>CM040244.1:278796723-279396723 GCA_022545495.1 Chrysanthemum lavandulifolium
TTTCTTTTTCGTCCCACTCCAGAAGTTATGTTTCCTTTGAACCAATCGTGGACTCATGGGTAAAAGCAACAGTTGCCTATAAAAATCAAGACTAGTGACTTTTTATAGGTAATTGTTGCTTTTATCCATGAGTCGACAATTGGTTCAAAAGAAGATAACTTCTAGAGCAATCATGAGTAGCGGTTCACCAAGTAAATCTAAAGCTTTCTGTGTTTTGTATGTATGCGCTTTAAATAACTTTATTGAAAAATGTATGTGAATTTTGGTTGTAGATGTTGTGGGACGAAAAAAGAAACAAAATTATTCAGATATTGTATTTAAATACAGTTGTTAAGGAACTAAAATAGAGAAGAAATAACCGGATGATATCTGACATGATGAAGAATCCAATGCTCCATGTTAGAAGCATCTGAATATGTGCAAACGAGTATTAAGTAGAAGGGTACTCATCCAAATGATGTATATGCAACCGAAATGATGTTGGCTACTTGGTTAACATTGCTAATGGGGGTTCAAGACAAAGACAACATCACAGACTACAACAGAAGATCTTGCATTAGTTAAAAGAAGTGCAAGATATTATCTATTAGCAATACAGACTACAACGGACATCTTTGGTTGCAGTCTTAAATTAATTATGTTATTGTCTCAAATCCGCATTTAGCAATGCCAAGCAACTACACTGCCGGTCACATATACATCATCATGTATAGGAGCATCCACCATGATTCTTTTATCATAATAGAAGTCAATGTTCATTAGATGCAAGATTCCACTATCCAACAACTCAAAAAGGTTCATAATAGAAGCCAATGTTCATGACTTGTACCAACAAAAAAAACGTCTTCTGAAAGACATCACAAAAATGTTAACAAGAACAAGGATGTATTAGTAAAGTCAGTTATGGCCAAGCTACACAATTTAGATTTCAATTAAAATGTTGATGTAGCGAGCGAATACCATAGAGAAAAATCAATCTAATGGCGTTCAAATCGCAATAGAGTTTATCAAAACATTGAAAGAGTTAAAACACCTGTCAAAATACCACAACAAGATTCATCCAGTATGGGCTCAATAATTCTTCTAGTAGAATGGAAATTGTTGAGGTAAGTATCAAGGAAGAAACGGTTAAAAGCATTCAAGGTGAGAACAAACGGAAAAGAAAGGAAATGAAACAATATGAATGATATATTCCATATCCATGACTGAAAACGACCATAATGTGTTAGAAACCATTAACCAGGGTCATAACTAAGAGGGTTTTCAATCATGACTACCATTAACCAGGGTGGTCATATAAAGGGTTTTTAATCATGACTATTTGAATATCATTCATAATGTTTTGTTTTCATTCTTTTGTCGTTGTTCCACACCATGCATAGTTCTAAGTTCTAACTGTTTCTTTCTTAGTACGCACTTAAACAACTAAAAGAATTATTGACCCCCAATGATTTTAAACGTTTTGTTTCTCTTGTTCTTGTTAAGAAATTTCGTAATGCCTATGGAAAAATGACTTTTTAGGTTCTACAGGTAATGAAGATTGGCTTCTGTTACGAATATCTGTTGGCATCGAATTTAATCAAGCATCATAAGTCCTTGAAAGTAGAAGGACCAATAGTGTTAGATAGATAGATAGAAACTCTTTTTATCAGTTTCCTGTAAATAAGGAAGAGATGTGTCGCTTGGAACATATCTCTTAGGAAAAGTCACATCGGTTCATACACACCGATTGACATAGTATATATACATATCAAATGTAAACGTTTAGAGTGTGGAATAATAATAAATAAAGTGTGTTTTTCTGTAAACAAACCCACCCTCTCTGTTGTTATACCGAGTCCCTGCATACAGATTCTTATGCATACTCATATTGTTTCATTATACATGTTCATCATGATTGATCCAAGATCCGCGAAAGACCTGTGCAAAAGTGGTATCAGAGAAACATGGTTACAATGGATCGATCATTTGCAGTCCAAGGAAGATATCGCTTTGAAGAAGAAGAAGACCCGAAAACAGAGCATGAAGATGATCATGGACACGTTACAGTTTTGGGCAGAAAAGAAAGAAGGATGTTGCAAGAAGAGAAGTTCCAAAAGAAAGATGTCTTATGCAGATGGCAAGAAGAAGACACGGTGAAAAGATGTACATAGGAATGGTGAAGTTTACTATGAGGGAACACAAGAGATCAAGGCAAGGAAAGCCAGATGTGGCGGGGGAATGGCAGAGAGTCTGCAGACATTCATGGACCACAGTGATGCAAAGACAAGTGTTGAAATAGAGGAAGAACTTAGAAGCACCAGAAAATGTACAAGGATGATGACCAAGAAGATTATCATGGAACAAAGAAAGGCAACACATGAAAGAAAGAACAAGTAACAAAGCGATCAATTACGTAAGATGCAAAGGAGGAACAGAGGCGCAAATCAACGATGAACAAGAAGCAGTGAAGATTATGATGTCTTGATTAGGGAGTGAATGTTGGCATCAAATTTAACCAAGAATCATAAGTCCTTGAAAGTAGAAGGACCAATAGTGTTAGATAGATAGATAAAAACTGTTTTTATCAGTTTCCTGTAAATAAGGAAGAGATGTGTCGCTTGGAACATATCTCTTAGGAAAAGTCACATCGGTTCATACACACCGATTGACATAGTATATATACATATCAAATGTAAACGTTTAGAGTGTGGAATAATAATAAATAAAGTGTGTTTTTCTTTAAACAAACCCACCCTCTCTGTTGTTATACCGAGTCCCTGCATACAGATTCTTATGCATACTCATATTGTTTCATTATACATGTTCATCATGATTGATCCAAGATCCGCGAAAGACATGTGCAAAAATATCTTAAAAGGAATGAACATTGGCTTTGATTATAAAAAATTTTAAAAAAAAAAGAAAAAAAATGATTATCATGGAGGGTACTCATATGATGTATATGTGGCGACTATATTGTTTGGCACTGCTAACGTGGAGTTTTATATAACATACAAATATAAATGTTGTGTGTTGAGTTCTAGACTTGTTAAGCTACCCCAATAGTTCATCTCAACAATTTCTAAATCAAAATTCACTAATCCCAAAGTTTTCATCCCCAGTCACCTTCAGACTAAGAAAGTTTATGGAGTGGAAGTCATCCACCTAATCATTAACAATTACTGCTTCCTAAGTAAGTGTATATGTAAACAAAGGCATTATGTGTATATTGAACTACTTTAAAATAAGTGTATACGTAGGCCATATACATTATGAAACAACTTAGAGGATACAATGGAACTTTAGTTAATATATGAAGTTAGAAGAGGTTCATGTAACCAGGCAAGGAAAAAAAACTTCCACCTAGTAAAACATGGTTTTTAAGTTATGTGTTTCATAGTTAAACGTTTTAAATTATATTTTATATTAGTTAACTGTAAACGTTAATTTAATTATAAATGTTAAGAAACAAAAAAAGAAAAGCAATCAACGGATGCTGTCCAACATAATAAAGGATCAAAAATCCTGCAATACTTGTATTTCTGTAAACGTTAATTTAACTATAAATGTTAAGAAACAAAAAAAGAAAAGCAATCAACGGATGTTGTCCAACATAATAAAGGATCAAAAATCCTGCTAGAGAATATCATAAATTGTATCTCTTAAAATAAGGTTCATTCATAGATTATAGATCTCAATTTGCACACCTGAAAGAAATAGGTCAAACATTAACTGAAAACCTATGTATGTGTGTGTATCTAGAAGCGTAGATCTTACAATGATAACTATGTATCTTAGAACATAATGGAAAATTATGCATGAAAACAGCTCAAGCAGTAATTACATATTACGTTTAGAAACAAGGAAAAGCCATGTACAAAGAAGCTCAATGAATAAACCATGAAACATGAACTATCTTAGCTTCTCTAAGTATGTTATATTAGAAATAATAACAATTAGAGGCATGAAAACACAAAGATATAATTAAATAACATATGCAAACCAAGTTCTCGACTAATCAGATATTAAAATACTTACAGCTTAAAAAGGCAAGCCTGTTTGGGCTTTGAAACCCTATGATCCAAAAGAAGCCCTTCAGCTCCTCGAGCTCGTTCAAACTGCTCGAGCTTTAAAGCCCAAACAGGCGCTTCTAGATCACGTGAATAAGCATAGTTATACTTATAGATAGCTCTACGCATGCTTGAATACGCTCTTTTGCAACTATGGCAACACGATCATCACCAGCCACTTTCAATATATGCATATCTCGGCTTTTTTAGACACATGCAGATGTTGAAAGTGGCGGGTGATGATCGTGTTGGCATATTTACAAAATAGCGTATTGAAGTTGGTGTAGAGTTATTCAATAATTATAGTTATGCATGTGATGTTTGGGCTTTGAAACCCTATGATCCAAAATAAGACCTTCAGTTCCTCGAGCTCGAGCAAACTTCTCGAGCTATAAACCCCTAACAGGTGCCCATTCACGTGAATAACCATAATCATAGAATAACTTTACACGTGCTTCAATACGCTCTTTTGCAACTATGGCAACATGATGATCACCAGCCACTTTCAATATATGCACATCTCGGCTTTTGACACATGCAGATGTTGAAAGTGGCAGGTGATCATCGTGTTGGCATATTTTCAAAATAGTGTATTGAAGCAGTGTAGAGTTATTCCATGATTATGGTTATGCACGTGATTAGATACCTGTTTGGTCCAAATAGAGGTCCTTCAGCTCCTCGAGCTCGAGCAAACTGCTCGAGCTTCAAAGCCCAAACATGTGCCTGATCACGTGCATAACTATAATCGTAGAATAACTCTACACATGCTTCAATTCGCTCTTTTGAAAATATGCCAACACGATGACTACCGCCACTTTCAATATCTACATGTCTCGGGTTTTTTGTCACACATGCATATGTTGAAAATTGGCGGGTGATCATCATGTTGGCATATTTACAAAATAGCATATTGAGGTTGGTATAGACTTATTTTATGATTATGGTAATGCTGCTGATGCAGGTGATCAGACACTTGTTGGGGCTTTGAAACCCGGTGATCCAAAAGAAGATTTCGTATCATAAGTGCACATATAATATACGAGATTGAAATACTTGCATGTGGTAGAGGCACGCCTTGTATGTTATTTTTATCCACAACTTGAGTATCCTTGTATGTTATTTTTACCCACAATTTGATGATAAGGTGCATTCATAAATTATATATCTCTAGTCGCACATATGAAAGTAATAGCTCAAACATTAACTGAAAACCTATGTATGCGTGTGTATGTAGAAGTGTTGATCTCATAATGATTTCTATGTACCATAGAATTATTTCATACGTAACAATAAGAAACCATCACAGATTTATTTCATAATTGTAATCTTAAGACGTAATGGAAAATTATGCATAAAAACAGCTCAAGTAGTTAGCATAAACCATGAAACATGCACTATCTTAGCTTCTCTAAGTATGTCGTCATATAAGAAATAATAACCTGATGTTTGGGCTTTGAAGCCTTATGATCCAAAAGAAGGTTCTTCAGCTCCTCGAGTTCGAGCAAAATGCTCGAGCTTCAAAGCCCAAACAATATGCTTTTTTGTAAATATGCCTACACGATTATCACCGACCAAATTCAATATCTACATATTTCTGATTTTTTTGGACACATGCAGATGTTGAAAGTGGCGGGTGATCATCGTGTTAGCATATTTACTAAATAGCGTATTAAAGTTGGTGTATAGTTATTCTATGATTATGGTTATGTATGTGATTAGACACCTGTTTGGGCTTTGAAACCCGGAGATCCAAAAGAAGGTTTCATATGATCATAAGTGCACATTTAATATAAGAGATTGAAATACTTGCATGTTGTAGAGGCAAGCCTTGTATTTTATTTTTATTTACAATGTGAGTATCCTTCTATATTATTTTTATCCACAATATGATGATAAGGTACATTCATAGATTATAGATTCTATTCGCATATATGAAAGTTATAGCTCAAAAATTAACTGAAAACCTATGTATGTGTGTGTATGTAAAAGTGTAGATTTCATAGTGATTTCTATGTATCATAGAATTAACGTATGTAACAATAAGAAACATTCACAGTTCTATTTCCTAATTGTAACCTTAAGACATAATGAAAAATTATGCATGAAAACAACTCAAGCAACTATTATCTGTATTTCGTTTAGAAACAATGAAAAGCCACATACACAGACAGCTCAAAGCATAAACCATGAAACATGCACTATCTTAGCTTCTCTAAGTATGTCGTCATATTAGAAATAATAACAATTAGATCCATAAGAGCACAAAGATAAAAATAAATAACATATGCAAACCAAGTTTTGAACTAATCAGATATTAAAATGCTTACAGCTTATAAAGGCAAGCCTTGAATGTAACTTTATCCACAATGTGAGTATCGACTGTCAAACACATGGTCACATCTATACATCTGATAATAATAAAACAAAGAAGATCAATAAAATTTTGATGACTAGAATGGTAATCATCGATCAGAGGTCTTTGATATCATTTGATAGCTAGAATGAATTCTATATAATTAACTTCTAAAAAGCAAAGAGGAATCCACTGATATACCATAAAAAGACCATCGACAAATACCTAAACAGAAGCAAAAGTGAATACTCGATGATCAGAACCATCACCATTCTGTTAGATCAAATAATTATTTAAATGTCCCCTTTCTATCATTTTCCAATTATTGATCAAAACAAGTTTTTCAGCAGTCAAAAAAGGTTACAATTATACGTATCTAATGATGTTATTTAGTTTTGAAAACAAGTTTTTATGCTTCTAGTAACACGATATGATCATTATAACATCAAAACAATCTATGTTAACTATCACATTAGTAACTTAATAAATCCACACACATGTATCATGTATCGTAATTTCAATAGCTAATGACATGTAGATCTACGTCGCTTTTTTTTGTCCAGATTTACCTGATGTATCATAAATTCAATAGCTAACTTGTAGATCTATTTTTCTATGTAACGTTAGAATCAAGTCTTTCACCAACCAAAAAAAGTTATCTTTAGCTTCTGCTAACCGATCTAATCATAAAACAATCAAACGGATTGTTTTCAAATTTTGTAACTAAAAACATGCTTAATCAGGATATCAACTTGTATATCAACGTCAGATTTACTCGATCTGTTATAGATATTTCAAAAAAAAAAAAAAGTGTAAGATTATATATTAAGCTGTACATATATATGGCATGCAACGTAAGATCAATGAAACTAAACAATAATTAAAAAAAGGATATATAGACCTTGGTGCGACCGGATCGATTAGTGAGTCAACAATCGAACTTGTGATTGGTGAGAATGATGATGTTACAGCTGCTGCTGCCGTGTTTCAGATATATCTGCTGGCAACATATCGTGTTTTTTTATACGTACGAAATATAGCAATGGATAAAACCCTAATAATACGGACTTGGGCTTTGATGTTTGGGCTTTAGATGTAAATACATATTGGGTGGTCTTTTTTTATGTCAGAAATTTGCTTATATGTTTTCCGAAGTTCGTTGATTTAATTTAGGGACTAAACTAACGTAAACAGTAGACAGTTATGGCGTAGGTAAAGCTTTTAGCCTATGCCGTGGGTTAAACGACGACGTTTCTTGGCCTTGAATCTTGTCCGCATCAACATCTATACATTTGATGATAACAAAAAAATAAGATTGATCAAAGCAAAAGCTTAATTTGTAATCAACAACCGCCCATCGACGTGGTAATCAAAGGCCTTTGGTTATGATCTAAGGACGAGAACGAGTCATATATAATTAATGTCTAAAAGAACATAGAACAAATCCACTTATATACCATAACAAGACCATCGATATTGAAATTGCGAAAGAAAAGCATTGTATTTTTCTGTTTTGAATGTCGTGAAGTTTTTATCAAACCTAGAAGTTCCTTTCCTTCGAACTATCCCCTGATGCCACTGTTGTTTAAAGGGTCCATCATTCAAACGATTGTGTTCCTTTCTTTGATCAAACCCAAGTCCACGACATCACAAAACACCTTATCTCCATAAAAATTTCCAATAGAAATTGGAACCTTGCAAACCTCATTCACATTCACTTTGGGGCCTTTCTTTATACAACCTACATAAAATGGACTAGAATGTCGCTCGGTTGGTAACTTCAACGCCTTCACAAGTTCTTTGGAAACTAGGTTTTCACAGCTTCCTCCATCAATGATTAATGAGCAAACGTTGTCTATAATCGCACACTTAGTTTCAAAAATCTTGTTCCTTCGTGTAGAATCTTCAATCTTTATTGCACACAAGGTACGTTGCACCATATCACAACTTCACCTTCAACTTGAGCAAATTCATCAATATCATCCAAGTTTACCACAAAATCAATTCCCATGCCATCTTCATGAACTTCCTCAACATAATCACTCATCTTCCTATTAGGACAAGTGTTTGACCTATGACCCGGTAGACCACACCTAAAACACTTTGGTTGTATAGGCTTGTCATACGGATTGGAATCCGTCTTTTTAGCCATAACTTGTTTGGTCACACCACTTCCATTAGCCACAACGAAAGAAGACAAACTAGAAGATTTATTAGTTCCAATGGTCAATTGAGTTTGAATAGATAGATTTACGTGTGTAGAATATGAAGTTTCTTCCAAAGTATTTTCAAAGTTCAAAGCTCGTTTAATCATTGACCTCTCGAATTCCATAGCTAAAGTTTGAGCTTGATCAACGGTCTAAATTGATAAAAGACTTAACTTCTCTTGGATTGATTGATTCAACCCGCTAATATACCTAGCGACCATTTGATCCTCCGATTCCTTCAAGTTACACATAGCTTGTAACCTCAAGAATTCACCCGTACACTCCACCACGGTTCTTTTCCCTTGAACACAAGTATGATATTGATGATATAAAATTTGTTCAACATCAGGGGTAAAGACTTACCTTTTATCATTTTCTTCATCCTTGGCCACATATTGACCGGATACTTGCCTTGTCTTCTATGGTTGTCTTGCTCGTTTTGCCACCGAGCTCCAGCTCCTCCACGTAACTTGTAAGTTACAATCTTGACTTGCTCTTCTTCAGGAACATCCATGATGTCAAAGAACTTATCAAACTCATACAACCAATCCAACATAGCTTCAAGATCAAGATTCCCAAGAAAGTTATGAATCTCAGCCTTAACACGGTACCTTTGACGATCTCCATAATCATGGAAAACCCTAGGACCACTATTTCTCTTGGACCTACAGTCAAAACCTCATAATCTATATCTCATCCGAAGACCGAAATCTTCTTATCTCCAAACTTTCTTAGGAGGTTGGTTACGCCATGATTTTCAAAGAAACCCTCATTTTTAGAACGGAATCTAAGATTACCCACGTTCGTTACCCTCACGATTTGGATGATCACCACCACCACCCCCGATAGCGAATCGGATATCTTTAAGCACAGTGGACATACTCGCGAATTTGGATGTGAGATCGTTAATCATACGATCCATGTCTTCGGTCGACCGCACCCCACCAACGGTACAGGATTTTGAATCTTCTACATCGTTCACCATCTAGGATACTAACAAACTCTAGATGTTTAATTGACGTAGAACCTTCTACACCAATTACCACCAGGATACTAAGAAGTTTTGATGCCAACTAATGCAGAATGCGCGGAAACGTATTTAGATAAACCCTAATCCAAGGGTGATATACCAAGGCGCACCTTGCGGGAATTTAACCCAAACGAGAGTAAAGACTCTAAAGACAATTTTATCAATGATTTCCAAGATACCATAACAATACACTTAAGCCGTATATTTATAGGGAAGCCAAACTTGGGGAAAAAGCTATCCTAATTCTTCTAGAACTGTCTTAAATTTAAAATAAGGAAACTGACTTGCGACACATATATGGCGTAACTGGAACATCCGTATACGGCGTAAATAAACAAAAGAAAAAACATAAAAGTTAAAGAGAGCATATACTCTGCATAAGCTATAGTCCATATACGACGTATATAGACCCTGACACAACCTAACGTAAACAGTAGACAGTTATGGCGTAGGTAAGGCTTTTAGCCTATGGCGTAGGTTAAACGACGACGTTCTTGGCCTTGAATCTTGTCACATCAACATCTATGCATTTGATGATAACAAAAAAATAAATTGATCAAAGCAAAAGCTTAATTTGTAGTCAACAACCGTCCATCGATGTGGTAATCAAAGGCCTTTGGTTATGATCTAATGACGAGAACGAGTCATATATAATTAATGTCTAAAAAATTCATAGTGTTCCGATTGTTGCTTATTCGGAAGTTGGTTTGAGCTTAATTACAACACAGATTGGTCGTCCAATTATGCTTGATGCGTATACTAGCTCTATATGTCTCAAGTCTTGGGGCCGTAATTCTTATGCTCGTGCTCGGTTGAAGTCTCTTCTAAAAACCTTGTTTGATTCTCTTTTTGTGGCGATTCCTTTTCTGATGGCTCGGTCATTCCATAGAAAATTTAGAGATCGAATACGAATGGAAACCTTCAAGATGTGACACATGCAAAAATTTGACCACAATGATGAGGTTTGTCTTTTTTTTTTAGGTAAAGGGAGTAATCCCGCATCCTGGTAAATATATTAACCAAATAAACGTTTAAGTACAATGTATATGAGTGAAATCCCATATATCGACCCGTTACATAGGCATAGAGCTTACATAACAAGATACTTCCTATTTTCTAAACAAGAAAACAAACCACTACTCAGTGATAACAAATGACACAACGAAATAAGATTACTTCTAGTACCTTGAAACTTTGTGCCATACATGGCATTAAAGGCATCCAAATTTCGAAGAAGATCACGAACCCGCTTTGCATAGTCATCAAGTCATAGTCATCATACTCATCTTCAAACTCTTGGCCACCACCAAATATATTAGCAGACTCATCAAATGGGTTAGCAACAACCTCATCTTCGTAATCGACACCTCAATCTCTCCCACTTTAGAAAAGGGTTAGCTCTTAGTAGAATAGGTAGCGGAATAGGTTGACCATCATCATCCACAAGAGTAGCTTTCCCATCAATAATTAGTTTTTCAAGCTTACCAATTTTCTCAACTATGGGAGTAGAACCAACATCTATTGTTCCCATTGAATCACTCACAAGCGGAACATGTGATGTAGAGCCAGTCTTAATCGACTCATCCTTATTAACCTCCATTGTACGACCAGTATCCACATCTGTATCGTCCATATTAAGAGCATCATACTGATCGATTAGACGTAGTGATCCTGGTTCCACTCGAACTAGCCACATTAGAAGCCATCGTCTTACCGACATTTACTTTCTTGGGTTCGAGGAGGAGGCTTTTGGGCGATATTCAAAATTCTTGCCCACCATGATTTAGAAGAACCTCCTCGACCGGATTCGCCCAACTTGCTTTCCTTCTTCTTATTGTTATGATCGAAAACCATCACTTACATCCTTATGAGGTTGAGCGGTGGAATCACAACCTTAGGACAATCCACCAAAGTATGTCCAAATACGACATTTCTCACATCTAGGCGGTTTCCATTCATATTCAACACGGATCTTCTCAATAGTCAAGCCCGTACCATCAAGTAAAGGAATCTCGATGGTGAGGCTGTCCTAAGAACCTCATCCGACTTCACTTCAATCATACATCTAGCAAAACTACTACGGCCCCAAGATTCTTTGCACATTTGACTAGTAAAAGCATCTAACCTTTTGGGCGTACCAATCAATGTAGCAAGAAGCGAGCCCGTCATCGAGAAAACATAGCTAAAGGAACATCATTGAATTTAACCCACACCGGAATGTTAGTCAAATCCTCTTTAAGCAAGTTGGTGTTCAATGTCCATGGTTTAAGAATAATAGGAACATTACGAATCAACCAAGGACCATTATCAAGAACATCATCAACGCCTTTTTCGAATTAAACTTGAAGAAGAAGAATCCTTAGCGTTCATCATAACCTTTTGTAAACCATACTTAGCCCGTATTGCGAACATAATAGTCAACAACGGAAAAGCAAGGCGTTGACCAAGGAAGTATCCGTAAGAGTATTCTCAAACCTCATGTTCACCTCTTCCACCACTTTCATTGGGACCGAAGGTCTACATCATCCTTCTTTTGCGCATTCTAACCTCCGAAAATTAGACACGTGTTTCTGGGATTCATTAGAAGCAACACCCGCGTAAGAAACCGACTTAACTCCATTACCACTAGTAGTAACAACCTTAGGTGCATTAGGATCAGAAGTAACACTATGATTAGTACCATACATCTAGGATTGCATAGCCACATCAAAACTCGACAGAGGAGTATTTGCTGAATAAACTTTAGTACCCTTTGACTTAGATTGAATCCCAATACCACTCGAATTGTTCACATCAGAAGATGAAGCCATCTTAGCAATATCACTGTCAATTTTATTCATTGCTTCATCAAATTTCTGATGCGCATTAGCAATCAATTGCTCCACATTAGGCTGTTTTGAAACATTAGAAGCGAATCGAAGCGATGATATCATGGCTTTGCTCCAAATCATCCAAAACAACCTTATCCTTAACCTTATTCACGTTATCGCCCCATCACATTCAATATGATCAACAGGACTCTTTCGACCCGATTACTCCCATCGGAGTTGTTCACGGAATCGTTAATTGCATCAACCCTAGGGTTTAATGCGTTATCGATCAAAGAAGCAACATCCAAACCCTCTGCACACCCTCAAATCGTAGCACGTGATGAGACATGTCATCACCATTAACATTCATGTTACCCTCGTTGCCTGGAATAGTCTTCTCTCCCAAATTAGACATCAAAAAAACTGAAAACCCACCACCAATATGTAACCAGAATAACAAAAGCTTACGTCCTGCTTAAATAAGCCGAGTAAAACCCTAGTAAAAACTAGGGTTTATATAACATTAAATCACGGTACTAACCCATAGATAGCAAAAAACGATCAGAATAATTGATGTAGTGATTGCAGTAGGGTGCGATCACACGAAACCCTTAGTTAGCGATTAAAGAAAAGAACCAAAAAGCGATTAAACCAATACGAAACCCTAGAAATCAAAGCGAGAGCGACACCAACACAAGATCAAAGAATGATCGGGCTTTGGACGGAATTGCTATATGAATTAGGAGGGAGTCGATTAGGAAAAACCGATTAGGGTTTAGGGATTGGTCGCCCAAATCGCCAGAGCAAAGGGGGGGGTGATGAGGGCTGTCCTAAGAGGGTTATACCGGTTGAGAAACCATTGGCTAGTAATGATGAGGGTTTCATTGAAGCTAATAAGAAGAAAGGTAAAGGTAAGCAACAAGGTACGAATCGGCAGATTGAAGGGCTACGACTTCATAAGCTTAAAGTTTCGTATTACTATAGGCCGGTTACTAAGACTACTGGAGGAGCAAAACCTATTGATGATGGGGCCTCGACTTCAAATACTAATGAAGCTACACCAACAGTTAATGTTGGTTCTAACCTTGTTGATTTGAAGAATAGTTTTGATGTACTCATGGAGCAAGATTCGGTTTTGGAACCTGTGCCTGACACTACATGTAAGGCTACTGATAGTCCTAGTTCTTCCTCTACTCCGTCGTCATCTACTATGAAGAGTACTCCTATTGTTGAGAAAATTGGAAAGCTTGAAAAGCTTATTATTGATGGGAAAGCTACCCTTGTAGATGATAATGGTAAACCTATTTTGGCAGCCGATGGTAAAAGAAAGGGCAACCCATTCTCTAAGGTGGGTAAAGTGGTTGATTCTGATAGTGATGATGAGGTGTTTGAGACTAAGGATCCTATGGACAGTTACTTTTCCTCAGCAAGAGCACATAACAACCTTGAAGGCTATTTTTTTTATGATTATGCGGCCCAGGTCTACGACTTACCTGGGCAATTTGAGGAATTTAACAATCGGTTTGATTTCAAGCTTCAAGGCCATTCGAGGAAGTAATCTTTTATTTATTTATTTTATGTTTTTAGTGGTTGTTCTAGTTGTTGGTAGCTAGTTGTTCATTTATGGCATGTCATAAATGATATAATGGTTGTTCAAGAGGCTGTTTGAGGTTAATGTGGCGTTTCAACCACATTCCATTGTATTTTAAACGGTTTTTGGTTAATATATTTTACTAGGGTGGAAGTTCCCTTTTACCCAAAATATATACCAAGACCATCGATATTGAAATTGCGAAAGAAAAGCAAAAGTGAATTACTAGATAATCAGAACTATCACATTCCTTCCTAGATACTCAATCAAAAATTGATAATGTGCCCTTTTTGTCATTTTCCATTTGCGTTAAAAAAACAAGTTTTTCACTAACCAAAAAAGGTTACAAGTATTTAATAACATGGTCCAATAATTATGAAAATAACCATACAGATTTTTTTATGCTTCCAGTAACGCAATCTAATCATTAAAACATCAAAACACACTTTTTTTCAGATGCTAGTGTTAACCATTACGTGCCTAATGACATAAATCCACACATGTACTTATCTAATTTTTGAAGTAATATATTACCGATGATGGCCCTTTACCCAAAAAAATAAATCCACGCATGTTCGTGTCGTAAATTCAATAGGCGATCTACTCAATCCGATTAAAATCTTTCATATAAAAAGTATAAGATTATTATGTCCCGAATAAATCTTTAGCATTTGTATAAAGGGACGGGCTCACTCTGGACCCCGGGTGTGGCACGAAGTGTGATTTTTTTATATAAAATATGTGTTTTCTAAGCACGTGCAACCTCTAATTTTACCTAATTAAATTATTGTTGACAACTTTAGTATTCTTAATTATTAAAAAAAAAAAAATTGTGTGACACCCTCTCAAAAATCATGAGTCTGTCTCCATTTGTATGCATACAACAAACTTACATATCTATCTCACTTATTTAATTAGGTTTAATCAATCTACTTAAAATATTTCAATTAAAAAACGCAAGATTATTATGTTAATTATACATATATCTTTTTTTTTTTTTTTTTTTTTTTTTGGGTAAAAGGTCTAAAAGACCCGGTAAATATATTACTCCAAAAAATGTTTAAGTACAAAGGATATGGGTGAATCCCATATCTTAGCCCGTTACATAGGCGAAAAGCTTACATAACAAGATACTTCCTATTTTCTATATAAGAAAATAAACCACTACACAAAAATAACATTATACTCTTATGGAGATAAAATTACTTCTAGCAAGGCCTTGAAGCTTGATACCATACGCGTCATAATATGCATCTCGATTACCAGGAAGATCGTAAACCTGATCCGCATAGTTATCATAGTCATAGTCATCATAATCATCTTCACGATCATGACCACCACCAAATAGATTACTCGACTCATCAAAGGTGTTCTCAACCACCTCTTCATCACTATCAGAATCCACAATCTCTCCCACCTTAGTGAATGGGTTAACCCTCTTAGTAACAGACGTATAAGCAACCTTTTTAATAGGATTTCCATTATCATCAACAAGAGTAGCTTTCCCATCCATAAGGAGCTTTTCAAACTCCCCAATTTTCTCAACAATTGGGGTATGATCAACCTCGTTAACTTTCATTAAATCACTCACATTTGGAACATGTGATACATTACCTGTCTTAATTGACCCAACCTCATTTACTTCCATTGTATTACCAGAAACCTCTACATCAGTAGGATTGCCACAATCATCAGAATCAATCGTATTTAGAGCATCAAAGGGATTAGATCCCACTCGTACTGGCCACTTCAGTGGCTTTCTTCTTTGTATTTTCTACCTTCTTGTGTTCAGGAGGAGGCGCTTTAGGTTGATACCTAAACTTAGGACCCACACTAAGTTTAAAACCTCCCTTACCTGGAATACTTTGACCACCATTCCTACCCTTATTCTTGTTATTGACAGTTTGAAAACCATCATTTACACTTTGTTTAGGCTGAGTATGAGGTGGAACAGACTTAGGACAGTCAATAAGCAGATGACCAAAAATCTTACACGTATCACACCGAGGCGGTTTCCATTCGTAATATAGCATGCAATGTAAGAATGATGAATGAAACTAAACAATAAAAAACAGGATATGTAAAGGGTACCGAATACAAAGCATGCATAAAAATTTGAGAACTTGAAGAAGAAAGATGGCGAGGTGATTGCTAAGTACGAGGTAGGTTCTTGATCCTGTTTATAAGATGTTATGTTCGACCAATTAAATGTTCGGTAATCTCTTGTAATACTATTTAAATGAAAAATTACCTAATATAAGACAAGTCCTAGAAAATAAGAAAACGTTAAACGAGTCATCTCTGAGAAATTCTTTAGAGTCTAAGAGTAAGACTCAACAAAAATTAAGGTAGTACTCAGTGAGTAAAACTAAGAACAAAGAAGAAGATGATGTAGTCGATGAGTAATAACAATAACTCACTTCCCTAAGATCTCCTCAACAAACTAAAGACATTATAATGTCCTAGATATTCTGGTAGGATATCTAAGACATTGATTTTTGAGCAGGAAACATCTTGGGAAAATAAAAGCAAAGTAATTATCAAAAAGTCAAGATATACTATACTTAGTAAAAGGTACAAATAGTTGTCACAACTATTCCTTAAAATATGGTTAGCACCATTTAGGAACAGAAGCATTGTAATACACAAGTAAATGCTTGACACGTATCTTTTTATCCGACGGGTTTCCAATACTGACTTTGCTTGTAAATAGGATGTTGTAAAGAAGTAATATGCAACTCTTATATTAAAGTTATTTACACTTTCAAGATCTCATATTACTCCTTCAAATAGAACTAAGTTCCATATTTTAGAATTTTTTGGTAAAGCCTATTTTTTACTCAAACACTAACTTTGGTTTGTGTTTGAGTTTAGTGGGCATAGTCACCACACATGCATCGCCATGCAATCCACATTGTTATTATAGCAAACAATCTTGTGTAAACAAACGTTGAAAAGTAATTTTGTCTTGTTTAATATATATACCCATATATAATTCATTAATTTGTTAAAGTGTAAACAAACATTACTAGAGGTGTGAGATCCCTCTCATTCATGCATTATCTAAAGAACAAATAAGATGATCCCAACCATCCATCCACCTTTCATCCAATGGCTAAGATGAAAGCCAAAATTTAAAAACAAGGGCACATTAACAATTTCAACCGTCACTATAAAATTAAAAAAATCCCAATTCATCTCATTTAATACATCACTTTCTCTCTCATCGAAAAATCCTAGATCCACTTTCTCTCTCTATGAAACCGTCGGAATCACAACAAACCGTCGAAAACTCTATGAAACCACCGTCAGTTTCATTACCATCACATCAAACAGTCGGAATCTCTATGAAACCGCCGTTGGAGTTATCGGAATCACATTAGACCGTCGGAATCACCATGAAACCATCGCCGGATTTATCTTTGTATTCACCGAAAAACACCGTTCCTCTTCTTCCTATTCACCGAAAAACACCGTCGCCGGTAGATGAAAGTCAATTAATTGAAGTTCCAGTAGATGGTGTAGTTACAAAAGATAAATATAAAGATGATATTGTAAAAGAAATTATTGGTAAAATCCTTTATATTCAATTTTTGTTGTATACTGTTATGAGAAAAGTGAAAATCCCGTGGGATTTCCTATGAATCACATGGGATTCAGAATGAAACACATGGGATTATGAATCCCTTCAGTTTTTAGTTGTGTATTGTTATGAGAAAAGTGTAAATCACATGGTTTTAGTTATCTTAATCCCAAGGGATTCTGTATTAAATCACATATGATTCATTCTAAATCACATGGGATTATGAATCACTTGAAATTCAGTTTTAGATGTTATGAGAAAAGTGTAAATCACATGATTTTAATTATGGTAGTTATCTAAAGGTATTCATAGTGAATTCCATGGGATTCACAGTGAATCATGGGATTCCGAATGAATCACATGGGATTCAGTTTTAGTTGTGTAATGTTATGAGAAAAGTGTAAATCACATGATTTTAGTTATCTTAATCTCAGGGGATTCTGTATGAAATCCCATGGGATTCAGCATGAAATCTAAAAGGTATTCACATTGAATCCCATAGGATTCAGAAAAAATTGAATCGAGATTACAAAAAGATTACAAAAAAATTGAATCGAGAATCTGAGATCTTGCTTGAATTTAATTTTGTTCTTCGAGTCTAGGTTTTGATGGAGGATGAGTAAGGCTAGATAGGGAGTTGAAGTTGTGGTGAATTGTGTCGAATGTTGATTTTGGTTTGATGCCAGGTGTGATCTAGTTCTTCATCAACTCGTTTTCATGTCAATTAACAAGGGCTGATGATGTAGTTGAACTGAAGTCTTTGTTGAGTCAATGGTATTTGGTGTTGTGGTCCTGTGTCATTTTACGCATAAGTATTTTTCTTTTCGGCCACGCATAAGGAAACTGAGGTCTATTTTACGCGTAACATCTTAGGCGTAAACCCTTCTTGGTTATTTAGTAAAACTTCCTTATGCCTAACCAGGTTCTTACTCGTAACATTCTGAGGCGTAAACTTTACTTAGTCGTAACTTATGCATAGGCGTAAAACCTCTTAGGCGTAAGACAATTTCTTAGGCGTAAACGTATCTTACGCGTAACTTTCCAAGTTATGCGTAAAAAGAGGGTTTTGACCCCGTTGAATTTTTTCCGGCGAGTTTTCAGACCAAGTTTTCCGACCAGATTCATATAAAACTAGAAAAAGCATAGAAAAACTTCATTTTTCCTTTGTTTGACCTCAAGAATCTGACCAGATGACCACGTTTTCACATATTGCTACCCAAAAGTAGTCTAAAAAATGAGGGAATCTATTTGGACCAAAAGATTGACACAAGACAGATGTTCTGATAGACCACATGACTCTTTTGACCCAAAAGGATACACAAAACATGTTAGAAACTATTTCCCATAATAATAGGAAAAACATTTTCGACTAATAAAAATGGTACAAAAAAAGTTTACAACACGATTCAAAACCACACAAATTATCAAAACACAATAACCTGGCTATGATACTAATTGTAGGACCGTAAAAACATGTGATTTTTCAGGAGGTCGGGGTTGGTGAAAGAAGATGAAGAGATTCATCTTTTTAATGAGAGAAAGTAGAGAGAGGGAGGAGAAACAAAGATGAGTTTTATTGACAAGAGAAACAATACACACACCTAATGCTCAATCACACCCATCATAGAGAGTCATGAGAGGTATTTATAGGCTCATCCAACTATTACTTTTCCTCGTGTACATAAGTAGTCCCTACGAGTGCAACTTACTACGTATCTAGTCCAATTCACGTAAGTGACGTTATCTTTATAAAAGAGCGAGGCTAACAGGATGAGTATTGAATGTGATACTTCACTGAATAGAACTAGATATTCCTTGCATAGCAGCCACTGGATCCTTCAATATCTCGGATATCATCCGGTAAGTTTGTTTCCTTTTATGTCCCTGGACATCTATAACAACATTCCCTACATGTTTAGTAGCGTAAATATATACAAGCTAATTTAAAACGCATACATACGAAATAAAGATATTTTTAGAATATGGGTGTGTGTGAGTGGTAATAATCCTGGTATATTCTTTGAATCATGTCGAGATCACTTTTAGATTGAAGTATTTCGACTCTATATGCCACGCTATCATGAAATCCTCAATTGAATAATTGAGATATCTATTCTTTGTTTCTAAGGCACGAGAAATCAAAGTAATACACAAAAATTTGTTGTGTTTGTTATGTCCTGCAAGAGATCAATTCGGAACCGAAAGTTAGTTATTTTTTGTTAAAAGCGGTTGGCAGAAAGAGTCACACCTGTTGATGGAAAGCTATGTCTTTTGGTGGAAAAAACGGTTTGGAGGGAAAAATGGGTAGTACCCGAATCCCAAAAATCGTTTAGGTTTTGGGGCAAAGCCCCAAACCTCGCGAGGAAGGCTTCCCTCGACTCCGCCACTCACGACCCTAGAGAAGGGCTCGGCCCTTGACCCGCAAGGGTCTTGCCCTTAACCCGCAGGTCTTGCCCCTGATCCTGCAGGGGGCGCAACCTCCTTGACCCTCGCACTTTGTTCGTGATGGCATCAAGTTAGCTAGAACGAGTGTTCACTCCGCACCTCCTAAAAGATCAATGATGAACGATCACTACATATAGTCATATATACATGTACTATAATATAAATGCAAGATATCTAGGGGCTTCGGTATTGATTAAAACAACTGCCTATCTTTTGAAATAAGTTGTTAGCATAAGTACTTTCAAGTTGCTACTCGAAAAGGTTTAGCTTACTCAAAATAATTTTAGATCGACAATTTTATCACACACGTATATCTCATATCTCATATAATCTGATTATCTCATTAGTGTCTCCAACAAGACTTGAACCCACTACATGTAGATGGGCATACTGACATACCCCTAGGCCAAAACCTTGGATATTTCACTCACAAACAAACATATGAGCATGTTGAATATGTTGGAATTTAATAACATGACAATCATATATAAAACACAATAAACATCAAAGATACATGAGGAAGTGTATAGGAACATATAATGAATAATTAATTAACATAAACTTAAAATTATGTGTACCTTTGATTCTAGCTAAACAATAATTAATTCCCAGACTAGCAATTGAGATGAGCCATAATTAGGGTTTATAGAATTATAAGAATAGCCCCTTACCGTTTTTGCAATTCAATCCAAGATACTTACAATAGTATGTAAGTACCATGTTCTTGTACACACATACTATAACGAATTAAAGTAAATGCTAGTTTATGTAACACAAAACGTTTTTTTAAGGAAAAAAAGAGTGGATCGACCCCTTAGGGTTTTTGTTCGATCAACTAGGATTAAAATAAAACACACACAAGCTTAGGTTTTAGGGTTATGTGTACAAAAGTAAAGAATGAAGACCCTAAGCCTTGTATTTATACCCAAATAAACGTAGTGTCCAAGTTAGGGTAGGATTGGTATCCTAATACCCTTAGCCGATTGGTATCCTAATACATTTAATTTCATATTTAGTCCTTCCTTTAACATTTAACGACGATTAGTCCATTACATTTAATTACTTAATATTCGTTATACGTTCGTGTAAATAATAACTAAATATAACATTTTACATTTAATTATTATAACTTTAATTCTCATACGTAAAGTGTGCAATTCCGTGGCCTCGAGTTCGATCCTACCTCACGACTACTAATTTATGTCCATAAAACTAAAAGCTCCCACTTGGACATATCTTAATAGCGTGATCACATCGGTTAGCGTCTAGTAACACTTCGATGCCTCTAGCATGACTCGAGTAAGGCTCTTGGAAAACCTTTTAATGATTTCTCATTGTTATTATTATCATTTTGTTTCGATACCAT
This sequence comes from Chrysanthemum lavandulifolium, assembly GCA_022545495.1. Classification (NCBI taxonomy): domain Eukaryota; kingdom Viridiplantae; phylum Streptophyta; class Magnoliopsida; order Asterales; family Asteraceae; genus Chrysanthemum; species Chrysanthemum lavandulifolium. The sequence goes on from CM040244.1 coordinate 278,818,161, forward strand.
GTTAAATAAAGATATGGATTTAAGTCATTCTTTATTCAACCATTTTGTTTCGTTGTAGCGATTGAGCAAGATTACCAAATCTTCGAACATATTCGGGGAGATCGTGGGTGCGGCGCAAGACAAACATCTTGTCAACCCTACGAGGGGCCCAAGATTAAACTCCAAAATAAATTTGAAGGAACAAATTATATCTTGACTACAAGAATAACTCACAAACTTTGCAACACTTCGAAATAACCCTTATAACTACAGTTATGTTTAGCGTTAAGTTGTTCCAGGGAAATGCACTATATTCATGACACTTATCTGGTATCTCAAGTCTGAGGATAACTATTCATGATTTACTTAATAACAGTATCCATAAAGAAAAATCATGTAGTTGGGATAAGTCTTATATTCAATATATTGATTATCATCTAAAATTGGCATGCAACACATCAATATACTTTCTAGTATATTCTACCAAATCATACATATTTTTCTTAGTTCAATGATACTCCTATATCATTAAGTGACTACGAACGATTTAGAATAACTTAGTTATTCACGGATTAAACATGCAAATATAAGAAAACAGTATTATGAATGAACATAAACATAATCAATACTTTATTTCATTAGAAAGTAATAAATGTTTAAGATATCCGTTATCCAAATACTAATCACAGTTATGCATGAAACTATTAGCCAAAAGAAGTCCAATGCCATTGGCAAGTTCAGTAAGCTTTTCTCTAGGTAAGCCTTAGTGTCTGGATTTCCACCATACACTAGAAACATATCTATCGTATTCCTAAGATACTTCAGAATATGTTTAACAGCAGTCCAGTGAAGTTCACATGGATTCGGTTGCTATCGACTGGTCATATTTTGAGGGAACGCCACATCTGCCCTTTTGCATCTCACAACATACATGATAGATCCTACTGCCGAAGCATAAGTAACTTTCTTTATGCGTGTCACCTCTGCAGGTGTTGAAGCACACATATCACTACATAAGTCATGCTTTACTTCCATCGGCAAATATCCTTTTCTTGGAATTTTGCATATTGAATCTCTTCAATATTTTTATCAATGTAAGGGCTTTGACTTAAACCAATTAACCGCTTTGATCTATCTATGTAGATCTTGATTCCTAGAATATATGCAGCTTCCCCTAAATCCTTCATGGAAAAACACTGTCCAAGATATGCCTTAACACTTTGCAAACTTATAATATCTTTTCCCATAATTAATATGTCATCAACATATAAGATAAGGAAAATTACATCACTCCCACTAACTTTGTGATATACACATTGCTCATCAAGATTTTGAATAAATCCATACTTTTTGATTTCTTCATCAAATCTCTCATTCCATTGCCATAATGCTTGCTTCAATCCATAAATGGATATTTGAAGTTTGCATACACGATTTAAAAATTGTGGATTCACGAACCCCTCAAGTTCTTCATATAGATGTCTTCATCTAAGCGACCATTTAAGAGGGCGGTTTTGACATCCATCTACCATATCTCATAGTCATAGTACTGTTGCTATAGCTATGATAATTCTAATAGCTCTAATATCCTTTCTGAGGAGAAAATGTCTCCTTGTAATCTACCCCATAGGTTTGAGTAAAACCTTAAGCTACCATACAAGCTTTATAGATGTGTATATTCCCATCCATGTCAGTCTTTTTATTATAGAGCCACTTACTTTCAAGTACCTTAGCATTTAGAGGTAAGTCAACCTCTTTCTAGACTTTATTTTCTTTCATGGATTGCATTTTCCCATTCATTACAGCTTGCTACTTGTCCTTTTCAGGATCAGCCATGGCAGCTCTATAATTAGTAGGCTCTCTACGATCCCATAATATAGTTTCCTCAACTTTTACATTAAAACATAGACGTTCAGGTTCACGCGTAGTCCTTACATATCTACGAATGGGAACCACTTCAACTTCTAGTGGAGGACCCACACCATCAGGTTCTACTGGAAGTATGTTAGTGTTTTCAGAAGGTAATGCATCTTCATGATCATCTTCCAGATCATAAACTCTCCCATTGAATTCTTGAGATACGAGATCCTTTTCAAGAAAATCTCCATACCTGGCAACAATTACTTTATTTCCAGATGGATAGTAAAAGTAGTAACCCATAGTTTCCTTAGGGTATCCTACAAAGATACATTTTACAGATCTCTATTGGAGTTTATCTGCTGAGTCACGTCTAACATACGTCTCGCAACCTCAGACCTTTAAATAAGACAAGTTAGGAGCTTTACCATGCCATATTTCATATGGTGTCTTATCAACCTTCTTGGTGAGAACCATATTTGGAATACAAACTGCAGATTCTAAAGCATAATCCCAAAAACATAAGGGTAGAGTAGTAAGATTAAACATTGATCGCACCATGTCTAACAATGTACGATTTCTTCTCTCAGATACACCATTTTGTTGTGGAATATATGGAGATGTGAGATTCTGGATAATTCCATTCTCACTAAGTAATCTTTAAATTTTTTCTTATATATTCACCGCCTCTATCGGATCGAAGAGCTTTAATCTTCTTTCCTAATTGCAACTCTATCGCTTTAAAACCTTAAATGTTTCAAACACCGATGTTTATGCTTAAGAAAATAAACATAACCATAACGGTGAAATCATCAAGAAAGGTTAAGTAGCTAGCACCTCTCTTTGAAGTGGTGGTCCCACACATCAACATGAATTAAACCAAGTAGATCGACGCCTCTCCATATTACTATTAAAAGGTTTCTTTGTCATCTTCCCAGATATGCATGACTCACATTTATCAAATGATTCATCATGAATATTTTTCAAAAGCCCTTCACGTTGTAGCTTTTGCATGCGAGTCTTGCCTATATGAGCAAGTCTACAATGCCAAATATAAGAAGAATTCAAGTCTAACTTCATTTTCTTATTGATGCTAAACATTGAATTATTATTGTTGCATACATTCCCAATCATATAAATCTCAAACACACCATTCACATTAATAGCATAAAATAAAATACACCATTTAAAGAAACTGAAATTCGAGTACTTGTGATAGTATGATTAAAACCAAGATCCAACAAAACAGAAAAGGAAACAACACCTCGATCTAATAATAGAAGGTGCATAATAGCAATTGTTTAATGACAGTACTAAGCCCGAAGGAAATACTAAACTAAACACTCCTATGGCTTCAAGAACTGTAGGTGCTCCATTGCCCACATGCAGATATTGCTCCCCATAAGAGAGCTTCCTTTCCACTCTACACCTCTGCAGTGTAATACTGGATGTGAATACCACATCCAGTATCATATACTAAGGAATTAATTTTACAATTTAGAGTAAATTATTCAATCATAAATAAGTTACCTGAAGAATTGGCGCTCAAGGACCCAGAATTCTTCATCTTATTTTTCCGCAAATCATCGAGATAAAAAGCACAATTTCTCTTCCAGTGACCCTCTACTTTAGAGTAGTGGAAAATCTGATCCTTCTTGGGATTCTCTTTCTTCTGAGGAGGGTATTTCTTTGGTTCAGGTTGATAGGCCATAACTTGTTTACCCTTATTAGCCTTTCCATTTTCTTTACCATTCTTGTCCGTACGCGGTTTTGGCTTGTTGACCCTACCACCCTGGATAGCCATTACCTGGGGAGTAGGGACCTTTTGAGGTAACCCTTTCTCATAATCAATAAGCAATGCGTGTAATTCAGTTACTGTCTTCCTCATGCAATGCATATTGAAATTACGAACAAAACCATTAAAGTCCTTATTAAGGGACCTATTGATTAAGTTCACAGCAATATCTTGTTCATAGATCTTGTCAAGTGCCTGCATTTGGTCCATGTAACCCTTCATTTCCAACACATGTGCACCTACGGGTTTACCTTCTCCCTGCTTACAGTTGTGAAGTGCATCAATCAAATCATAGATTTCAACAGCTTGTGGTTTCTCAAATATTCATCTGAGTTTATTGGGCATGTCAAACAGGAAGTAATTTTCAAACTGCTTTTGGAGAGCAGGTGTCATCATACCCAACATCAAACAAGCCACTTCATTATGACACTTATATTCAACTTTCCACGCCGCTTTTTCCTCGTCAGAGGCGTTAGCGGCGGGTTCAGCAGGGCATGCCTTACACAATTAATTCAGTTTATCATCCACTCTACAGAAAATTCTCATAGAGCGATACCAGTCATTGAAATTTTGTGAGCCAGTCAACTTTTATCGCTCAACAAAAGTTTTGAATGCAGAACCTAGTGTAGTGTTATCGTTTTGAGCCATTTCTACTGAAAAAGTTCAAATATTAGAGTATTCGATAATACAATTTTTCAAGAAAATAAAAATACCCAAGGTAATATTCATATAACCATAGAATTTTCTCGAAAACTATGATTCAAATTATCATAGTTCCATTACATCAGTTGATCTGCTAGTAACGAAAGCACATAATAAGGTAATCTGTCGAACAATAATTGGCTAACCTTTTTCCAATTCTTAGATCATTTTGGGATTTACATTACCAACAACATTGCAAATGTAAATATGTTTTATCCCCATCTTGTGCCTTAAGTCCAAGTCTCACTTACTACTCAATTTAAGTCATCTAATTTAAAGAACTGCTAATGTGTCCAGTTGAGGTCTGACTCAACATGAAGTTTTACCTTTCCATTACAATCTCGCCAAGTTCTCACATGACGTAAATTGCAACTTCAAGTGTTCCTTTAACTAGACGGAACTAACTTAATTTCAAGGGTACTAGTTTTGATTATAGTGTCAAATCAAATATGTACGAAGATGTCATGCATTCATCTTGTAGCATAGTTTTAGTAAAAACTTTTACCAATTTTTACAAGCTAAATCAACAAAGTTTTAACCGATGCATTGAAAAACTTACAACTTTGGATTAAAATTCTTCGTACATAGAATAGTTATACTTGGTAGCTCCAAATATGACGCACAAAGTGGCGGAGAAGCGGGTCAACGCATAGCATATTAAAAACCATTTTCTTTCGAGTCGCAATTTAATGTCGGGCCTCCTTAAACCCCTCACACAGTTTGTCATAATGGGTGATCCGTTCTAACCATTTAGTACAATCACATCAATCAAGTAAAATTTTGAGATTTTATGCTTAAAACAAATCATATTTCACCATTGTTTAGTCCATTTATTTTTCTATTCAAAAAATTACCCTTTGCTTAAAACTTGTTTAACAAAATAAACAAACAAGTCAATAAAAAATAAACAACTAAAACAATGCGCACATAACTAACAATTAATATGCGTAAACAAGTAATCACATACAACTTATTCGATAAAACCTATTAATAATCAATTCTAGGTTAAATAATGTATACATTAACTAGGGCTTTCACTTACTAAGACAAGTGAGTCACATACATCGATAAATCGATTGTGTAAGGCGTAGTTAAACATGTAGCAAATTGCACATAATTAATTCATTACTATATATTGAGAACTTCCCCAATTCAAGAATTATCAAAACAATACATGTGATAAATAACTTGGCAATTAATAATTCAAACGACAATCCATGACAAACATGCATGTCTCATCATGGATAAAACATAACACTTATTCAATTAGTCACAAGATCGCATACAATTCCATAACACATAACAATTATTCATGAATTAAGTCACGTAACATTTATACAATTCTAGGTTTAATTATCAATTAACAAAACAATTTTATAAACCCTAAAAAAATTATGAATCGACTTAAAAAGAATTTAGGGACGAACTAAAAAAAGTTATAGAAAAATTAGGGCAAAAGCCCTAACCCTAGAATTAGGGTTTTCAAACAATAACCAAAACCTAGAATTAATCATATCACAAACACAATACAATATCTGTTTTTTACGTGTTTAGTAATTAATTACTCATTAGAGCACTCGGTGTGGTAACGCAGCACCCGAGTTAAACCTTAACATTCTCGCGTTAAGGGTGAGTTAACCACACCGCGTCCCAAGTTAAGAGTGTGTTAAAGTGAGCGCGTTAACTCCTTAACGTTGCGTTGAGGGACCAACATGTTAAAAAATTAATAAAAAAATACTTCTACCCAAGTTAAGGGTGAGTTAACCACACCACGTCCCAAGTTAAGAGTGCGTTAAAGTGAGTTAATGTTGAGTTATAATAAGAGGTTTTTTTTTAGTTAAGTTGAAAAGGTTAAAGCTTATGTGGCGCTGACGTGACACTGAGTGAAACCTTAACTCAGGTTATGACACCCTCTGCTCTTAAACAAAACTCGTGATGCCACTGTTGCAATTTAATAACATGATTGTCATATATAAAATACAATAAACATCAAAGATACACGGGGAAGCATATAGGAACATATAATGAATAATTAATTAACATAAACATAAACGTATGCGTACCTTTGATTCTAGCTAAACAAGAATCAATTCACAAACTAGCAATTGAGATGAACCCTAATTAGGGTTTATAGGATTATAAGAATTGCCCGTTACAGTTTTTGCAATTCAATCCAAGATACTTACAATAGTGTGTAAGTACCACGTTCTTGTACACACGTACTATAATGAATTAAAGTAAATGCTAGTTTATGTAATACAAAACTTTTGTTTAAGGAAAAAAATAGTGGATCGACCCCTTAGGGTTTTTGTTCGATCGACTAGTAGATGCGTTCCCGAGTTTCATTTTTGAAAGAAGAGAAAAGAAGGGGGTAGAAAACAAAATAAATTTGTGTTCTTGAGTTTTTTTTAGGAGAGAAGAGAAAAGAAGAGGAGAGTAATTTTGGCTAAACTTCTCTCCAAAACTTTCTCTCCAAAAGTGAGATGATTTGGAAAGAAGTTATATTAGAAAGTTTTAAATAAATAAAATTACTAAAATGACCTAATATAAAACATAACTTTTATACATAACCAAGGGTATAATTGTAAAATCATCTGTTATCCCTTCTTTCCTCTCATAACTTGGTAACAGGATATAAAAAGTTTAACTTCATTCATTTTCTCTTCTTTTCTGCCCATTTTTAACTATTCTCTTCTTTTCTTTCATTTAAAAACTTGAGAACAGAATGAAGAAAACACACAAAAGCTTAGGTTTTAAGGTTATGTGTACAAGAGTAAAGAATGAAGACCCTAAGCCTTGTATTTATACCCAAAGAAACTTAGTATCCAAGTTAGGGTAGGATTGGTATCCTAATACCCTTGGCCGATCGGTTGTAGTGTTCCCCAAGGGATTCTAGAACCTACTTCACATCTAATTTCATATTTAGTCCTTCTTTTAGCATTTAACGGCCGTTAGTCCATTATGTTTAATTACTTAACGTTCGTTATACGTTTCGTGTAAATAATAACCAAATATAACATTTTACATTTAATTATTATAACTTTAATTCTTATGCGTAGTGTGTGCAATCTCATGGTCTCGAGTTCGACCATAACTCACGACTATTATTTTAAATCCATAAAAGTAACAGAATAAGCATTAAGCAATCCCAAACACTCTCAAAACTACTTATCTGTTGTGCCCAAATACAGGAAACCTGTTGGGCCTTAAAGTGTGTAACAACTAACAATATTAAGTAGTTGGACTTTTTTTAACACCAACATTTTGATGTCTCATGACCAACTACATTAGGCAAACATCTAAATGTGGCTGTGAGCTTGTGACACAATGTATAGAACAGAACCATTGGAAAGTATCTAACACAATATGACTAAGGTAAGTTGTGATGAGCCAGATTTCTTTTCTTTATACTTATCTACCATGTCGATGTGAAATAATCTGCTTAAGATACAATTCACTAAAACTGAATAAGCTATTTCTGAGTGATTAGTTTTTGTACAAGCTATAAAGTCACACTCGTCATCATTGCCATTATTCGGTCAATGCCAATGTTTTGTTGTCTGAAATATTTTGTGCCATCCCAAGACAGTCTGCAAGCGTCATAGCACCAGGCTTGATGTAATGCTGCCATACATTAAGAACCCTGAAAATTCTGTCTTTTTCAAAGGTAGAAAAAACTAACAAGCTCATAGGTGGTTTTCTTCAAAATCGGGACTATGTTGCTGTCTTTAATGTTATGCATCACCAAGGTCCCTAAGACGTTTCAGTTCAGGCAATATAACTGAACCAAGGTCTGGTCTATCCTTCTTTCTCAACTCACAGCATTGAAGAGCCAGTTTAGCCAAAGACAGTGTATCCTCAACCGGCCAATCAGTCACATCCGGATCAAGAACTTCCACAAGGCTCCCTTCCTCAATAGCCCTCGAGACTAAATGCGTTAATCCCATTGGCCTCTTTCCAGTAATAACCTGCAGTAAAATCACTCCAAACGAATATACGTCAGACTTAGTTCCCAGAACTCCTGACTGTTGATATTCGGGGTCGATATAACAAAATGTCCCTGCAGCTGCTGTGATATGATATTGAGGGACATCATCAACCATTTCCGGTGGGATCAACCTGGCTAACCCAACATCACTAATCTTACTTACATATTTTCCGTCCAACAATATGTTACCAGGTTTAATATCACGGTGCACTAGTGGTTTGGGTCGGGTTTGGTGAAGGAAATGAAGGGCGGTTGCAATTTCACAACATATTTTGATCCGTAAACTCCATGAAATTGGTGGGGTGTTGTTTTTTCTTAATAGACGGTCTTCAAAGCTCCCGTTTTCCATGTACTCATATACAAGACAACCGTATTCTGGGCATGCGCCTAGAAGTAGAACCATATGAGGGTGTCGAATACAACTTAGTATTTCAACCTCTTGTTGGAACTGATCTGGGCCTTGTGAGATATCAGGCCTTAAGACTTTGATAGCAACGGTAATGTGATCGAGATAGCCTTTGAAAACTGGTCCGTATCCTCCTTCACCAACTTTTAAGGAATTTGAAAAGTAATCTGTGGCGATTTCAATGTCTTCGATAGTGTACTTTCTATACTGAAAGTTACATCGGGTTAAAGTAACTGTAAGTTTCTTTCTTTCTGCTGCTTCTTCTTCGGCTTTTTGTTCAGCCTTTTGTCTCTTTAAGGCCTCAAGTTCTGCAAGACGTTGGGCAATATGTGCAGCTTCTATAGCAGCCTTGCTTTTTTGCTTCTCGATCTCCATTAATTGATCAATCTCGCATGCCTGAAAGAACCCGTTAACAACTTTTACTTTTTACTTTTTGTGTTCTTTCACAAAAGAAAACGCTTTTCTTATTAAAAAAATAAAAACAAACCATTAGTCTAGCACTTTTAGCTTCATTGCACGCTGAGTGATACGCATCCATGCTTTTCTTGAGTTCCAATTTTACTCTGCAGATTTCATCGTCTATTTCCTGCACTAATCAACTCTTTGTATGAAACATTAACTCGTTATGCGAAAATGGTTAAGTGACTGAACTTACTGCATTTTGGGAAGATGTGGAAAGCCCAGGATCATCTGATGTTTGCGATTTGTCCAAAATCTCAAAATACAGGTCAGCATTCGATACAGGTGGCCCACTAATAGATTTGGCTTTGTCTATACGAGCCGTGAGCATAGAATCACCAAAATCCAACTTTCTCCCACTGCTTTTTGCCATTGAACTTTTCCTTAATCCTCTAGTAACACTTACTGACTCAGATTTGCACCTTCTAAAAACGCACCAAATAACAACCAAGAATTAACAAGCGTTCTATGCACATTCAGGAGAGGTTAGTTAGTGGGGTCGAATGTGTTCTAACTTACAGATTAACTACTTCAGGGGCGCTTTCTACTGTTTTTGCTGATACAGATAAGGTCTTGTGTACAGAAGCTGAATTGGCTGATTTTATTTTATGACTCTTTGTTTTTGAAACGACATAAAGATTGCAAGTGTCCGGTAAGGCTCTTTGTAAGCTGGTTACCATATTTAAACTGCTTTTGAAAGCCCTGCGAAAATCATTAATAATGCAGTCCATTTTAGCAACACACAAAGGAAAGTGAAAACCAAAGATATATACTATAACCTTGCACGGAGACCTGGTTATAGCCTGTATCCGGGATGGGGAACCAACTACAAGATTGTTTATGGCGTGAGTGTTGATGTATACAATAAGTGCATTTGAAACGTCTGTATCCTCAAGAACAATTTCCTTTGTTCTAACCTGAAATGACATAAGTTGGACAAGTACGTGTTCCGTTTTCGTTAGAACTTTTTGCCTGAGCACAAATGTTCCATATTCGTCATTTGTCATAAATTAACAATGTACTTTGTTAAACGTGTCACATTCGTAATGACCAAATCGGAAACTAACAATAGGATGATGGAAATTACCCCTTTGCAAGCACAAAATGCACGAAACGGAAGAAAAAGTTGATGCATTTCACCTTCAGTTGGTGACCGACCATCCGTCCCAAACCCATCACCATCTGAAATCAACAAAAACAAAATAGATAACATTCAGCATTAACCTTAATGTTGCATAGACCGACAATTTTATATATTGATCAACAAAAATCATGAACATTACGAGGTGATGTGGTTTGGGTGAGAACATGAATTAGCGTAACGTGTGACATTTTATTAATAACGTTTTCAAGAGCCCATTTAACTGCATATTGGCTATTTCTATCTTTATCGATTGCTATCACCGTTGTTATAGCTCCGCCAACGCCCACGTCCATGGTAGTTTATCCTCCGCCGGCCTGCGATAATCCAAATGTCCCTATATTCACGCGTAGAAAAAAGATACAGGATCAAATTGATATGTAATTTCTCTAACATCTAAAGCCAAATATGCATCCCTGTTTTCCCACGTAAAAAATTAATCTTATTAAGTTGTCAAAGTCCATGTAATTTTGAACAAATGACAATATTGTTTTTTTAAGGAATTTTTAATGTGGCTCTTATTTAAAGAAGTTTAAAAAAATGTTTAATTTGTTTCTATAAGACATTGTTACAACAATGTTGATCATCTCACACGTTTTATTTTCAAGATAATATGTGAAAGACAATTTTTACTTAACAACCTACTAAAGAAATTGTCCGTGTGATACGGAAAATGTAAAAATGTAACTTTTTAACTTATTGAGCTACGCACTTAAAGTTAATAAATGTTTAAATTTTTTGTGACAACATCTGGTTAGTGACCGATAACCTTTTTTGTCATTTTTTTAATCTATTTTAATGTTGACAAGTTAGTTTTATACTTGTCGTGTCATTTTTATAGTCTACGTCGAATTTATTAGGAACCTGTGTCACCGAACGTGTCAATGACCTACGTTTTTAGTTTAACGTTGTTTAAACATTCCGATATGCTCGTGTCACATTTAAAATACTAAAATTAGTTATTGAGCTATGCACTTAAAGTTAATAAATGTTTAAATTTTTTGTGACAACAGCCAATTTCTGGTTAGTGACCGATAACTTTTTTTGTCATTTTTTTAATCTATTTTAATGTTGACAAGTTAGTTTATACTTGTCGTGTCATTTTTATAGTCTACGTCGAATTTATTAGGAACTTGTGTCAACGAACGTGTCTATGACCTACTTTTTTAGTTTAACGTTGTTTAAACATTCCGATATGCTCGTGTCACATTTAAAATACTAAAATTAGTTATTTTTGACAAATTGTAGCATTTTTATAAGTTTTAGACTTTTAAATGCACAAACTTATAACATTCTCGTTTTAAGGCTTTAAGTTTCAATTTAAATGCACAAACTAACAAAAAATAACAAAATACAAAAAATAAAAGGGTGTTGCTTGGTTTTGGTGCCCCATGGCCGGCCACCCTCCCCATAAACCAATAAGATTGCATGCAAATTGATGCAGGTTTTACTGACAAGGTTTAATATTTATAAGTGTCTCGTTATACCTATGGTCTACCTTATGCACTAACGGGCAGTGTACCTGATCGTGTGTAGTGTAGTAATCGGTAAAACCGAGGTCGTCCCAAGAGTTATGTGAGCGGATTCTAATTAAGTTTAGGTGTCACAGATTTTAATTGGTTTTAAGATGGAAATGATTAATTAAAAGAAAAGAAAATAAAAGAAATAAAATAAAGGCAAGGTTTGTGATCAATATAAGAGAAGTGTGCTAACCTGGTTACTCATTTTGTCATGTTATGTTCACGTCTAATTACTTCCAATTGCTTCAAGTGGGGGTTTAGGTCGCTAGGACAGATTTGGTCAGTTCGTCCTAACCTATCAGCAAAGGTTTCCACCGAAGATCAAGCTACTACCTTGAAAGTCCAGTTGTTTTTAGTCCCCTAAGCCAAGTCATTAAGCACTGGTACATGCAAGATTCATAACAATGAGTGTATTGACGCTAGCATCTTAGACACTCATCTCTAATTTCTTAAGTTCATCCAAATATTAGGTGATCAGTTGGTCAAATAGCACAAGCGAAGAAGGGTCGTCAGTTGGTCAATTCTTACCCTTCCCACTCATTCTACTTACTTAGGGTCAATTGGTCAATTCTCCTAAGCAACTAGACACTACCGCCATTCAAAACTACCGAAACAAGGGTAGCTACTAACAAACTATGCATGCATACACTAGAAACAATTAAACGGGCGCAATGTAAACATAAACACAACAATTAAGGAATAATAACTATGCTAGCACTAGAGGTGCTTAGCCGATCATATTAACCGAAACAATCGATTCAATGTTTAACATAATGAAATACATGAATTGAAAGTAAAAGAAATGATAGATCACTAATGTTTATCGTTAGGGAGTGATTTCTTCCTTGGAGATGGCTCCGTATGCTCCTCAAGATTTGCCTTAAGTCCTCTACCCACGTTCTACGCTTTGTGTGTGGAGTGAATGATGATGAAATGCATAATTTAAATTTGGTATTTATAGGCGGATCTAGTTACAGTAATAACAAGTTGAGAGTTACGTAGTAACATCAATATCTTCGTAAATTGCTCGGAAAAGTGGTTATGGCGTAACACATGGAATGAGTTACGCTGTATCTTCAATATACGTTACAAAATCATGATTATGCCGTAATCATAGAAAGAGTTACGACGTAGCTTGCAGCGGCTTGGAACATCATTTGACCTAATTAGTTACGGCGTAATCCTCAGATGGAGTTACGCCGTAATCTTCAGTTGAGTTGGTCTTCTGAGTTACGCTTTTGTTACGGCGTAATGTGAGAGAATAGTTATGCCGTAATTACTTTAAAATGGGCATACTATCATATATCTTCAATAAACTCTCCAAATCCACGTCTCATTAGCTCCAATGCTCGTAATTTAACTGAAAGAGAAATATAGAGGAAAACAAGCGTAAATCCATATAAATGATATAAAATACGAGTATTATCGAGGGAAATTGATACTTAATATTCAGGACTATTTGATGTTATCAAATATCCCCCCACTTGAACTTTACTTGCCCTCAAGTAGACCTTATTAGATAGATTCCTAAAAAGATATCTCCCATTACCTGGAAAATATAAGTTTAAAATCCCGTATGCTAGAATAAAACAAAGCCGAACACCTCATGAAATGGGAACAAACCACTGAAATCTCTCAACTATTCTAAGTGTCAATTTCGGGGTGATCACTCAACGCACAGTCTTAGCATGTATTCTATCATAAGCTTGGCGGTTACACAAATCTCCACCACTTGAGTTAAGGACTAAACAATTTTTGAAGGCAATATGGGTAGACACGACAAAGGTTAAGGGTGAGCTGTCATTACTAACATGTCACGGCGAAGTAGAAAAAATCAATGATACATGACCAAATCTATGGCCAAGACACCAAAGATTACTCGTTGCATCACCTAGACACGCTTCATGACTAAAGGGTAGGATAATACATGTGATATAATTGGTGTAAAATAAAAATAACAAGCAAATAGTCTAAATCTATAACCAAGTCATCACTACTTACCGTTCATCCAAAGTTCAAGTTTCAAGGCTAAAAATCCGGATCATGATAATCAAGTAGATGTGCCATTAGAGGACGTCATGATGGGCACATTACCTTTTCTTCAACTGTTGGCGCAATTACCAACTTTATTCTTCAAATGTGACCGAGGTGGCCTCCTCGATACTAAATCTATTATGAGCTCATAAACATAGTGCTTATAACTTCGCACTTTACAATCAACTATAATAATTATTTATTTATTTATTTATTTTATTTTTTTGAATCACTTCATTTTTTCACATAACAACTAAACATAGCATCCCCACTGAGATGAACAATATAAGAATTTGAGGGTCTTCAATGATCTTCAAAATATGTCTTTGACGAAAGCGTGATTTCGAACCTTTCCACTTGAACCTTGAACTTAGGCAAACAATGACTTCCGATCACAAATAAAGACTACGGTAGGCTAAGGTGTATGGGTGTATGAAACAATATGTTGGGTGAACAAAATGAAAGGAATGGCTCGGATGGGTGTATCTAGGGTATCTTGCACTAAAGGTGAGTGTAACAAAAGGGTTTAACATGGGGTCGAGAAGTCGAGGTGACCAATCGATAGACACACAAGGATAGGCTTTTGGGTGATAATCCTATAATATTGCCTTCTTAAACGAAAAATCCAAATACATTAAGCTAACTCAACATACCCGTCTATAGTCTCGAAATGATGTAAAGGCCAAGTTCTAAAGTTTACAAGCTAAGCACACTCATAATTTGGTGGATTTGGGGTACAAATTTGGAAACGGATAAGGCTAATCTCACCATATAATATCAAGGGTTATAATGTGCTCGGCTAAGGTCTAATCTAGTTAGGTTAAGAAAAACATGTCAAAATTTTAAAATGGCATAAATTTTCAAAATAAACTAGAAAAACGAGGGCAAAATAAAGTTCAAGAGATAATTCTACTCCCGTCCCCCCACTTGAAATGTACAAAGTCCCTTTTGTACTAAACATTAAATAAAGGTGAAGAGAAAATAGAATTAGAGCGAGAACGTCCCTGAAATGTGCCTTCGCTTAAGCATCCATGAGCAAACTTCATTCCATGAAATCACACTACCAACAAGCATAATTCTAAAAAAAAGAAAAAGAAAAACGAAAAGAAACCCAACTCACTTTCGTAGGAATCACGGTTGCAGTTAGCGTATGCAACAAGCCTTTTAAACCACTTGATGTCCCAAATAGACGAGTGTAGTCTCGTGAGGGCTTACAAGGAACATACCCACAAAGTTCATTTAAAAACTAATATAAAGTTATTGTGTTTTAAAAAGAAAGAATTAATAAAGAGGATGGTTACGTCGTAACTCCTAAAAGGAGTTAGGCCGTAATTATGGCAAAACCTGGCAGATGCTACTGGAGTGTAGCTACGGCGTAACCATTGCATGGGATTACGCCGTAATTGTGTCTTTCTGGGAAGAAGCTGCTGCAAGAGATGTGTTACGGCGTAACCATAGAAATGAGTTACGCCAGTAGCGTGATGAATCAGTCCCCGTTCGAGATGATGCAGCAAAACATCTCCGATTTCCTGCAAAAATAGTTAAAAACACAAAACCCAATAGAAATGAAAATAAAACAAAATAGAAGGGATAATTTGGGTTATCTCACGAAAGAGCACTTTTCTTTATTTACGAGTCTTTAAGTTAGACTCAAAGCCATGGGGCTTTATGGTGGCCTTTGAATTGGCAAACTTCCTCCATCGTGCCACTTTTGAGAATGATCGGCCATTTTTTGGATGGCTTCAATTGCGAGAGTAGGAGTCATGCTCAGAATTGGTCCTTGATAGTCCAGCATCTGTCTTGTAGTTACGTTGATTCTTTTGTAAAAGATATTGACCTTTTGCTGGCTGTTTAGGTCATGAGTTGGACATTTGTAGAGGAGATCGTTGTATCTATCCCAAGCTTGATACAACGTTTCAGCATCATCTTGTTTGAAATTATGGATCTCCATGAGCTGATTAGATATCTTCGAAGGAGGACAATATCTTTGGATGAAGTGATTTTTAAGGAGAGCCCATGTATCAACTGCCCCGGCAGGCAATCTTTCGATCCATCTTCTAGTAGCTCCGGTAAGAGTCATAGGTAAAACCCGAAGCATTATTGTATCGTGAGAAACACCAAGTATGTTGAAAAGGCTTGCGATATACAAGACATTCTCAACGTGCTCATAAGCGTCTTCATCTCTGTTTCCAGAAAAAGGGTTAGCACGTAGCTCCCTCATAAACTGCTCTTTAATCTCGAAACTGACATTAGCTCCAATTGTCGGTCTTACGAGCCCCAGCCCTTGTTCTTCTCTTGTCAACGCCAAATATTCCTCAAGAGTAAGGTCATCAATGTTGACAACTTCCATGGTACCTGAAAATTGAAAAGAAATCATGGGAAATTGAGAAAATTCAAAACAAAACAAAAAATGAAAGACTTAATAAAAAATCCTAATATAACTCCCCGGAAGCAGCGCCAAAAACTTGATGCAGGTTTTACTAACCATGTTTTAATATTTACAAGTGTCTCGTTATACCTATGTTCTACCTTATGCACTATAGGGCAATGTACCCGATCGTGTGTAGTGTAGTAATCGGTAAAACCGAGTTCGTCCCAAAAGTTATGTGAGCGGATTCTAATTAAGTCTAGGTGTCACATATTTTAATTGGTTTTAAGATGAAAATGATTAATTAAAAGACAAGAAAATAAAAGAAAGCAAATAAAGGCGAGGGTTGTGATCAATAGAGGAAAAGTGTGCTAACCTAGTTACTCATCCTATCATGTTATGTTCACGTCTAATTACTTCCAATTGCTTCAAGTGGGGGTTTAAGTCGCTAGGACAGCATTTGGTCAGTTCGTCCTAACCTATCAGCAAAGGTGGAGATCAAGCTACTACCCTTGTAAGTCCAGTTGTTTATAGTCCTTTAAGCCAAGTCATTAAGTACCGGTACATGCAAGATTCCTAACAATGAGTGCTCGGGCACTAGCATCTTAGACGCTCATCCATAACTTCTTAAGTTCATTAAAATGGTAGGTGATCAGTTGGTCAAATTGCACAAGCGAAAAAGGGTCGTCAGTTGGTCAATTCTTACCCTTCCGATTCAGTCTACCTACTTAGGGTCAGTTGGTCAATTCTCCTAAGCAACTAACTATGCATGCATACACTAGAAACAATTAAACAAAAGCAATGTAAATATAAACATAACAATTAAGGAATCATAACTAGGCTAGCACCATAGGTGCTTAGCCGATCATATTAACCAAAACAATCGATTCAATGTTTAACATAATGAAATACATGAATTGAAAGTAAAGAAATGATAGATCGCTAATGCTTATCGTTGGGAGTGATTTCTCCCTGGAGATAGCTCCGTATGCTCCTCAAGATCTACCTCAAATCCCTACCCACGTTCTACGCTTTGTGTGTGGTGTGAATGATGATGAAAGCATGAATTTAGGGCTGGTATTTATAGGCGGATCTAGTTACGATGTAACTTAAGTTGAGAGTTAAGCCGTAACATCAATATCTTCGTAAATTGCTCGGAAAAGGCGGTTACGAGTATCACATGGAATGAGTTACGGTATCTTCAATATCGTTACAAAATCATGATTACGCCGTAATCATAGAAAGAGTTACTGGCGTAGCTTGCGGCGGCGTGGAACATCATTGACCTAATTAGTTCTGGCGTAATCCTAATATGCGATTCGCCGTAATCTTGATTGAATTGGTCTTCGAGTTACGCTTTTGTTATGGCATAATGTGAGAGAAGAGTTACGCGTAATTACTTCAAAATGGGCATATTGTCATTTATCTTCAATAAACTCTACAAATCCGCGTCTCATTAGCTCCAATGCTCGTAATTTACCTGAAAGTGAAATAAAGAGGAAAACAAGCGTAAATTCATATAAATGATATCAAATAAAAGCATTATCGGGGGGAAATTGTCACTTAATATTTAGGACTATTTGATGTTATCACAAATTCTCTTACACATCCATTACCACACTCCATCTCTTTTAACTAGTCACCCTTCCCACTCTTTCATTTCAAACTGGAAAATTTTCTCCCTTTTCTCCTTTTGTTGTTGTTGTCCGTACACCTCCCACCACCATACGACCATCTCTAAATTTTATTGAAGCTTATTTTGAAGGTAAAACTAAATGTGCAAGAACACTTGTTTCATTCTTGCACCAAATCTCTCTAAAAATTAATTTTTCTTGTGTTTTATGCAAGTTCTTAAAGAATATTTTTAGACCTGTGATTTTCTTGATAAAACACTCTTATTAGAGTTATAATATTGTGGAAAAACATTTATTAGTTGATTTTTAGTAATTGTTTAATGATTTGCTCAAAAGAACTAGCTCAAAATCTTGTTTTATGAACTTATAACATAGTTTTAAGAATATATATGAAAGAGGCTCTTAGATCTATTTTGCTATTGAGATTTCTTGATGAAAATGATGTTAAAATATGTATAAAATTAGTTCGGGTGTTGGTGGGTCATTTTTGCTTTATTGGGTGGTGATTGAACATGTTTTGGTTAGTGAAAATTAAGAACAGCTCACTTAGATTTCTCATAGGTCATATGGTTTGAATGATATATTGATGAATAATGGGTCTATGAACATGATTTTGGGTCTAAACTCATCTACTCAGAGTCTAGTTTCCAGAAAAGTAAGTTTCTCAAAGAGATCAGGTCATTTGATTAGTGAGATTTGCAAAATGGTGTAAGGTGTCAAATTTGCCCGAAAATTTGTTTTCAACCTTGTACTAAATAAGCTAGATATCACAAACTATGGCACATCTATACTTGAAACTAATGTGGGAGGTACTTTTAAGTCTTATTTAGAGTCTCCTATTGGCCTAGCTTAAAAATATTTGGTCTAGACCATCTAATCGTTAAAATACTTTTGTATGACCAGATTTGACCATTTTTAGAGTCGGGTCAAATAGATCGGGTATAAGTCTTTTATAAAATTCGCAAAAATTCTTGGAGATACCTAAAACACTAAAAGGGCTTGACTAGTAGACAAGTTTAACTTGCTGAATTGGTTGCTCGTTATGACCTTAAAATCCGGACATATTGGGTATTTGAGACTTTAAGTGTAATGTAGTATATTGTGGCGAAACTAGTATTTTGACTTATTAATTTTTGTCATCAAGTCCGAGCATACCGTTAGGATTCTAATAATGGTCATGTTACTATTTATAGGTCATTGTAGAGACACGCGTTCATTGGGTTCCTAAGTCGTGTTTTGGTCATTTCCGTTATCGTGGCCGTAACTACCTTGTTAAGGTGAGTTTCTCACATCCCTTTTTACCGTTTTATTTACGTTTTGGGATGGAAAGCATAATAAATTATTTTTACTTGAAATATTTATTAATTGGGATTATTTGAACTATTTGAACCTTATGGGTATTTTGAACCCTTGAGATTGATTTTGAACCTTATGATATATTTTGAACTCTTTGATATATTTTGAACTCTGAACTCTTTTGACTTATTTTGAACCGTTTGACTTATTTTGAACCCCTTGACTTGATTTGAACCCTTTGACTTATTTTGAACTCTTTTGACTTGCTTTGGAACAATAGATGTGTTGTTTATGCTGAGGTTAGTCACACTACTTTTAGCTCACTATAATCCCCATGTCATGGATTGAGACGTTAGTACTTATGATGGTATGCTATAGGATTGACCCTCCTCACTCCCTACATCATGAGTGCATAGTACTAGATATTTTGGCTAGTGTTATTTAGGTCCATTTGGTTAACTGAATAATAACATCTAAATATTTGATTCATATTTTTTATTAATAGGCTATATTAGCGGGCTTGTGATTTGATATAACTCTGCAAGAACTGTCTTACTGCTAGTGGAACTCACTAGGAAGAGTGATTGGTTAAATGCATTTAAATAGTGGCCCTACATATAACACTATAGTATACCTTACTTTTAGTCTATATTTTACATATACACTTTGACAAATGATGTAACATTTCTCAACTTATGATGTCATTATTTGAATTATTACGTCATTTAAATATTTCAATTCAAGTAAATTTACTTTTACGAGAAACAAGATTAGTTTAATCGCGTTCGAAGATAAACACACACTCAACTCGTAACCAACCATAGACTATTATTAGTCTACGTGATTCATGTAATTAATTTCTTTACGTAAATTTTTATGAGTTACATTTTTATTTTTTCCATTTTACGAAAACCTTGTACATTTACGCGTTATTCGTATTTAACATGTGTTTTCTAGGTTTTAACAACGTTTACGCTCACCGTTGAAATTATCACTCATTTAATATGCTAAGATATATTATATTGGTAAGTTTTAATATTTTTATAAGCTTATTATTCTTACGATACCCGGTTTTAAGTTTCGTGACTTAAAGAATTAACGTTAGTAATTACCGGGACCAAACGACACTCCGTAACTCAGTTATATCACCAAAATCATCAAACTATTACTACATATAGATGTTGGTCGACATCTATGGTGAATCACCAAGACGATGAGTCATGGTTACACAACCTTAAGACTTAAGACTTAGAAACCTAAATATTTTCTTTATACTTACTAACTAAGTCTTAGTAAATATTTTATAAGACATCATCTACCATTTGATAACTAGAAACTCATACACTCTTTTTTCTCCTCCTTGATCGATCCATCATAAATCCCCAACACCTTCATTCTTTGATTTTCAAATAACAAGTATTACATCAAAGTTCAAGGCCTTAGTATTCCCTACATGAATCAAGAGTTTATTTCATCATCTTGTGGTTGATTTGGAAGATCATTAGGGTATTTTAAAGAAAGGTTTACAAGTGCACTTGGAAGATTAGGACTAGTATAACAAGGGTTTGCAAGGTGGGTAAAAGATTTGGAAGCAAGGGTTTGTTGAAAGATTAAGTTTAGTGTCCTTGATCTTATTTTCTAGCTAATCTCTTCACAAGTATTGTAAGAAAACCCTATACCTCTCTATTTAATTTCTGTAAATATATGTATTTCATGTATTTTATATATTTTGTATGCTTATTATACTTGATTATGCCCGGTATATTGGACTAAAACACTAGAAACATCGAAAGAACTTGGTTTGCAAAACAGTTTCTGGACAGGGGGTATAAATGGAATTACTGGGAAAAATCCGTGGACTACAAAACTTAGGTAAAAATATAGGGAGTTAGGTCTATGTCTTTCGTTCTTTTCGATGGGTAGAAGTCCTAAAAACGATACTCGATGAATTAAATAGAAATATTTTTGTGATAAGTGTCCAAATCTGAGTAACAGTTTTCAAATGGGCAAAACTCATAAAACTTGCATATAACCACCTGTTGGTCAAAGAAGAAAAGTTGTAGCTAACATCCTAACTTGAACTTAGCCAAAAACCAGAAATAAAACAGAATTGTAAAACTCAAGTAATGGCCAAAACCATGAGACTGTAATTAGTAATTTGGCCTTAGTTAAGTAACTTTAGGGGCAGTGGGACCCACAAATCTGTAAATTTCATTTAAAAACCTTTCGACAATATAATAATTGAATCATAACCCTTTACGGTTTAGAAATAACGTATAAATTAAGACGGGAAAACGTAAATTTATTAAAAAATCTAAACGTAACGTTTATTATTACTTGACCACTTTTACTTAAAAACCGAAGTGGTGGGACCCACTACAGGAAAAATGGACTCGTTTAATCTTTCATAAACTACCTAGTCCCGAAACGACGAATTCGGACACTTTGACTCACAAAAATGTCATAAAACTCAATTAGCGAATAACTTGTAAATTAGAAACCGTAACTAGTTTTAAAGTAAAAAAACCAAACTTAAACACTTGTTTTACTTTACAAACAATATGTACCCAAGCATAAATAATGTAATAACTATATAAAGCATGCTAGTATAAATACAAGTGTTATTATAGAACCTAAGACTCGACATAATATTTTTGGTTGCTCGTAGAGGTTTTCTCGGCATATCCATCGTTTTCGTTGCACAATTGAAATCATTTACTTACGGTGAGTTCGTAACCCCACTTTTACTCGTTTTATTGTTTTATAAACTCTTTGGAGGAGATACATGCTCGTTTTACTTGTATATTTTACTCGATTATCTTAAACGTTTTACTTGATTGATGAAACACTCTACTTGTTTATTGAAACATATTACTCGATTTACTTAAACCCATAGTTTGTTTTTACATACGGACATAAGTAGAATGCCTAAGTTAGGCACCGCTAATTTATTGCTAACCGAATAGGTGAAATCAATTACTACCAACGGTACTGGTGAAATCAATTACTACCGACCGAATAGGTGAAATCACGTACTTGAAATTATGTGCTATATCAATATTATTATTGATACTAGAAAATATGTACTTGGAATTATGTGCTATATCAATACTATTATTGATACTAGGAATTATGTATTTGAAATTATGAGTTATATCAATAATGATGCTTGGAATTATGTACTTGGGATTATGTGTTTAAAGTTATATTACTGTTTTCAAATTATGGGTTTATAACCCATAACCCACTGTCTATTAAACTTGAAATCTGGTGATCAACTATTTTACTAATAAACCTATGAACTTACCAACCTTTGTGTTGACACTTTTAGCATGTTTATCTCAAGTTCGTAAGGCATTGGCTTGAACCATTAGAGTCGCATGACATGATTTGAAGACGGGAATGCATTATATCACCATTCGATAATATTTTTGTAAAACATCTATGTAATACTATACTTTGGGACCTCTTGTTATAACTCTGATATTATTTATCGAATGGTAATCCTTTCAAAATGTCTCATTTATAGTTTTTTTTTTCTATAACTTGAACTGTGAACTAAGAAGTATTACCCCAGTAACACAATCTTCCGTTGTGATATTTTGAGGATGTTACAAATGACTTAGACTACTTTTATTAAGATCCACGTTGTTGGATGTCTTGACGTATATGTTGCAATACACTAGCCACGAATTGGTATTGGCTATATGTTTGTGAATAAAGTAATCAATATACGGTTTTATTACCAAAACCTAGTAATCAATTATTATCAATATGTTAACACTTATAAACACAAAGAAGCGAGAATCTATAAGCAAGCGTTGGTTTGTGGGAGTTATGAACACGACAAAACGACTAGAAGTGTGTGAGCCGATGGGGGCACACACGATAAACACGAGTATACGTGTTGAACGTATTCGATACTTGAATTACATACCCGTATTATGCATGATTTGACCCGATCACACTTATTGACCCATGGGTTGTTTTGTTGGACATTGGGTGAACTTTGGGAATTGCCTTGGGCCTTAATTTCACCTGGTGATCGGGCGGAATGTGAGAATGGGAAGCTTGGGTTTTACTTGTTGACCAAGTCATAGCCCAAGTCATAGGATGGTTTGGTTTTGTATAAAAGCATATATATTCCATTCCAAACTCACGAATTATCTAATATGACTAATACCCCAAAACAATCCATGTTTATCGCTAGAAATTCCGATCGACTTTGTACAAAGTCGATTGGGGTTGTTTGGTTTTCCTCATCCCTAAACTTGCAAAGTATTCAAGTGTTTAGGTGTCGATCCATTGGAGGTTACTTGTGCCTGATTTCCCAGTTGAATCGCAGCAGCAAGGAGTGGGTCTTTGTTTCTGGTCGTGGGGTATATCTCGGACAGAA
Organism: Chrysanthemum lavandulifolium; assembly: GCA_022545495.1. Taxonomy (NCBI): domain Eukaryota; kingdom Viridiplantae; phylum Streptophyta; class Magnoliopsida; order Asterales; family Asteraceae; genus Chrysanthemum; species Chrysanthemum lavandulifolium. Next base: position 278,841,736 of record CM040244.1, read on the forward strand.
TACATGATAGGATATCGGACATGTCTTGTCCGATATCAGGTATTTGTTATTGTTACTGTTCATCGAGCAGTAAGGGTTGTGGATAAGAAGCAAGTTTTGATTTCTTGGAGGTTTTCTTGTTCAAGTAATATTCAAGTAGTTCACTTGTTGAATGGGTTTTAATATGTTCTCGACTAGCGTCTTTATCGAGCGTATACGTTATCGGGTTTGTTTGTGAAACTTATTGAGGCATCTATTTTAGGTGCTTAGTTTCGTATTGGTTTTATTGTCCTTTACTAAAGATCAATTGCCAAGCAAGGTTAGGGTTTCTTTTATCCCTTTTATTAATTAATTGTTTATTAATTACGTGGTTAGCCTAATTGCTATTACTAGATCCTTATCCGCTGCGTACTCGTAGAGGTTAATGGTTAACTTAGTTCTAAAATCCCAACAGTGGTATCAGAGCCAGGTCATTTTTGCAATTATGGGTAACACGTTTCTTATAATAAACATGTTTAAAAGGCTGCATGAAACCTAATTTAGTTATTTGTTTTATTTTATTTTGACAATTACATGCAATACTTGTCAATTTTTAATAAATAATAACTAGTCACACACAAATTATAAATTATATTGATAATTAGAATTAATTTGTTAATTGGAATTAATTTGTTAATTAGAATTTAATTTACATGTTAATAAGAATTACTTTGTTAATTGAAATTAAATTGTTAATTAGAATTGCATGTTAATTATAATTACTTGCTAATTAGAATTAAAAGTTAATTTGAATATATTAATTGTTAATTAGAATTATTATGATAATTAGAATTATATATTGGTTAATAAATACATAAAATTGCGTAATTACTTGTTAATTAGATTGCCATGCTATTTTTATGTGTTTTTCCGGCCACAAGACCCACTCAATTGCTTTTATAAGTGATGTAAGGGGCGATCTAGGTATTGTATCCTAGTGACGGTCTTATGGTTCTCCGTTTGGGGAAGACTCGCAAGAGAACTCAGAACAATATGTGGTTATATATTGATGTTTATGTTTATATGTTTGTGATTCCATTATGTGCATTATTGTTACTTGCTTTGACACCTAATTGTATGCAATATGGAATAATACATATCGTAACCATAACATTAATATTGGTCTTTATTTACACGCCTAAATACCATGCTCATTGTGACCTGCTATTTGATTCGTGGAAAATTGTTTTTGTAAAATAAAGTGACCTAATATATGAAACACGTTTTCAAGAATTTAAAAACTAGACGCTATGGACACTTGGGATGTCGGCTCGCCCACTAGAACAAACTCAAAGGGGTTCAAAGAGTGCGCCGCATGCACCGAAAGAATGTCTAAGGTTATGCTTGATAACTTACACGGTCCTCTGCCTCCCTATGCGTTCGATTGGAGCTACCGTGAACCATGATTATCACTACAGTTTCATTACCAAAAAGTTTTTAAAATTAGTGTTACAAAGTTGTTTTGCATGCTTCTTTGTACACGACTTTTACCACATTTATATGTGCATACCTATTTGTTAATTTTAAGTCTATGTCATCCAACTACGAACACGTGCACTTGGATTGACTTCTCTGGTCAGACCTAAGGGCCTTTCCAACCCATAGTAATTATTTCTCACTGGTCAGACCTATGGTTATTTTTACATGTTCATACTTGATTGACTTATCTCGAGTTAGCTTGGTCAGACATTGAACCCGAGGCATAAGATGAGAACTAAACATGATTTTGACATTATTACTTGATACTAATGCCTTAAACAGTCTTATAAATTGATAAGGTTTTAAAAGGTACCTTTTTGAGGGGTCATTTAAGCCCTTATTCGATCACTTTGTATCCGTTATTGCTTAATATCGTTCCTTTTCACTTTTAGGTCTCTTGAAGGCAAAATCTTTGGAATGATGCTTATTTGGACGAAAAGCGCGAATATCTGAAGAAAATGGCCAAAGTCGAATCGAGACACTCAAAGCTGCTTTGAAACATAAAGCGGCGTCCGCTGCATATCTGCGACGCCGTCGGGAAGGAATTTTATGACGGGTCGGAAGCGAGTGCATGTTTTCAAGGGACGACGTCGGGTTCTAAAGGTAGGCCGTCGTTACTCAGACGGCCTAGATGCGACCAAGGCGCCGAGTGAAGGGACGTCACGGTCATAGGTGGCCGTCGAAAGGTTTACGTGGCCAAGACGAAACCCTAATGGCGGCGACACGACGCGCCACGAAACATAAGGTGGCCGTCGCGGATGTAATCTTATATATAGAATCCGAATTTTTCGGTTTTGTGTGTAGTCTTTTGGGTAAAACCTAAAACCGAACCAAGGCTTTCTTGTGCGATATTTTAGGGTTCTAAACCTATTATACATCAAGATAAGTATTTACTTCATTAATTTAATTATGTCTTTGATTATTTGTGTGTATGCTTGCATGTTCTCCATGTCCCGCTAATTTATTTGTGTGTTTGCTTAGGAATATGAAACTTAATTATTGAATATTGATTGGTTGATACTTATCTTAGTTGACTAATGATCTAGAGTGCGCTAGATTATTCGTTGTGTACTTAATGCTTGACATTTCTTTGTGAACTTTAGAATATAATTATCTAGGTAATTGTAGGATAAAGTATTCAAGGACAACCGTAGAGTAGGCGTCTATAAATCACTAGAGGATTTGTAAACAAGACCCTTTGGTAATTTCAAAGAGTTAGGAAATAAGCACGCCTATAGCCTTAGAATCACAACATAACTAGGAATAAGGACGTGACAAATCAACCATCAATAGGAGATAATTAAGGGTAGTAAAACCTAAGTAAACACATCTTTAAACTATCATACAGTACACATCAATTAGACATAGACTATCACAACCTTAGCTTAGATAATTAGATAATAGTAGAGTAATCGGTAGCAATACCAACCCCCAAATCCAATACCGAGATTCGTACCTTTTCATTTTCTAAAAACATAAAAGATAAAAATAATCTTCCTCAACCTCAACCTTAGCGTAGTAACTTCTCACTAGCATTCCTATTCCCTAGAGAACGATATCAATACCGTGGCTTACCCTAATTACTACACTACAACGATTAGGTTCACGCCTAGGGTGTTATAAAACTTGCTCAAGAAAAGGAAGTTTCCTTGACCCCGAACCGCGTGTGGCGTTATCATAAATCTAAGAGTTGCATTATGCAATTAACGCTCGTCGCTTACCTCTTGTCCTATTTTTTTATACACTGGTCAGACCTATGGTAATTAAGTGGGGTTGCAAGATGGATCTTAGTCTTAATTAGTAATTAATTCTTTTAAGAATGTAATTATCAAAAATACTAGAATTAAACTTTTTATGTTCTGATTAATTGTGTTATTGCAACATAATTCGTAAACAAAGTTGTTTTTCTTTGAAAAACATACTTAGTCTCTTTTCCTAGTAAGAAGAGTGAGACTTATACCTATCTTTTCTCCTTAGTTGACAAACTAAGATAAGATTACAAATTGATAAACTCATTAATGATATTTCATTACCCTTTGTGGTCTAGAGTTAATTGAAAGATAGAATATTTTGTGTAAGCTGGAAACATTGTGTTTAGAGCTACCAAAATAAATAGCATCTGCACTTGTCACGATGTATGAGTTTAAACCGAAAAGAGTAAAGAAATTACTAGGATATTCGCTAGGTAATTTTCTTGGACTCTTGTTATTCCTAAAGTGCTAAATACCCTTGGGGCTTTGTAGACGATAAAGGATGAATTGCATGCTAAAGATTCGAGTTAATTGAATAAAAGAATGGCTAGTCCATTGTCTACATAAGTAAAACTTCATATACTTTGTTCAATACCTAAGTACATGCCACTCGTAGGCATTTGAAGAGAATAGGAAAGTATATAAAATTGCAATATGCTTTCGACTGGAAATGTAACATTTACAATGTTGACAAATCCAGTTGGAGCAGTTGCATTTTATTACTGAAATATCATTCGTGTAATGTTGTCAATTTCGATGGGAGCTACGGATTTATTCTTTGTTAGTCACCCATCTCATTTCAAACTTGCTTTGAAATAATTCATTACTTTCGAATATGAGCGACCATTGCTTTAAGGAAAATTGCATTTTATTTTATAAGATAACACGTTGCCTTCCTGTTGTCGCTTCCTGAAACGTTATCTATAGAATAATAATCCACAATTCCTTATTAAAGGTTATGGTTCTAAAACTACTTATGATATCTATGACATTATCATATCGTTTGAACAATCAATCACGTTTAGGTTTCTTTGCTTGATTCCTATCAAGTAAACTTTTTTCTCATTTTTAGCTTTCTCTTAGTCTATCCCCCTTCTTCGTGACCTTCGTTCGTAAAAACCATTACTCACCATGATCCGTATCTTCCACCGAAGATTCTTCACCCTACCCATTCCCAACCCCGGGTTGAGAACACAATCCCACAAAACCCTTCACCCACTCACCATTTTGATAACCACCGGGCATAACGAGGTGAATTGGCGACAACAAAGTCCTTTCTATTACTCGATTCGATGAGGAATCGATCATGATGAAGAACTTGATGGCGGAAAGGTCATCAATAAGGATAGCTTTGAAATTAAGGAAGATCCCTCCCAATACTTTGACCCTAGATGTAGGATTGAGAAAGATGGCCCATTTAACATGCAATTCCCATGCAAAATAGGACTAGAAGGGTTCGATGCTTATTTGAATTCATTCTTGCCTTTAAACTTAATCTCAAAGGATCTATACAATAAAATCAAGGTCAATGAGTTAACCTATCATGGGAACAATGTTGTTAAAGCAGTCACTCATTTGCACGTGTTTGTTGGAAGTTTTGCCTACTTGGTAGAATTCATGGTCTTAGAAAACCTGGGAGAATTTATCGACAAGGACCTCACTCAAGTAATTTTTGGGAAACCTTTCAAGAATTTGACTAGGTTGAATGAGCGAATGATTGACGGTCTAATCACTTTCTCTCGATGAAGTCGAAGATTTTGTCTATCAAATGCCCGCTCATCCCGATTTAAACATAGGGACATTAAGGCTTGTAATAGAATGACCCTATTTCATTGCTTAGTGAAAGAGATAAGCAAAGTGGGCTTAGGTACCCATATGAGAAAACAAAGCGGTATTACAAAAATGCCTTGAATTAGGAGATGATTATAAAAAGAATGAAAGAGAGTTGGAGTGGCTTAGGTATGAGCACGCGTGCACGAGGCAACGAGGGGTAGGACTACGAGTCTAGCTACAAGACTCTTAAATAAAGAAAAGCGCTTCGTGGGAGGCAAACCATGCTTAATTGTTTGCTTGTTAGTGTCATATATCTTTTATTAATTGTTTGTCCTCATGTTTAAATTTGTAAAATGCTTTATTTTGTTTTTAACCTCGTCTTAATTACATATAAAGGTATTTTACATAAAGGATAAGTGTAGGAGGATTACACGTTTTCATAAGAAACGTGAACATGAGAATAACAATTAATTAAAAGATATATATGTTTGTTTGTTCGAGTCAAATGCTTGTATCGAGTCATAATGGATGTTTTTTGAAGTTTTTCCGATTCTAAAGATGTAAATTTTCCGAATTTTTCCGTAAAATCGCAGACCGCTTTTTGTCAGGATAACCGGCGTCGAGATTGCAACCGGCGTCGAGAAGGAATAAAACTTGACTTACTTTTTCTCGTTTTACGAGCTACTTGTAAAATTTTGGAATTTTCCGGATCTTAACTTTCAAAACAAATTCAGTAAACATCCATTCCACAAGCATTATATCCTAGTTTAAATCGAGTCTTATGTATATTATTACCGCCGATTTTACGCGAAGGTTTCGTTTGTTTTCTTCAGTGTGTGTTTAGTTTGTCAGAAGAAGTTACACAAGTTAAGAAGGAGCCTTTCACGCAAAAACTCTTCTTGGAAAAGATTTAACCACCACTTTTACGGATCCTACCGAGCTAATCGGGAGTATTAGTTTCTTTCGTTTTAATTACCTTCTATTATCATAACTTTGATACTTTCGGGAACATTGGGGACAATGTTCGGTTTAAATGTAGGGAGGAAAATAAACGGAACTTTGAAACTATGCTTATCCTTGTTGTTTGCTTTGTCCAAGTGTATTTGTGTAATAAACCATGAGAAAATGTAGGTTAGGGTAATTTTAGCCAAATTTAAAATTTTTCATGACGATAAGAGTGGGCCATTAGTCTTAACAAAAGCGTCTCATGGATAGGAAGTTGCATGACTAGCACAAAACCCTTACCACCTAAATTCCACCCAAATGTGAGGATCGCCCTTAGATTAGTAGGAATTAAAGCATTCATCTTTAATGCTTAGAGTGTGAACCGTAGTATATTAGATTCTAGAACTTGTTTTGTGATGCATTCCGAGATCGTTAGTGAGACTACACTTGTGTAGTTAGGATTAACTAAATGATAAGAGGCATTAGGATAAACCCTTGTTTGATACGTAATATAATTACTTCTTCCATATCGGTTGAGTAATTCCCCACACCCTTTGCGTTGTACTCATCTTTAGTACACGATACCCCTAGTTAACCCTCGAGCCTATCCTTTTCGCGGTTCTCGTGATATTTCGGTTTTTCCGAATATCAATGAAGAACATTGTTTACACCCCACCCCAAATATACACCCAAATCGCTTTAGCCTACCTTTATTGCACTCACTTTTAGTGCAAATTTATGTTATCACCCAAAACCCTTAGTTCAATTATCCGGTTGCTTGCATGAGTTGCTAAGTCGAGTCATATCCTTTGTATCTGAGTTTTGGGATGATTGGGATTCATGGGAAAGTTAAAGTTTATGAAACATAGGAAGAGAACGTTAAACTCAAATTCCTTTGTTTGCATAATAATGTACTCAAGTGTTTTGATCTTTTCAATTCGGTCAAATTAGTGTTAGAGTAATAAAAACTCAAGTGTAGGGATGTGTCTATAAATCCTATCATTTTGATGTACCGTAGAGGATGGTAGAGTAAAAGTGTATGCAAAAAAAAAAAAAAAAAAAAAAAAAAAAAAAAACCATACGGGCTACCATCCTACATCTATCTTTTAAATTATGTTTGTTTATTTTCGTTGCTAGAGTTTTAGAGTGTCGAGTCTTGGCTTAGCAACGCCATTCTTCGTATACTTGCAACATAAAGATTTTGACTATCCACCACTATATAGCCTATCCCACCAAACCCTTATTTCCTTACCGTAAGCCTAACGTTACAACCCTTTAAAGACCTCTTTGATAGTCTTTCCTAGGTGCTTACGCTTAAGCGATGGAGGTTTGATCTATTCTCAAGCCTATGGTAATCTATGTACTAGGACGGTTAATGAGTGTTTATCTTCCATTTCCGATTTGTTATATTTCATATATACACCGAGAGAGATGTGAGTATCCAAACACCCCATGTGAGGTGCTAGTATGTATTCCGTTCTTGTTATGACTTTTGCGGGCTTATATGTGTTGTGGACCGTTTTGAATGGATGCTTCATGACCCCAACTTATAAATTAATTGGCTAAAGCACATTTGCTTGAGGACAAGCAAATACCAAGTGTAGGGATATTTGATAAGGTTTTAAAGGTACCTTTTGAGGGGTCATTTAAGCCCTTATTCGATCACTTTTGTATCCGTTATTGCTTAATATCGTTCCTTTTCACTTTTAGGTCTCTTGAAGGCAAAATCTGGAATGATGCTTATTTGGACGAAAAGGCGCGAATATACGAAGAAAATGGCCAAAGTCGAATCGAGACACTCAAAAGTCTTGAAACATAAAGCGCGGCGTCCTTGCATATCTGCGACGCCGTCGGAAGGAATTTTGCGACGGTCGGCGAAATTGCATGTTTTCAAGGGACGACGTCCAGTTCTAAAGAGTAGGCCGTCGTTACTCAGGCGGCTAGATGCGGCCAAGGCGTCGGTGAAGGGAAGGCGTCACGGTCATAAGGTGACGTCGAAAGGTTTACGTGGCCAAGACGAAACCCCTAATGGCGGCGACACGACGGCGTCACGAAACATAAGGTGGCGCCGTCGCAGATGTAATCTTATATATAGAATCCGAATTTTCGGTTTTGTGTGTAGTCTTTTGGAGTAAAACCTAAAACCGAACCAAAGGCTTTCTTGTGCAGTATTTTAGGGTTCTAAACCTATTATACATCAAGATAAGTATTTACTTCATTAATTTAATTATGTCTTTGATTATTTGTGTATGCTTGCATGTTCTCCATGTCAAGCTAATTTATTTGTGTGTTTGCTTAGGAATATGAAACTTAATTATTGAATATTGATTGGTTGATACTTATCTTAGTTGACTAATGATCTAGAGTCGCTAGATTATTCGTTGTGTACTTAATGCTTGACATTTCTTTGTGAACTTTAGAATATAATTATCTAGGTAATTGTAGGATAAAGTATTCAAGGACAACCGTAGAGTAGGCGTCTATAAATCACTAGAGGATTTGTAAACAAGACCCTTTGGTAATTTCAAAGAGTTAGGAAATAAGCACCTATAGCCTTAGAATCACAACGCAACTAGGAATAAGGACGTGACAAATCAACCATCAATAGGAGATAATTAAGGAGTAGTAAAACCTAAGTAAACACATCTTTAAACTATCATACAGTACACATCAATTAGACATAGACTATCACAACCTTAGCTTAGATAATTAGATAATAGTAGAGTAATCGGTAGCAATACCAACCCCAAATCCAATACCCGAGATTCGTACCTTTTCATTTTCTAAAAACATAAAAGATAAAAATAATCTTCCTCAACCTCAACCTTAGCGTAGTAACTTCTCACTAGCATTCCTATTCCCCTAGAGAACGATATCAATACCCGTGGCTTACCCTAATTACTACACTACAACGATTAGGTTCACTGCCTAGGGTGTTATAAAACTTGCTCGAAGAAAAGGAAGTTTCCTTGACCCCGAACGACGCGTGTAGCATTATCATAAATCTAAGAGTTGCATTATGCAATTAACGCTCGTCGCTTACCTCTTGTCCTATTTTTTTATACACTGGTCAGACCTATGGTAATTAAGTGGGGTTGCAAGATGGATCTTAGTCTTAATTAGTAATTAATTCTTTTAAGAATGTAATTATCAAAAATACTAGAATTAAACTTTTTATGTTCTGATTAATTGTGTTATTGCAACATAATTAAGTAAACAAAGTTGTTTTTCTTTGAAAAACATACTTAGTCTCTTTTCCTAGTAAGAAGAGTGAGACTTATACCTATCTTTTCTCCTTAGTTGACAAACTAAGATAAGATTACAAATTGATAAACTCATTAATGATATTTCATTACCCTTTTGTGGTCTAGAGTTAATTGAAAGATAGAATATTTTGTGTAACTGGAAACATTGTGTTTAGAGCTACCAAAATAAATAGCATCCTGCACTTGTCACGATGTATGAGTTTAAACCGAAAAGAGTAAAGAAATTACTAGGATATTCGCTAGGTAATTTTCTTGGACTCTTGTTATTCCTAAAGTGCTAAATACCCTTGGGGCTTTGTAGAGCGATAAAGGATGAATTGCATGCTAAAGATTCGAGTTAATTGAATAAAAGAATGGCTAGTCCATTGTCTACATAAGTAAAACTTCATATACTTTGTTCAATACCTAAGTACATGCCACTCGTAGGCATTTGAAGAGAATAGGAAAGTATATAAAATTGCAATATGCTTTCGACTGGAAATGTAACATTTACAATGTTGACAAATCCAGTTGGAGCAGTTGCATTTTATTACTGAAATATCATTCGTGTAATGTTGTCAATTTCAGTGGGAGCTACGGGATTTATTCTTTGTTAGTCACCCATCTCATTTCAAACTTGCTTTGAAATAATTCATTACTTTCCGAATATGAACGACCATTGCTTTAAGGAAAATTGCATTTTATTTTATAAGATAACACGTTGCCTTCCTGTTGTCGCTTCCTGAAACGTTATCTATAGAATAATAATCCACAATTCCTTATTAAAGGTTATGGTTCTAAAACTACTTATGATATCTATGACATTATCATATCGTTTGAACAATCAATCACGTGTTGTTTGTTTTCATAATATGATGTTGTACCTTACACAAGTGGGAGAAATTTCAAAGTGTGCAAGGAACAACAATATTATTGGTATCTCTTGACCGCAAGGTAAGGAAACTAATAAATCTACTAGGACTTTTTCATGCTAGATGTTTATTGCCCTACTACATTCTAATAATGATTCTACTAGGACGTGAACACGCTAGATGTTTGTTGTCCAACTACATTCAAATGTCATGATATTGTGCATAGATACTTCAACATTTGATTACATGTTTTAGTTAACATATTATGGTATATGATAATGATCATAATTCTGAAGTATAAAATTAACTTGAAATTACTATAGAACTCAAGAGTTTGCGTTCATGATTACTTTTGTTAGTATAATTATACTTACATGTTAAGACATAATTATAAAGTCCTTGAATTAATCAATGACTTATAACATAAAGTATATATAGTAAAGTGTTATGTCTTCTAGTTAACACATAAACATAAGGCCTTTGAATTATTCAAAAACTTATAATGTATTATTGAAATGTTTTGTTTTCTTGTTAACACATGAACATATAATCCTTGAACAGTTCTGTCTTCTTTTGAACACGTGAACATAAGTTTTTTGTATTGTTCAATGAATATACATTATTGCATGCACTTGGTTCGTAAATACATTATATGCAATTTGGCTCGACCCAATTGACAAGTATTTGGTCTAAAGAGAATTAAGTTATCGATAGAAATCTGATATAGTTTCACAATTCTAATAACTCATAGGATACCACTCGATTATGGTATGTCTAATGTGTTGGATCAAACCTTATTCATATTGTTTGGTTCCTCGATACACTCAATAGAGTTCAAACCTAGAAGGTATTCGAGACAACCCATAACTTAAAACCCTAATTCATTAGGGATTTGAGGTTTTACCACTCAAACCAATTGAATCATAAACCCTTTTGGATTTTTGATTTTTCTACACTTCCTAGCTTGATGATTGTAGTTTTTGTGTTCTTCCTAGCTTGACGAAATGTCACACCCCAATTACATTTTGCGGTGAATGGAATTCACGTGGGATGATTGTCATAGCATCAAAGTTATGATTATATCGAGCGACCTAAAGTGTCGTTTGGAAAACACATCGTTTGATTTATTAAAACAATCAGAGTTTACAAAGTATAGGTCCCAAATGAAAATCAATTTGTGCGGAAATTAGTTTGATACAAGCCAAACGATGTTTTTAAAGTGCATAAATCCCATGTGTGACGCGTCGTCACCACGACTCTATGATATGTCCACATGCATGCCATGAAGTGAATGCCTTAGATACCTGAGATAAAACATGCTAAAAAGTGTCAACACAATGGTTGAGTGAGTTCATAAAGTTTGGTTGAAAAATAAAGCTTTTAAAGAGCGTTCATGCAACAAAGGCAAAGTTTTTGGTCATTTAGAATAGTCCACAAAGCAAAGGCATTGTAAATCCACTCAGTTCCAAGTTCCGCCCATACAAAACTTGCAACTTGTGTGTTTACAACCCACTGCCAAGACATAGAATTGTCAATCTTGTTTGTAAGCAGGACATATGTGCATACGATATATACAAGTACTTAATGCAAAGAATCACGATTAATGAACCTCTTGACAAGTCTACATTGTTTGTTGTGTCTCATTGAATAACGGGTTATATTCACCCCGGTCAAGTCATCGGGGACACAAGGGTGGGGGCGTCGACCGATAGTACCACCAATACCTCTCATGGCCCCGCAGGAGTTAACCGATTGCTAAAGTATGTATGTTGAGGCATAATTGAAAACAAGTTTAGCACATTAAGGCACATATCGCAATAAACCACATAATGTCCAAAGAGTATATAAGTATAGTGTAACACAATTGTATAAATGGTTTGAGTATTCATGAGTAAAACAAGTATTTAAGCATGTATCTCCCAAAGAGTTTATAAGAATTTAAACGAGTAAAAGCGGGGTATGAACTCACCTGTTGCAATAGTTATGATGACAAAGTGGATGCACAGAAATGAGACGCAACTCTCTAACCGCGACCTATTATGAATGATATGATCTAATATAAGTCATGAAGCAATGTCGTGCATGCAAACTCATATGATATCCATACCACTTGTACATTTTGAAAATAATGTTTATCGTCGAAATATATGTTTATGACATCTCGTCATATTATAAAATATTTTACAAGTATTTACGTTGAAACAACCTCCTACGATTATCGTTTAGTGATTTATTGGTAATTATAATGTTTTCGTCGTAAAATGACACTTTTCATACTTTGAAAATATGCCCAAAATGGCCTCGTAAAACTAGTCGTGAAATATTATACGTTAAGGGTTAGTGATGAAACTCGGTTTTTGAAAACCTAGCATCAATGTCTAGAAGTCGATCATCTAACTTTTGACCATACGGGTCTCGATCAATGAGAAAATGGCTCTCAACATGACGTATTACAAAAGCTTTTTTAGACTTAGGTTTATTTTGCTATTAGAAGTGTCAAAATAAATAGAGTTTCGTCGGGTTTCAAACTTGTATATCTTGGTCGTTATAAGCTTGTTTTCTCGTTCTTTATATCTACGGTTTCGTATTAACATATACTAATATATTTTCAGTAGGTCGGCTCCCTACGGATCACGTCTAACGCCTCGTTTGTCCGTCGAAATTCGTGCAACAGCACATATATTTTCGAAAATAGTTTTTCGTCGTTAAATTTGGAAAAATCATAACTTCTTCATTATAACTCCGTTTTAACCCATTCAAGCGACCACGGTTTTGTTTTAAAGTATATTTTCTGAATATCTTGCTTAAAATATTTTACAACCTGTCAAATTTTCCAGATTTCATATTTAAGAACAGACCACTATTTATTGTTGTCGAAATGGGTTTTTCTCGCGTAAAACTTATTCTAACCACTTCAAACCATCGCCAAAGCTATTCTAAACCTACCATACACCTTTTTAGGGTGTCATGGGTTCCTAGACACCATCAAACATGATATGTTTCAAAGGATAATTTATAGGATGATTATATTTGATAATAAGTAATAAAAACAATAAAAGTGGTATAGACTCATATGTAACATGCATGTTTTCTTGCAAAAATGATGAAATAACATAAATATGAACATGAAAGAGTTATGAAGATCATGAAATGCTTACTTGAATGATGAAGGAATTTTTATTGCAAATACATAATCAACCTAGAGGTTTATATTTCAAAACCTTAAGATATACAACTAATAGAGATAAATAAACACCTGAGCTTGAAATTTTTATGGATCCCTCTTGATGTTCTTGATATGGCCAGCCACATGGAGGAGAAAAAGAGAGATTTCTTTTGGTTTCACCTTTCTAATGTGTGCTTGTATGTGTTTATGTGTAAAATATCTTGCACAATATTGCCTAGTCATGAATAAGATTAATGTTATAATAAGCCAAGATATTTTACAAAATATGGTGAGTCATGGGGAGGGTTGGAGCCGGCCATGGAGTATTTGGGGGGAGGGGGTTTGATGTATTTTTGTTGTATAAATGAATTTAAATGTAGATATAATAAAAATATAATTAGGTATTAATTGTAGTGTTAACTAAAAATAGATTTTAACGGGACAAAATAAAATGTATTGAAGTCATAAAATTATAAAATACATTTCTCACAAGTATTGAGTGAATAAATATTTATCGTGTTTGAATTCTGGCAAACCGTAAATATTTATACATAACAATTATATACAAAATAAATTGAAAACATCGGGTAAACTAATAATATAATTTTATAGTCTTAAAATGAGTATAAAATATATTAGAATATTTTGGAAGTGTCGGACCAAATGTTCAAAATAAATGATTACGCGATAGCGTTTATTTAATAAGAAAATAAACGTTTAATGTAAAATGCAAAACCCATGCATAAATTGATATGAAATGATATTACTAATAATGTGTAGACTAAATCTAGTCTATATAAAATGTCCTGAAATTACGAGTTGTGACACGAAACACAAAACTGCAGCTAGAACTTTCGGTCAAAGAGTGATACTAAATTAGAGTTTTTTTTTCTATAAACCCTAATTTGAGTTGATGGAAGGAATTTCATTATGTCTTGATTTAAGTTCTGAATTTGTTAAAATCTTATGAAGCATTTTATTAACAAATCTAGTGATGAGAACTTAAAATGTATTTTGTGCCAATAAAGAACAATTTATTGTTGATTAAATGCTTAGTATTTTATCAGCGAATGAACCCAAACCCTAAAACAAAAACTCTCTCTGGCGACTAAACGATTTACGATTCCCCTACTATTACTATTGGTCGATTGACTTTTGTTCACTTATCTTGGGATACTAATTCTTAATCGTTTTTTATGCTTGCATGTGCACCTACTTTGGTCTAAAAATTAATATATTGATTGTGGGTCCATTGTGGTTGGTTATATTCGCTTCTTACTTCTATTATCCCAATATATAACATATACTACTGCATGCAAATTGATTATGGGTGGAGCAGGTTGAATTGGATTGGTGATTTAGCGTTTTAAACCCTAACTCTTGAGTTATGGTTTACTTTTATTTTTACTCTTTTTGGTTGTGAAGATCAGATGTTATATTCTTCTTGTTACTTTCTGCGTGAATTTTGTACTTAGGGTTTCTTGATGTCGGATTTGGGAGAGTCGAATAACAGTGTACCACATTCTGTGGGTTTCAAAAACGTTGGTAATATTGATCTCGTGAACTTAGCGACGCATGCAGTGGCTACGAGTCTACTAATGAACCTCATATGGAGCGGTTCCACAAGTTTCGAGCTTCGATGTTGCTTGTCAATCACAAAATTTTGGAACAAGTTCGATAAAACTCACAGTAGCAGTGGGAGTGAAGTGAGCAAGTCGTGATCCGGTTGTTTTAGCGATGCAAGAATTTTGAAGAGGCTATGCGTGGTGTTAATAAGCGGTTTCATATCACGGGTGCTACGTCCAATGATGCTATGAAACACAAGCCTAATTTTCGTAGGTTGGAATGTAGTAACAAGTCTACTGAGGTGGATCTCTCAGTTCCTATGAAAGTAGTAGAAGAGGTAAACTCTAAATTTGAGAATACCCTTTATGGTTATTTTCTTGGTAAACGTATTGCTTTTCCGGTCGTTGATTATTATGTTCGTGTCGTGGGCCAAGTATGGGATTCAAAAAGTTATGATGAATGCGAAGGGTTCTTCTTCTTTAAGTTTTCCACTCGTAAAGGTGTTGATGATGTTCTTGAAAGCAGGCCGTGGATGATTAGGAATGTGCCAATTATTCTAAAACTTGGACGTTGAATACTAATCGCTTAAAGAGGATTTGACTAACATTCGGTGTGGGTTAAATTTCATGATGTTCCTCTTGCTATGTTTTCGGATGATGGTCTCGGTCTCCTTGCTACATTGATTGGTACTCAAAATGCTAGATTCTTACACTAGTCAAATGTGCTTGGATTCCTAGGGCCGTAGTAGTTTTGCTAGGTGCTTGATTGAAGTTCGATGCGGATAAGGCTCTTGGGAAAGCCTCATTGTTGAGATACCCTTACTTGGATGGATCGGGTTCTACTATTGAAAAGATCACGGTTGAATATGAATGGAAACCGCCAAGATGTGATACGTGTAAGCGGTTTGGTCATACTACGCTTGGTGTCCTAAATCTGTTCCTTTGTCTACTCATTTAAGCAGATTATTCGATGGTTTCAAAGCGTAAGTAATAAGAATAAGGGTAGGAATGGTGGTACAAATGTTCTGGTAAAGGAGGTTTTAATAAACTGGTGTGGGGCCTAAATTTCGGTACCAACCTAAAGCGCCCCCTAATCCTAAACAGGTGGATAATTCTAAGATGAAAGCTACTGAAGTGGCTAGTATGAGTGGGAATACGATTGCTACATCTAACCCGTTTGATGCTCTTAATATGATCGATACTGCTGAATGTGGTACTTCTACTGATGTAGTGGATTCTGGTTGTTCTATGGAAGCTAAGGAGCCGCTTGTAAGTGATTCAATGGAAGCTAACGAGGGTGGCACTACCCCTATTGTTGAGAAAATTGGAGAGCTTGAAAAGCTTCTTATGGATGGGAAAGCTACTCTTGTTGATGATCTTTGGTAATCCTATTAAAAGGTTGATTATCCGGTAAAAGGATTTTCCGTCTACTTCTTCTATTAAGAGGTCAACCCATTCTCTAAGGTGGGAGAGATTGTGGTATCCGACAGTGATGATGAGGAGGTTGTAAACACCTTTGATGAGTCGAGTAACTTAGTTGGTGGTGGTCATGATCGTGAAGATGACTTTGATGACTATGGTTATGATAACTATGCGGATCAGGTTTACGATCTTCCAGGTAATTTGGATGCCTACTACGACACTTATGGTACCAAGCTCCAAGGCTTGGGTAGGAAGTAAATGTTATCTTCATAGGAGTCTGATGTTATGTTTTGAGTAGTGGTTTATTTTCTTATTTAGAAAATAGGAAGTATCTTTTTATGTAAGCTTTTCGCCTATGTAACGGGCTGAGATATGGGATTCACCCATATCCTTTGTACTTAAACGTTTTTTGGAGTAAAATATATTTACCGGGTCATTGACCTTTTACCCAAAAAAAAATGCTTAGTATTTAGAGAATTGTCTCTACTTACAAAAGTAAGTGGGAGTATATACAAATCTCAAAGTTTTTGAGAACAAAATACTTAACCTTCTAAAATCCACTTATTAATGTCATACTAAGGTTAAACATGAAAATGTCGATCAAGTATAATGATTACTCTCATTCATAAATCCGAAAGGATGACTCATCACTGAGTGATATTTTATATCAATCTTTGAGGGATATAAGTTAGAAGATTGTTGTAAATCGCTAACTACTAAAATATATTATCACATCTTAAATCGATAAATGTTTTAGAACTATGGATGATAAGATCTGATCCTTAAAAAGCAAATCGAGTTTTGAGCTTGATTGTTATTTAGCCTAACGGTTAACCTATGAGGTTAGAATGAGTTTCTTTTGAAGAAAGACTCACAAGGACAAAATTGTATACATATTAATGTTTGACATTTTATAAGAAGTTTTAATCATACTTAAGCAATTGTGATGATTAAATTTTCTTATATATCTGGCATTAATTATATAAAGATATTTAATTGTCATACATGTGATTTGTATGTTGAAATGACAATTAGATTTTATAACTCTTTCTTTATGATTACCTTTTGCTAGGACAGTGTGTAATCAAAAGGGTTAAGAATCTATATTATCTTTATGTAGTATACAAAATTTGAGCAATCCATTTTTTTGGATTGAATCGTGCATCTAAGAGCTGAGATCTTGAATATAATCATAATATGATTCTGACTAAATTAAGATAACTCTTGAGTACATCTGACATTGAGTGGGAGCATTGTGTTTTTCCTTAAAATTTACATGTTGAAGATATCATTCTATTTAAGCTAGATATTGATCCTTAAGCTTGGAATGAAACTTCACTTGGAATTTAGGGAATAAAACAAACAACATTGGAAAAAAAAATGTTTATCCGGAATAAACAAATGCGGAAAATAAGTCTGACACAAATGCAATATATCATTTGAGCAAGTCTTAAATGGTATATTTCACTTGGAATAATTTACATGGATGAAAACTGATGAGTGTCTAAATACTCATCATTTCGTTCACATTTAAGCTACAAAATTATCGAAAACATACAAATATGCTTCAAAATATTGGAATTATCTCCAAATTATGTTTTAGGTATTAAAGTGCAAAAGGATGAAATCGATGAAAAACATGCAAAACATACATAATTTCTGATTTAGGTCCACGATCTTTGATAAATTAGCAAATCTAGTCCACAGTTAATCAAAACTTGTAAAAATATCATTTTAGGTCCTTGGGATTCACAAGTTGTTCAAAATAATCCTTTGAAGTTAAAAATCTCAAAATTACAACTTTGGTCCTCAACTTTGCAAAGCTGTCAAAATGGTCCTTAGGGTTTTAAAATGGAAATTTATCAAACTACACCCTTATACTATTCTTATTTGACATGATTGGTCCTTGTGATTACTTTGGATATTTTACAGGTTTAGTCCCTCAGCTTTGTAGGAATTACATGATTGGTCCTTGGGCTTTAAAGTCATACAAACCAAACGGATCCTATATATATTATCTAAGCACAATCCAATCCTAAGCCTACCCAAGCCCAACTATTAACCCGGTCAACCAACCCAAGACCCGGTCGAATAATACAAACCAAACGCACCGTTTTTTCCTCTTCTCCTTCTTCTTCCCTCCACCGTAACTCGACACCTCACCATCTCCGGCTCATCCTACTTTTCACCCACTCTCCATCACCTCTGCCCTACCACCCCCACAATAAATGCCATTCCCACCCATTTTCACCTCAAAACCACCCTTGTTCACATCTGAGCCCATAGTATTGAGCAAAACCACTGACTTGGTCCAAAATTACATCAAACTTGCCTTTACTCTTCCATATACTCCCAAGAATCCTTAATTGTATCGAGCGCCTCGATTACACGTGGAGAGATTTGGCGCCAAAATTGGTTGAATGGTCAAGATGAATTTGACTCTTTCGAGGGCTAAGATGAAGTGGGATGAGATATTTGTTCAAGTGGGATGCAAATGGGTGATAAATCTGAGAAGAAAGAAGAAGAGAAATATCATAATTTTAACTTAGTTTATGATCAATCGTAGTTAATCAAAGTAGTTTGTATCATTAGTGTAATCTTTAAATTTACATTCTCGGTTGTTAATTACCTTTGCTAAAGTGTAATAAACAAACTTGGTTACTCGATTTCAATCTATATTTCAAGTTTTGAATTTCAACTTTGTCCCATTTTCATTACTAGTCTTTTAATTTACATTGATGATTGTTGTTTAGAGGACTTTAAATAACACTACTAAGCTCTCGATGAAGCTTTAGCAAGCTTTTAAGTCATCTTAACTATCAATAATCAATAAAGTGAAAAATACCAAAATATAGAAAATAGAAAATAAATAAAAATAGAAATGCAGTGAAAAAGCAAAGGAGCAAGTGCTATCTTGGATTGCCTTGGTTTAGAGTTCTGTGGAGAGCATATAGGTGTGGTACTCAGTTCTTGGTTCTCGATTTTGGCCTTAACTCGAGTTGTAAGCTTATCTCTTGATTTTGCCATTTCTTGTACTAGTTCTTATTTTAGTATAATCTCTCTTGTTTCATGCTTAGTTGTTAGTAGTTAGTGATAATATAGAGTAAAATCGGTAGGTTGTTAGTTGGAAATCATAGTTGATAATAATTTTAGTTGGACGATTAAAATAGCTTAGTAGTGATTAATAGGTTATAGTTGTTAATTGCTTGTGTTTTGTGTTCATTTGATCTAATTACATCATAATCAAGTGTTAGGAATCGGTTTCATGTTGTAATTTTGGATTTGTAACACTAATCATACAAGCGCGCTTTAAGGTGTGTTTGGATCAAGTCGCTTATCCGAGTTTATGCATGTTATTGTCCTTGATATTTGTTCTTTGCATGTTTATCTAGATCATCATAGTCCATTTCGTCATAATACATAGGTCTCATTAGTTAAAAGTCAAAATAGTTTGTAATCTAATCTAGCAAGTTAAGCTGTTAGAGTAATAAGTTCCAAAATTACCATACTAGCTTAAAAGTTGATACTCTAGCTTAATTTAGCTTTATCATAGCTTAATACAACATACTTAATCGATAAATTAGTATCAAGCTCAGTTAGTCAAAGTAGTGGTTAATGTAAAAGTCGATTTTTCGATCACAATTATTTTGAATCAACTTTGGATCTAAATTGTGAACTTGGTAATTGATATTAGGTCTTGAGCTTGTAGGTTTTAAATATTACATTTGCTATTCTCCTTAATCATATTTGGTATAAATTTTATCTAGCCGATTCTGATCTTTGAAATAGTGCTTATTTGTTAGTAATTTTCATAGACTTGCTCTGTCTCACAGAATGCATGCTACTTTCACACGTTTGCATAAGCTTGTATAGTGCTTGTTTATCTGTGTAATTTGGTTGTTTGTGATGCCCTTGTGGCTAGTTGCTATAATTAAGTGCTTATTTGCCATAACTGCTTAAATTGGAGTGCTTATTTTCCTTAACTTGTGCCTATAAAATCAAACACTACACTGATCATACAGTGTAAACAAGCAAAACCACAAGCCCATCATAAGCTCATCAATAAGCTTTGGCTTGTGATCTTTGGCTCATTAAGAAGCTAGCGACTCATCTACAGTTCAAGCTTTAACTTTCATTTTCAAAGCCTTTTACTAGAAATTTTACGACTTGAAGCTTGTCCATTCACTCGATTAGCGAGTGAACTCGATCAACCCACCAAACTTCATAAGCCTCAAAAGCTACCCAGTGGTTCCCATTGGTCAAGCTTTAGCAATTTGGAATCCTTACCAGCCCACTTTATAGTTAAGCATTCAATAAGTTCTATTGAGCTTATTTCATAAGCTCAATTTGGCCATATTGGTTGCTGTCTAGGTGTTTGGATCTCATTTTCATTGGAAGTGCTTAAAAGCTTATTCCAAGCTTATTAGCCAAATCCAGTGAACACACTTGTTCATATTTGTGAATATACCATATATACAGTACTTATCTTTTATTTTCTTTATTAAGCTTGTTTTAAAGCTTTTACCAAGCTTACTAGCTTATTTCACTCACTCGAAAAGCGAGTGAACTCGGTTGGACCCTCACTCACAAGCTTTTACGAGCTCATCGGTGGGTCCCACACCTAAATCTTGGTTCTTCCAACCCCCTCCTACCAGGCTTGAACCATTGACCCTTTGTTTGACCTTGGAACCTGTGGACCCCACAGAATTACCTCACAAGGTTGTCCCATTTTCTGTCTCAGGAACCAAATAAGCAAGTGCTTATTGTGGTCTTTTGGCTTATTCAGTGAGCTTATATTATCAAGTCTATCTTATTCAAGTCCAAGTAACTTATTGGAACCAGAATCTACCATAGTGGACCCCACATAAGCTCATTTGAGCTTATTTCCTTCTAAGTCAACAGAAAAGTCAACTGTTGGGGCAAATAAGCACTTTCAGTGCTTATTCTGAGTTTCCAAGTTAATTGTTTTTGTAATAGTTTCTTATTTTAAGTATTTTAATAGTTTTATAAAAGAAAATCCACAAAAAGCCAAAAATACTTATAGTAATAGTTTCTATTTAATAGAAACTATCTATTTTATTTTCTTTTTAGCTTATTTATAAGCACTTCTGTAATTTTTATTTTGGTAAATCTCTTTTATATTAAAGTAGTTTTATAAATTTTCTAGATTTTCTTTTGTCATCTAGTAATTTTAGAATTAATTTTAGTTTAATTACTTATTAATTAATATTAAATAGAATAATAGTATAATAAATATATTTTTAGTTTTTAAATAAGTTTTATAATATTTTAGATTTTTCTAAGTTTTTATTTTATTTTTCTAGCCTTATTTTAGTTTTCTAATTAAATAGTGTATTAATAAATAGTATTAAATAACAATTAATTAATAATAAATAATATATAAGTTAAATAAATAATTTTCTTTTCTAATAATTTTCTTTTATTCTTAGGATCTCAAAATATAAATTTCACATTTGTGGGGTTTATATTGATCACTTTACTTTTATTTTTGTGCGTTTACGTAATTTTATTAAACGTAAGTTTTAGGTTTTAACGTTCATCACTTTAAAAATAGTGATAGCGTTTATTTAATAGATTTTAACTTTTTAATTTTCTTTAATTTGCATTTAAGTCGCTAAGACGTGCAAATACCTACTATAGTTATAATCGATTTGTTTTTAATATGTTTTACGTTTCTAGGGTTTTGATCGTACTTATTAGTTGATATAACTCATTTTGAGTTATTCATACTTTTAGTATTGTGACAAATCATTCATAACCCTATTCCTAATCAACCAAGCTATATAACACATTTGTTCAATCACAGGATATCACAACCTCGTTGGGGAATAAGCGACAGGAATATAAGCATCCCACCTCGGATTATTGCATTTACGGTTTCTTTAGTTTAACTTTAGTTGTTGACCATTCACAAGTGGTTGATAAATAAAGTTGTCTAGAAAGCCGCGAACCAAAAACCTTGTGTTTTTAAACTAAGGGTTTATCATGTATATATTATATTGTGTATAAGACTAGTTGTTGCTTTTGTATAAGAACAAATGAGCTGACAACAACAATATCTAATTGAGAGATTTTTTAGATTATTGTTAATATCGATGTCTACGAATTATAAATCACAGTGTTGTATAAGTACAAATGATGCTAGAGGATTATTAATATTAGTTGTAGTAGGATTTTATCTTTTATGATATATCGCTAACTAGTTATGCTCAACATAGAGCATTGTTGCATTACACATTAAGGAATGAGAATACTTTACACTTTTAGAAGCGTAAAGATGATCATCGGTATGTCGTTGATTTCTAATACCTCATGCAAGGTAAGACGACATCTCCATACTATAACTCTTGCAATAGTATGAGCATATGAGATAAGACACTCATCTTATATTTCAAATCACTCACTATATGTGATATTTGAAACAAGTATTCGGAAAGTTTACTCAGATGACTATTTAGTTTTTCTTGTAAAAGAAAGGTTGATAATGTTGGAAACATTAGGCTTCAACTTACTAAATGAGTTTCATGCATATCTGTTTTAGTATTTGGATAATTGGGATTGATAGACAATTTTTACTTTATGATGAATAAAGATACTTGGCATTTGTTATTCATTCATATAATAATTGTTATCCTATATTTGCATGTTTAATCCTTGAATAATTTTATTATTCTAAATATGTCCATTAATACATTAACAATATGGGAATATTGTTTTGTAAGGCAAATGTGAGTGTTGGTTATATTCTAACGAGAATTTGGATTGTTCCCGCCAAACTCATATGTATTCACTAGAGATGCATATTGGATTCCCTAACTTTCAAACATTTACTTTTGGATCCTTGTCATAGGTAAAATATTGAAAATGGTTTGTTATCTTCATCCTTAGACTTGAGATGCAAGCAAGTTCTGTTATGTGTGGATATAATTTTTTGTAAATATCATAACGCTATCCGAACAAGGTAGTTATAAAAGCTATATTTGGAGTGATGTGAGCGGCATCCACAACACTTGTAGTCAATAAAGGATTTGTTACTCCACTTGATATGTGCGAAAGATACCATGGCGCCTCTCAGTTTAGTCAGATAATTGTTTGGCCAAACCCAAAGGGTAATGCAAGATGATTCTTGATTACATTTGGTATATCTGAATTAAAATCGATAATGAGATTCTAAATGGTTAAACTATATGGAATGATTTGAGATCCATTATCCATGGTTTAACGGTATCTATAACAAAGGATGATTAGAGCAAGACATTGAATGACCATGCTCTTGAGAAACTTTTACGAAACTATTCTCGGACACTTTTAGTTAAAAAGCGAGTGAGGCGTTTGCTAAGCGTTTCCGTCATTAGTTTTGTATGCCATTCGACACACCAACTCCCAAGTGGGAGCTGTTGGTTTATGGGAGTTATAAACACGACAAAACGACTAGAAGTGTGTGAGCCGATGGGGGCACACACGATAAACACGAGTATACGTGTTGAACGTATTCGATACTTGAATTACATACCCGTATTATGCATGATTTGACCCGATCACACTTATTGACCCATGGACTGTTTTGTTGGACATTGGGTCGAACTTTGGGAATTGCCTTGGGCCTTAATTTCACCAAACTGATCGGGCAGAATGTGAGAATGGGAAGCTTGGGTTTTTTACTTGTTGACCAAGTCATAGCCCAAGTCATAGGATGGGTTGGTTTTGTATAAAAGCATATATATTCCATTCCAAACTCACGAATTATCTAATATGACTAATACCCCAAAACAATCCATGTTTACTGCTAGAAATTCCAGTCGACTTTGTACAAAGTCGATTGGGGTTTGTTTGGTTTTCCTCATCCCTAAACTTGCAAAGTATTCAAGTGTTTAGGTGTCGATCCATTGGAAGTTACTTGTGCCTGATTTCCCAGTTGAATCGCAGCAGCAAGGAGTGGGTCTTTGTTTCGGTGGTAGGGTATATCTCGGACGAATACATGATAGGATATCGGACATGTCTTGTCCGATATCAGGTATTTGTTATTGTTACTGTTCATCGAGCAGTAAGGGTTGTGGATAAGAAGCAAGTTTTGATTTCTTGGAGGTTTTCTTGTTCAAGTAATATTCAAGTAGTTCACTTGTTGAATGGGTTTTAATATGTTCTCGACTAGCGTCTTTATCGAACGTATACGTTATCGGGTTTGTGTGTGATACTCATTGAGGCATCTATTTTAGGTGCTTAGTTTCGTATTGCTTTTATTGTCCGTTACTAAAGATCAATTGCCAAGCAAGGTTAGAGTTTCTTTTATCATTTTTATTAATTAATTGTTTATTAATTACGTGGTTAGCCTAATTGCGATTACTAGATCCTTATCCACTGCGTACTCGAAGAGGTTAATGGTTAACTTAGTTCTAAAATCCCAACAACAAGCACATAAATTATCTAATCAATGGACTATTAAACCATATAAATCATATCATAATCACAAATAAGTTCATAACTAGGAAAACATTAAAGTGTTTCTCAAACATGATAGCAAAAGAAGTAAAAAACCGATTATCATAAAGAATTCATAATGGACACCATAAGCAAACCGAATTAGTTATAATGCTTATGATGATTAGGACTTGATCTCTTGATGATTACACCTACAAAAATGGTAGAAAAAACCTACAGATTACTGGAAATCATTTTGGGGGAGTTGGGATAACCTAAAATCGTTTTAGGTTTGTATTTTAGAGTTACCAAACTCTCGTCGGTGCTAAGGCGAAACGAGCCAAGCCTTGTTACGCCGTATAGCTCACGGCATGAAAAATCCTAACTTCAAGTCTTTGCTAGGGCGTAACACCTTGAATGCTTTTACGCCGTATAGCTCTCGAATAAGACTTAGTTCCGATCTTCATTTCTATAAGCCATAACAAAGAAAGCCTTATTACAACGTCTCGAATAGAAAATCCTCCACTTGGTCTTCTCTACAGCGTAACACAATAACTATTACGGCGTAATAGTTATTCATAAATTTAAACATAAGGTTTGAAATGGTATTTGGAGTATAACAATTACTCACATTTTAAATTTTAAAGTTGTGAACAATGTTATTTTCTCATACTATTATTATGGTGTTTTCAATCCACATAACTTTAGAAATGACTTTTGTTGTTTCTCTAAAACTTGGTAATCAGTTTGTTGATTTACCTGTATGCAATGAATTAGCCGCACAACCAATGGAGTTACGACACTCCATTTGCCAACTCCAATTGAATTCTATTAGAATAATGTAATACCAAACTTTTTTCTTAAGGTCAACAATTATAACGTGTGAGTAATAATTAAATTATACAGTAGGTGAGTCTATTCAAGTCTTATATACTCCGTACAAGCAACTCAACCATGTCGAGTCATCGGGTCATTGGGTCACCGGTAAGCATCAAGTTAACCCGGTTTTTCATTTATGTAGATTGTCATATTTCGACCACGAAACACCTATAAAACCTTTAATACTTTAAACATACATAAAGCCTAACAAATTCAATACCAATTAGATAATAGGTTTATAAATATATATTATACAATACCGAAAACATACAATTTAAGAAGAATACAAGTTTCAAACTTAAAACAATATTATCCATCATCACGATAAATCGACTTGTCATATATATTTTTAAAAGAAATTAAAGAAAAATATTAGACACGGAAGACTTCGATGAACTAGGTTAACTAGAGTCACATGAAACTCGGCGAGTAAAACTAGGTTTTCAAGCCTCAAAGAACCGATTCATTTTGACTCGCTTTTTTCGCTAAAAGCAGATCAACCGGTTCGACCGTCAAGGCGAACAGATTTCAAACATTACTTATATATGTGCTTTTATGTTTTTCAAGCTTCAAGCTCGAATCAAACTTCGTTTTGTTGAATATTCGACGGAGTAAATATATGCAGACTACGTCGAACCAAAATAATTTTGAGCTATGTTCCATTGTTTAAACAAGGGGTGGTCAAGTTCAGCGATAGGAAACTTCGTAAGTTGACAAAATTGTACACTTTTTATGTTAAAATAATTAAGTGTAGTGAAAAATAAGTTTGATCTATTGATGGACTAACTAAGATATAGCTAGAAATACAATGCATTGGGATATGGTGCATTTAGATATTTCATATTTGTTTTAGCAAAATTAGCATTAATAGCAAAATTTTATCAATGTCCCATGATTTATGCAAAACCCTCTTATTTCCATCCCGGTCAAGTTATCAAATCGTGTTTGAGTTTAATCTTGTATAATATAGTTTATTCTAACACGAGTTTGTTGTACTAATTAGATTAAATAAGCCATTAACAAGTCACATCACAACAAGTCAATAATTGTATACATAGTTGAATCAAAACGCAAGTGTTAATAATAATAAAGGGAGGTGATTTATGCAACAATTGTGATTGGGAATGACTCAATCTAAGCGGTTAAAAGACACCGTGAACCTTCAGACAAGTATCCGACGACATGTGATGGGTGTCACGATCAAAAGTTTGAGTGTACAAATCAATTCCCATAATAAAAAGGAAATTTAGGTTGTTAATGGACGGTTAAGTGACATGTGGCCAACCAATAATTGACACGTGTTGATTTTGTAGTGATTGACTTAGTAAAAGTTCATGACACTTTTCTCTTTTGTGACGCTTTTCCTCTTTTGTGGACCAAAATTCAATTTTCTTTTAAATATTAAATCGTTAACTACTAATGAATATTAGTATACGTGTTTAGTGCATAACATTTTTATAACTTTACTTTAATTTTATATTTAATAGCTCTAATGAATATTAGTATACGTGTCACGTGTTTAGTGCATAACATTTTAGTAAGATTAATTACACCGCTAATCCACAAACTATACCTTATTCACGCTTTTGGTCTTTTCTTCTCAAAATCTCACTTTAAGTCCTAATATTCTTTCTCAAAAATATTACTTATATACGTGCTTTTATGTTTTTCAAGCTTCAAGCTTGAATCAAACTTCTTTTGTTGAACATATATTCCTCTGGGAGTATATATCTGCAGGCTACTTTTATCAAACTACATATGGCGTCAAACCAAAATAATTTTGAGTTATGTTCCATTGTTTAAAGAAGGGAGTGGTCAAGTTCATGGACGAAATTGGATCTTAAAGTGACTGAGTGCACAATATTTTTTAATTGTAACAAGAAAAAAAATAACAAAATTGTACAATTTTCGATGTTAAAATGTTGTGAAAAATAAGTTAAGTTTTCACTTATTGATGGATTAACTAAGATAAAACTAGAAACACAATGCATTGGGACAAGATGCAATCTAGAAATTTCAGTATTTTTTACACCAAAATTAGCATTAATAGCAAAATTTTATCAATGTCCCGTGACTCCGCAAGACCCCTCTTATTTCTGTCCCCGGTCAAGTTATCAAATCGTGTTTGAGTTTAATATCGTATAATATAGTTTATTCTAGCACGAGTTTCTTGTACAAATTAAGGTTAAAGAGACCATTAACAAGTTCACATTCACAATAAGTCAATAATTGTATACATAGTTGAATCAAAAGGCAAGTGTTAACAATGATAAAAAGGAAATTTAGGTCTTAATGGACGGTTAAGTGACATGTGGCCAACCAAGAATTGACACGTGTTGATTTGTGAATAATTGACTTATTAAAAGTCCATGACACATTTCTCTTTTGTGACGCTTTCCTCTTTTGTGGACCAAAATTCAATCTTCTTTTAAATATTAAATCGTTAACTACTAATGAATATTATTAGTGTACGTGTTTAGTGCATAACATTTTAATAACTTTATTCTAATTTTATATTTAAAGCTCTAACGAATATTAGTATACGTGTCACGTGTTTAGTGCATAACATTTTAATAGAATAAATTACACCACTAGTCTCAACGAGTGTAGAAACCCGCGTGATGCAGCGGGATTACTTTTGTAGACGTGAATTGGGAATTGATGAATGACCGGAAAATTTGTTTGTCTATTTATTTGGCTAGTCCTTGAAGGACTTACGTTGCAAAACAATTCAAACCTTAGGGACTATTTTTCGGCTACTGAAGGACTTACTTGCAAGGACACTTAAACCTTAGGGACTATTTTTGTCAAATTGCTATAGATAGCAATTAATGGTGCAGGACTTACTTTGCAATGACACCTAAACTTTAGAGCTATTTTTGCCAACTCATGAAAGTTAGCATTTAATGCTACAAACATCGCCGCTCTATAGTATATATGAGTGTGGAAACCCGCGATCAATGGGATTGCTTTGCGCCTGTAGGACTATTTTCGTGCCTACAAATGACTTACTTTGCGAGGACACTTAAACCTTAAGGACTATTTTTGTCAAATTGCTATAGATAGCAATTAATGCTACAGACTTACTTTGCAACGACACCCAAACATTGGGGCTATTTTGCCAACTGCGAAAGTTATTAGTGCTAAAGGACTTGCTGCAACGACACCCAAACCTCAGGTGTTATTTTTGCCAACTGCATAAAGTTGGCGATTAATCTTAATACGTGGCGATGAAGAAGAGATGTCTCGCTTACAAGTATATATGATAATGATAATTCAAGCTTTTAGTTTTTTCTTCAAAATCTCATTTAAGTCTCAATATTCTTTGTTAATTGCGCGACTGGTTCTACTGGGCTAAGAACCTTTAGCCTTTCGTTCCCTCAACAGATGGCTTGTCCTTTCATAGTCTGTCATGTCTTCTTCATAGTCCCAACTGATGATCAAGTATTTCCATTCATTGTTTGGTATGTATCTGGCACACATGGGGATCTACCCAACCCATGAAGGGACAGTTCGATTTATGTAAAATGAAAGAAAAATAAATAAAATGAATACAAAGGCAACTTGTAAACGTAAAATTATTTAGTTTTGATCAAGAGTAAAACTTACGCTGGTCGGGCATGCATAGAATCGACGACAAGATTCTGTTGGTCCTTTTCATAGTCCCAACTGATGATCAAGTATTTCACTGGTTGTTTCCTGTGTATCGCACACATGGGGGATCTACTACATGAAAGGACAATTCGAGTTCGAGTAAAATGAAATAAATGTAAAGAAAATGAAAACATATACACCTTATAAAATGTAACATTATTTTGTTTTGATCAAAAGCATAACTTACGTACGTCGAGCAATCATAAAATAGACACAGGATTTCTGTTGGTTCATGATGTTTGGACCACATCTTGAAGACCACAGAAACAAACAACTATTTTTAGACGAAAAAATGACAAAACTTGTGAGAGAGAAAGGTAGGTGATCGTGTGGATGAGAAGGAATGATGGAGGAAACTAGTTAGGACTAGTTGAGATAACTATATGAGAAAGTATGAACACAGTGATCATCAAACTCGAGTATATGACAGTTAAATATAAGTGAAACAGTGTAATGACAGGCGCCCTTGACCCATATGTTGACTAACGAGAAAAGCTAACGGTCGTTAGCTAGAATGACCAATCAGAATTAACGAAGAATATTGGGACTAAAAGATTTTGAGAAAATGGACCAAAACACATCGAGTATAGTTTGGGACTAGAAGTGTAATTTACTATTTTAATAACTTCCATTTAAAGGACGTTTTTAGGGCATGCTTGGTTAAGGGTTAAAGGGGTGGGGAATGGGTAAGGTATTGGTCACCTCACTCGTAATATAGTCTTGGTTAGGGAGGGTAAGTGATTGATTCTCGTAATGGGTAATGAGCCATTATAGAAGTAAATTGAGGGTAAGGTATTGATTACTCACCTCACTCATTCCTTCGCATTCCCTTTCCTTTCCTTTTCCTTTTCCCTTTCCCCACTTTCAACCAAGTACCTTTAGTGTTTATCAAATATGTGTGTTCATTATCATTATCAAATAAATACAAAATTCAAAACTTTGTGCCCTACACATATTTTGTCTTTTAACAAACATGTATATAAACGTTGATGATTATGGACATGGCTCTTTAATTTATGTTTCGTGATCGTTTTGCAAGTAACAACACGTGGCCCTTTATGTTTGGTGGCTGACTCATGAAAAGTCCATGAAGACTTTGCTTTTTAATATAAAATATAATAAAACAAAATAGAATACAGCTCATAATTCTTTTGATTTAAAATTATTAAAAGAATAGGCAAATGTTTTTCTTTTCTTTTTCTTTGCTCAGCATCTTTCTCATCTATGATAAGTTGATGACATCTGAGCTTTTATTTAATAGTAATCCATAAAGGTTGTACTAGAAACCAAGCGACAATTTTTAGTTAAGAAAACAAAGTGTATATCTGATTAAAGTACCAAATTAAGAATTTCCTAACACTCGATTATCGAGTTGAAATTTGAAAAGAAAGAAAAATGAAAAAGTTTTTATGTTCTTGAGAACTTTATTTAAGAAGGAAAGGAATCGGAAAAAATAAGAGAAATATTTGATAGTGAAATCTTCCTAACTGACTTTTGGTGGAAGGAAAGAAAACGAATTGAAACTAAAGAACTGGCGTAAGATATCATCAATCGTGCTCTTTCCTATGTGTCACTCACCAGCGCATCATCTTTACTACACTCACCTCGGACGAAGCATGCTAAGGGAGAAAAGAGGAGAACTCAATCATTTGGAAGATTGATTATTGGAGGTGTGTTTGTGTGGGTGTGGGTCCGTGATTTCGA
Source organism: Chrysanthemum lavandulifolium (assembly GCA_022545495.1). Classification (NCBI taxonomy): domain Eukaryota; kingdom Viridiplantae; phylum Streptophyta; class Magnoliopsida; order Asterales; family Asteraceae; genus Chrysanthemum; species Chrysanthemum lavandulifolium. The sequence goes on from CM040244.1 coordinate 278,872,648, forward strand.
TTTTTGTGTTTAAGTGGAGTATATTTCTTTGGTAAAGTTGGTTTGTCTTATTACACTAAGTTGATAATAAAGTTGGTTGTGGATAAAGAAAGATGTTGTAGCGTTGAAATGATGGCAATGAGCTTTGGTTTTGATACTCACTTATTGCACTCATGTAGCCTAAGGTTGTGTTAAATTTGAGTATGTTTGATGTATATCAATTGACATTTGACAAGAACAACGACATTGTAAATCACTAAGCAAACGACAACAACGTTAATGTCCACTTCTAAAGGGTTAATCAGTGCAAAGATAAACATCATATTGAGTATTGAGAGTTGAAATTTAAACGTGAAAGCAAGCAATCTTTTTCTTTCTAAAATAGATTTTATGATGAATTAGGGTTTAAGCAAAGTAGCAAACAAGTGTGAACAGTTTTTTTCCATGTTCCCATGTTCTTGTTGGAGTGACAACTGACAAGTTTGACAACTTTTAATGATTAAAATGTAGTAAAACCTTAGCAAAAGTAAAACTGTTAGAAAGTTCGAAAGATATTATATAATTACAATGTGACATATATATGCAAACAATTAAGTCACTTTTACCGGGCAATATTGTAGCTTAAGCCATATGGATCTACCAAGTTTTTTTGGTAGTGAAAGTAATCTTGCACCTTGTAAATATATTAACCAAATAAGCGTTTAAGTCTGATGGATATGAGTGAAGTTCCATATCTCGGTAGATTACGTAAGATAAAAACTACATAACAAGACACTTCATATTCTAAAAAGAAAACAAACCATCGCTCGAAAGGATAACATATGACACAACAAAAAATTACTTCCTAGGACCTTGAAGCGTTGTGCCATACATGGCATTAAAGGAATCCAAATTCTCGGGAAGATCACGAACTGCTTTCGATAGTCGTCGAACTCATAGTCATCATACTCATCTTCAACTCGTGTCCACCACCAAAATATTAATGACTCATCAAATGGGTTAGCAACAACCTCATCTTCGTAATCGACACCACAATCTCCCACTTTATAAAAGGGTTGACTCTCTTAGTGAAGAGGTAGGAATAGGTTGACCATCATCATCCACAAGAGTAGCTTTCCGTGATAATTAGCTTTTCAAGCTTACCAATTTTCTCGCCCATGGGGTAGAACCAACATCCATTGATCCCATTGAATCACTCACAAGACTTGGCAGAAGAAGTCCCATTCTCCGGAGACTTGACGCTCACCAAGGTCCTTCCCCGAGAGCCATCAATACCTTCCTTAGTAGTACCGTAGACTTTCCGGTCTTCACCGTTTGATCTGATGAAGAATCAATAACAATACATGGGATGCCCGAGTCATCTTCCACCTCAAGAGTCCCAAAAGAGTTTGGCGTAGTAATTGGTGTATCATTAGCAATACCACTATCACCGCGGTGTCTTCGTCTTAGCAACATATACCGCTTCCTAGGTGCAAATCTAGGACCCTTACCCATATTAATACCACCGGTCATCTTCGTACCTTTAGGTTTGGGTTTCCGATTCGCACCACCTTAAAACCATCATCGGGTTCATCCACATTAGCGGTGGGGAACATCATTAGTCTCATTAATACTCTTGGGACAACAGTATTATCATGCCCAAACACTTTACATTCCGTGACAGTGTGGTGGCTTCCATTCATATTCCACCTTTATATTAGCCGTAGTGAAGCCACTATCATCCTTATTAGGGATCGCCATAGTCACCGCATGTTTAAGCTCGAAATCGGATGATAATTCCACAAGAGCTCGTGCAAAACTAATACGACCCATGAATCAACACACATTGAACTAGTAAAAGCATCAAACATAATCGATTACCCACTGAGTAGCAATTAAGCTCAACCCATCTTAGAATATGCAAGTAATGGCACATTATGCAATTTAATCAAACGGAACTCGAGTTACCTCACTTTTAGACAATAGCACATCGAGTCCATTTAGTGAGAATGAGAGGAGAGTTGCGAATAATCGAGGGCCCCGTTGAAGAACATTCTCAACACCTCTTTAGAATCAAATTTAAAGAGGAAAACACCATCATCATTCTTCATTAGTTTACGAAACCAAACTTACCCCCGTGTTGGAGCGTAGTTCTTAACCAAATGAAAAGCAACATTCTTGCCAACAAAGAATCCCACAAGTGTATTTTCATCTGGGTTGAATACACCTCCATAGACCTTTGGAAGCACAAGTATCATGATTTTCAATGCGAGTCTCATTCACGAGGACTAAAGTTAACTTTCCTAGAGCACGTTAGGGTTTAATACATTAGCAAATGACCTCGCCGTTATTATCACTACCAATCACGTTAAGTAGACTCATTCACCACGTTAAGACCCGAATTAGAAAGCAACATCAAAGACATCAACCCACGCACAAACGTAGTACGATAACTTATGTTTTCCAGTTAACATTACCCCAAGCGAATCGGGACCGGCGGTGTCACCTGGATTCCATGTTCACTGTAAGGCGTTGTAACCTAGCTTCCAACGCTGAATATCAACCCTATTATATGAATTCGTTTCCTTGCTCACATCAACTTGATCGGCCAAGTTGTATGCGATTTTAAAGCTTCATACTATTAATATCCGGTGATGCATCTTGATTGGATTCCTTATGCACACCACCTTGATCGGCTGGCGTGAACTCGATGCATCCTCATTATCGGCCACCTTGGTGGTGTTTCGTGCCTTCATCGGCGAACCTTCATTGTTTAAAACCTTTTCTCCATCTCTTAAACCCGCTAACAATCCAACAAATCGACCCACACAATACCCTCACCGACTTCAATCGGCATTAACCACAAAACGAACAAAGGCAATAGTTGGATCTACCAAGTTCGAATACGAACATATGAATGGTGCATATAATGAGTCGAGCTTCATGTATGTTACTCGTCTTGTGGCGATGTTAGGTTGATTCAACTATGGTTTATCAAACATAGTTCAAATGGATATCTTTGAGGTCTTCAAGCTCTTGAAATTAGTTGCCATACACCATCGTGGGGCTTTAAAGCTAGTTCATATAATGACTCGAGCTTGAATTCGTGCATGCATGTTTCTATTGGCATGTTTGATCAATGATCACCATATACATGCTATGTTTTTACTAACAAAATTCTACATTTAAAAAGCCCATTGTTTTATAACTCTGATACGCGAATACTATCCGGAACAAGTTGTTTAAAATCATAGCCACGTAACCATTTTTTGCTTGTTGTCAAGTGGGGTCTTTGTGAATATCTTCTAATCATTGGTGCTATCTCATTTCACAAAATTTGTGACAAACATAAAAATCCATATAAATAAGGAATCCTATAAGGCTACCCCGTAAAAGCGCCAATCATACCGTTTCATAAATCGCGTCATTTCTCTCTGACCTTCGATTATGTGCTTTTGAGAAGCGTACCAAGTTCGTTTAAAAAAACATTTTAACAAAATAAATTTTCATTAATAATTAAATTGGTGCGAGACTAAATAAAAACAATAATATGTTAAATATAAAAGCGATCTGAAATACATAAATCATAAATCTAATCTGAATGCTCCCGCATGCGAGTCATGAGAGTACGAGAATCGGCAAATCCGCCGGCGAGCCAAATCTTCCTCGTCAGGAGGTTCGATGTTCGAAGTTGGTAGTCGAGTTGATGCACCTACCGTCGTTTTGTTCTCCGATAGCTCAATTGATTTTGGTCTTGACGTTGTCCGATACCTTTTGAACACACCGCCTGACTTGTCAAAGAATCTCGCAATCTTTGCGGGCGATCTTTAATTTGTCGATCGGCTTTTGTTCGGGCGTAATGTCATTGCAACTCTTGTAGTTTTCTCATTTGTTCCTTCTCCGCCGCATGGTCGAACAATTCGATGGCGCTTATAATAGCGTTTTTAACCTCATCGTCGTTATGGCATTGATTTTGAGCGTCACATGCATATCTTCAGCGGAATGGGGAGCGGCAAGCCATATTAAATCTTGTGTTGAGAAGTATTTTGAGTTTGAATTGTGTGAAATAGATTTGTGGATTGAAGTGTGTTTGTATTGTGTATTTATGAAGGTAATTTTTTATTTTTATATTTTTAAACCGTTGCATTAAGCGGTTGGTTTTTATATGAAAGCGTTTGAAATACTCGATCGTACTGCGACCACGTTGTGTGAAAAACATTGGATGATCGATTCGCCACATCAAGGACGATCGATCCTTCACTCGATCAAGGCACCCACGATCGACACAAGATTGGCTCTCCGCATGCGACCTAAATAATCACTCGTGGTTAGAGCATCTTTATGATGATTTATGAAAAGTTTAAGAAAATTTGTAAAGGTCTATCATTTTATTAACCATGGTGGAAATATATTTACGTCTTATGTGGAATGAAAAGGTCTAACATCTGAACTCTTCTAAATTTAATGCGTTGGTGTTTAGTGAGATTTTTATAAAGCTATAAAGTTTATACATAGTAGAAAGGTTTATAGAAGAAAAGATGTATGAATTAATGATGAAGAATGAGCTTAGAAACTATTATAAACCTTTATAAAAGTTAATAATAGTAGATGCTCTTAGAAAAAGATGTGACTATTAATATTTTTTAAGTTTATTTTATTTTATTTTTAATCACAAAGCAGGTCTTGAAATGGTCATAATTTAATTTTTTTCATACAAGATTTTACCCGATTTATATTTATCTTACAATAGATTCAAACAACATGGATTAATCGATAAGTTAATCTAGATACATAATTGAAAAAGAAAAAAATGCTATAATTTTGTTAAACATCAAAAATACTTATTTAAAGAAAAAAAAAAAAAAAAAGCTAAATGCCACCCTTATGGCTATATTTTTAAGATAATCGACACGTATAAAAGGTCAGTTTGGTTGGGGTGTATGGGTATGGGTTTATAATTTTGAAATTCATTAATGTTGTTTGGTTGGTTATAGGACTACTCACCATGATGGAATGAGGATACCAAATGTGAATGTTTCGCCATTATATTATGTGTGGGTGGTTTATTCATACCTCGATATCATTCCACTCTATACCAACACCCATACCTATTGTGATTCATGCAACAAACCAAACGCACTCTAATTGTAATTTTAAAATAACCGCAATTTATAAACTTAACTACTATTAACCAACTAAGCGTAATAACCTTTATTACATGTTTTATTTATTTAACATAGCCTTAGAGCAATGCGTATGAGCCGTTGTCGTGTCGTTTCAAAAAGTCTTGTCATCAAATAACACTTCTATGACACCAGAAACCGCTGACATCACACTTTGTGCCATTACCTTTGGCACGGATAATGTGATGCCGTTGGACAATTTTTTATTTACATAAAATGAAAACCAACACAATATTAACTAAAATAAACTCATTTTGTTTGAAAAAGTTTTAAAAGTTGAGAATAGAATGTTATAAAATATATTGCAAGTGTGTTTGAAGTATGAAATAATAGGTAGGTATTTATAGAATTTTAAATAGTAATTTTTTTGAAGTATTAATTAATTGGGTCCAAACGTATATAAATCCATTGCCAAACGTATATTCTTTTGCCCAGCGTCAAATTTTAAAACAAAAAGAAAAATGCTTGTGCTGGTGGTGATGACAACGCGAGCCTCATTGATGCAGGACGAGATATGGTGCGCCATTCTTGATTCTCTACGGTAGCTTGGCGCGACACAACTGCGAACGTGCCCTAAGCTCTGTAGGGAGGAGTGGGCATCGGGTAGGTGAACCCGATGGTAACACCGCCCGCAGGGCATCGGGTGCACTGGTCGGGTAGGAAATCGACCTAAGCCCGATCGGTGGAGGGTCACTTTTGAAATTTTGGAGCGTTGGGGACTAGCCGGCGGCTATTCTACATTTAAAAAAAATCCTTTAAACCAAATATCCCAAACTAATTTGTTCAAAAAAACACACACTAATCTCTCAAAACACAAAACCATAGATCGAAGAGGTAAAAAATTTTCACCTCGCGTCAAGGTCGGTCTCAACCGGTTCATCAAGAACCACAACAAACTCCGTTTCGAACCAATTTTATTCTCAAACATCTCCGAATCAATTTCGTTCCTGACCCCGTCTCATCAATATTACCAATACAATATGGGTCCTCACCGAATGAATCCACAACACTACAACATCGCTCCTGCAGCGAGTTCTCCTGTTCGAAAACAATGACGAAGGCGTAGAGTTTGTAGCGAAACACAACAACCGCAAACGAAGAAGGCGAAGATGAGGACGTTGAAGAAGTCGATCGAGAAGGAAGAAAAAGCCTTCGGCGGGAGGAGGCCCGTGAAGTTTGGTGGCCGCGCGAGAGGAGGCTTTGGCGGCATGGATTCAAATATCCGATGTGGTGTTGTCGGTAATGAACAAAAGTCCGAAGGTTTTGGAAGCAGTTCTCGAGCATTACAAAGCAACTTTGGGTTCGACTTCACGAACTTTTCATCGTTGAATACAAAGTGGATAACAATGAATACGACCATGGGTATTTTCAACGGCTCTACCTCCAAGTGATACAAGCTATACTTTTTATTTTACATAATCTATACTTTATTATTTACAATTACATTATTTTGTATAAGCTATACTTTTTATTATTTTGTATATTATGTAGAAACGTGCTAAAATTTAGTGGGTGCAACGACTTGGGCGTGGTGAAGCGGTGACGGATTACTATACTGATAAAAAAGACAATTTGCTCGTAGCTTGCGTGGGAGGTTGTCGAGGTCATGACAAATGGGCCGGAGCAAGAATGTTTTCAAGATGTTGGCGGTGCGACTAGCAATTCTTCAAAAGGAAGTCGGGGAGTATGAATCGTGAAGAACACCATTCCCGAGCATGAATGAAGACCCAACCCTACTTGAATCAAGAAAGATGAAAAAAGAAGCAAGGCGCATCCTCCTCGCGTCGGTCTCAAGTATTGGGATGAAATCAACTCCACACACAAAAGACACAATATTTGGAAGAAAGCGAGAAGGATGCGTTGGCGAAACAATTGTTCTTACACAACTTCGAGGGCAAGTTCAAGAATACACAGCGGAGATGAAGTTTTTTGGGTAGCATGATCACATTTGCGATCCCGTATGTTGGAATTCGTTCTTGCCCTAAAAGCGTGAGCTTTGCGACGAAATACTGGATGAAACTGCGATTTTAAGTTGTAGTTTCGTTTGTTTTTATTTCAACTTATGTAATTTTTTTTAAGTTGTAGTTTCAATTTTTAAGTTGTAATTTTTAAAAGTAGTATGTAATGTTTTTATTTTTAATGAAATGGTATGTTTTTATTTTAATATTGTATGTGATTTTATGTATTAAAAATATATGAAAAGAAAAATGAAAAAAAAGAAATTGGGTAGGATAAGTGACCACTCCATCCACTTAGGGTAGTGTTAGGGTATAGTTGGGTAGTTTTGAGTTGGAGGGTTTTTATTGGATAGAGGTGATGTGGTAATTCGGGTATTAGGGTACCACTCCCTCCCTCTTTAAGGATAAAAAATACTGTAGTAAAAAAGTGACTTAAAACACAAAATTTGATGAAATAAAAAGCAATATTTTCAATCAAGACAAAGAAAATGCATTAAATTTGTTGATAAATGCAACTATATACGTGTCAAAACCATTCCCAAGACACACACAAAACACACACTTTCTTTTAACTTTCTCTCACACACTAAAAACACCTCCAAAACACACACACAAACATTTTCTCTCTCAACAAAAAGGGTTTGTTTGGTAAGCAGTTTTGATCAAATTAAAAAAAAAAGAAAAAAAAAAAAAAAAGTAGATGTTTTATTATATATTCTTGATAGTGATATTTGTTTAATTATATAAAGTTATGAGAAGAAAACCCAAATTAAGTTGATAGGCTGAAAAGTGTTGCCTTTGATTTATAAAATAAAAAAATAAAAAAAACAAAAAAAGACCCATTTTTCAAATTTTATAAATTTTGCATCTTTATTAGTATTCCTTTCTGGGTTTTCATTTTTATGCAAATCTTGATGTGGGTTTTGGTTTTCATAAAAAAATCTTGAAATTTTAGGTATATTTCAAAAAATTTATAAATTTTGCATCTTTATTAATAATCCTTTCTGGGTTATGTTTATTATGCAAATCTTGATGTGGGTTTTGGTTTTCATAAAAAAATCTTGAATTTTTAGGTATATTTTAAAAAATTTATAAATTTTGCATCTTTATTAATAATCCTTTCTGGGTTTTGTTTATTATGCAAATCTTGATGTGGGTTTAGTTTTTTATGCAATAATATTGATCCTCTAGGTAGATTGTAAAGAACCCTTTAAGGAATCATTAGATCTAGTGTTAATCACCTTTGGATCTGTTAATTTAGTGATTAGGTTTAGGATTAAGGATGTTGTTGTTGTAATTAGAGGTGTTTGTAATTAGTAAAAGAGGGTTGAAATGGAAGATATCCCTCCTTCGGTTTCGGTTACTTTTAGCTTAGGTAATTCGATATCCGAGAAAACTGCCCTTGGAATGAAGATACTTACGAAACCGCCACTTTGTTATCTGATCCCATGCCTGTTGTTATTGGAAAGTGTAATGGAGTTGTTGGTGATGATATTATGGTTCAAGAGAGTGACGCGGATGAGACTATGTCGGTTGGGGATGAACCGATTGAAGTAAGCGCGAGTTTGCCTATTGCTGTTGCGATTGAGGGTACAGATAACGGTAAGATAGTTGCTAAAGTGATTAGTTTGGAGGCTACGACGGAAAGCCCGAATGAACCTACTTTGAAAGAGTCTGTAGTTGCGATTGCTGATAAGAATCATAGTAAGGTGGTGAGGAGTGTTTTCGAGCTGGAATATCTGCCTCTTTGGGGGTATCATTCGGTTTGTGGTAAAAGGCCTGAAATGGAAGATGCGGTTGTGGCTGTTCCGCAGTTCATGAAAGTCCCCATTAAGATGTTTGTTGCAGATCATGTAATTGATAAGGTGAATCCGAATTTGAGTGATTTAACCGCTCATTTTTTGGTGTTTATGATGGACATGGAGGTGCTCAGGTATTTTTATGAACTTTTTAATTCACTTACTATTAGATGTGTATTTTCATTGTGATTGTTGCTATTTAGAATCAGAACTTGATAATAAGATGTGTAACGGGATATTTGGATGTGTGTTTAAACTTATTACTGCGACTTGAGGTTGCAAGGTCACTTTTCATTGTGTGTAAAACCTAGAAGCGATGACGATTAGGACTTAGTATTTAGGATAAAAACAATAACGTTGGAACATGTAGGTAGGTTCTAGCTATAAGAGAACTGTTCGTTGAGCCAATTGCAAATTTATCTAGTTACCGTTTGCCTTACACAATTTATAATCTGATGATGTAGTATGTAAAGTAGTGCGTAATCACGACAAGTATCTTTCTATATTTAAGAACTGGTCACGTCGGCTGTTTAATTATGTATTTATGTAAATCGACATTTTTGTCTTTTATACTTTGAGAAACAATTAAGTTATCGAATACGATTAGTCGATTATTAATTCACTAAATTGAGTAGGTTTGAAATAGAACTTAATAAGTTTTAGTCGCTAATTTAAGTTTTACTAATGAATAGGTGGCAAATTACTGCCGTGATCGTGTCCATACTGCTTTAGAAGATGGAATAAAGGTGATGAAGCAAGAATTAGTTAAAGGAACAATAAACGACAGTGTACAGGTCGGATGGGAAAAACTTTCACAAATTGCTTCCAAAAGGTAGCGATGAAGTCGGTGGTACCGATTAGCAGAACCAACGGGACTCATCTAATGTAACTTCTGAACCGTAGCACGGAAACTGTGGGTCCACTGCTGTGGTGGCATTAATCTGTTCATCACATATCGTGGTTGCAAACTGTGGAGATTCTCGAGCTGTTCTTTATCGTGGCAAAGAAGCCATAGCTTTATCAAATGATCATAAAGTAAACACATTTTGTTTGTCACGCTTGTTTAATGTCAAAAAGACGTTTTCTCTTTCTCAAATCTAACTTTTTAGTCAAATGCCTAATTGTTTAGCCAAATCGAGAAGATGAATATGCCAGAATAGAGGCAGCAGGGGGAAAGGTTATACAATGGAATGGGCACCGTGTGTTTGGCGTTCTTGCAATGTCGAGATCTATTGGTGAGTTCATTTTTTCTATAGGTGACGTAATGGGCTGGTTGGGGAATTGGGTAACGGGTCAAAATGATACTTTTTGGCGGGTCTAAACGTGTCAGGTTGTGCTTGTTGGGTAACACAGGTCATAAATGATACAGTACTTTTAGCTAACTTTGTGACGATATGGGATGTTTGTGATTTTGGTAACAGGTCATTAATGATAATTTTCTTCGGGTCGGGTTGACCCAAAAATTCAAATCTTTTCTAGATACAGTAACAAATATAATTGCAAAGTTATGTTATATCAGTAACAAATTCTGCTTTTTAGATACAGTGAGTTCTGAGGTTTTACGCACTTGTTATTTTATTATACGATTGAGATAAAATATAACCCAAATCGAGGGTCTCATGTTGCTACCCTGAAATCTTCATATATCATCGATATAGTCACAAGAAAAGCTCTTCATTTCCATTTTCATGTTTGACAACACCGTTCCTCATTTTCTTCTTCTTTTGGTGTTCTTTATTTTAGGTGATAGATATTTGAAACCCTGGATAATACCGAGCCAGAAGTGACATTCACAGCCCGAGCGAGAGAAGGCGAGTGCCTTATACTAACAAGTGACGGTTTATGGGACGTCATGTCAAGCGAAGAAGCATGTGACGTAGCAAGAAAGCATCCTAATCTGGCACAAAAGAATGGTGGAAACATAGTCGAAAGAGAGCCTAATGCAGTGGATCCTGCAGCGCAAGCAGCAGCTGATTATCTCACGATGTTGGCTCTACAGAAAGGAAGCAAAGACAACATATCAGTGATTGTCGTCGATCTTAAAGCTCAAAGAAGGTTTAAAACTAAATCTTGATTTGGTTAAAAAGATGGTACCTTATGATAATGATTTAGTTTCTATAGAACATAAGTGACTCTTTGCTTTTCTCATTGTTAGTCCATTCATTTTCATTATGGGCTTTGAATGTGTTATATGGTATGATACTTACTATTATTATCATCATATATAATAGCTTGTAGAGGCTGCTTACTATAATCTTACTAACTTTAGTACTCATTTGTTATCTGGCTCAAAACACGACCAGCGTAAGATTGTAAGATCTTACGTACTGCCCAGATAGAAAGTTGTTACTTGCTCGAGTGTTAGAACCGTTTAAGTAATTTCGTGGATCCTTGGACTCGACTTTTACGACTGGTTAATCTGTTTTGACAATTTGTTTGCTTGGGACAAAACAAGTGATGGTATGGAAGTTCCTTTAACATCATGTTATTTGTAACTACTTATTCCTAACTTATCATGTTGATGGTAACCCTATGGGCATGAGATAAAATCATGTCTTTATGTTTGTTAACATCTTATATTTAAATGGGATGACAATAATACATACATTAGGTAAAAATCATTTTAGAACCTTACATGTGAAAGATGTGAGTGTCTCACAACATGTCATGTCTGTAAACTGAATCCAAGATTTGAATTTAAGCTCCAAATAGAAGTTGCCTTATAATAACTATCATACTAGCTAATTTAATATTTTTATCAAAAAAGTCGTCATACCCGCAAATCTAGCAAGATCTGCGAAAATTTGTGGATTTTTGGAGAACTCACACAATTTAACCTTATGAAGTCAAACCCTGCGATTCTTTTTTAAAAAATCACAAAGTTTGACCCTGCTAGGTCAACGTTGCGAATTCTTTTAATAAAATCGAAAACCTTGCGATTTTTTTCAACTAGCATTCAGAAGCCAAGTATAATGGTATCATGTTCTTTATAGGAATACATGTCAGGTTTAAATTTGTTAAAGCTGGTTGTTACTATTTGATGCATCGTAAATAGACGTTTCTAATCCTTTTAAACACACTAAAAGTTGCATCCTTTAAAGAAGTGAAGTTAAAATTGGGTCCTAAATATCCTTCTTCTAGTTTATTTTTTTTGTTGCAAGAGGTAAGCTTTATATTAATCAATCAACCAATGTACAAATAAGAAATCAATCACTAATTTAGGACATGCCCCAAAAGCAGATGAAATAGACAAAGATATACACCCGATATCGATACTAAACAAACAGACCTCGACAAAGATGCAAAACGGACCGGACACATAGAAACTTCAACATTTACTTCTCAAAGCAATACCACCTAAATTACTTCATAATTGCACCATACCATCTACATTACATTTCAACTCCCTTCTACCAAGACCATTCAACCATCCACCCACAATGATCAAAGCGAGAAAGGAGAGAGGCATCACTAGGAACCCATTTCCTTCCGGACAAGGGCTATGCCAAGTAGTCTACATTTCCATCTCTAAAATGGCTTTAACTACTTGGGAACGCACACCTTGAAAGAAGCCAACCATTTCCTCCTTTAGTGGTGTATTAGAAGGACCAAGAAGGATCATCTTACACTCCTCTCTATTCCTTCCATCATACACCACCCACCCAAACCATTTACCCTTCACAATAAGAGACCACTTCTTTATGGTACATCTTCTTCGATTAGACCTCTATTTCACCAAAATGCATGTTCGGTTCCCCCACCCCCAAGGCCAAACGAAACATAACATGAAGGTTACTATAAGTACAATCCTACCAGATAAGACTCCAAGGTACAGTGCCTCTTCATTGTAATGGTCTGCACAATATTGAGACAACCATCATATTGATGACAGAATGATGTGGTTATACAGAAAGTCAAACACCCCTTAATACCATCGAGAAACCTTCAATTCACTTAGAACCACATCAAACTATAAAGACAATTTTATCCAAATACTGACGGATACTAGGCTCTTTTACAAGAGATCCCCATGTTTTTTCCATCTTCTTTACAAGCGCACTATTCTTGTTGTCAACCCCAAGAGCCTATTTCTCACACTATCCACAATATTCTTGAAAACATCATCATTACTTTTACTAACATCCACGAAGATTCTACCATTTCTTTCCTTCCAAATATAGTATACACTAGCGAAGAAGGTCAACCTTTTAACCACACTAGCAATATTATTACCATTCCCTCATTGACCATATTTTGCACAATATCTTGAAAAATTCGCTATGCCTCTCATATCGGTCAATGTAATGATTTTGCACCACACTTCATTAGAGAATGAACATTGAAAGAATAAGTGTTGTAAATCTTGAGTTATTACAAGATAGACAACATCTATTAGCACCATATATCCCCATTTCATTAGCTTATCTTGAGTAGACAACATTTTGAATTGCTAACTAAAGAATGAATGTGTTTAGGGATGCTTGGGAGTACCAAACTACTTTCCAATCATAACAGAGAAGTCAATTTCTTTGCCATGTTTGTTCTCCATACAATTGTGTCCTCGGTATCATCACTTAAAGTTGGCATAGTCAATGTAGTGATCATAGGGAACTTCTCATACCATTCATCGGCCATTGCCGACTTCCATTAGATATCATATTACTAACTTTTAGATCACCTTGCAACCTAGCTTCATAAATGTCCCGTTAGTCACCATTTGAAACAAAGGGCCTATATTACTCCAATTATCATACCATAATGAAATGATTTGACCATTGCCAATCTTAGATACCACATTCCTTCTAATAATACATCTTATGCTTAGAAGGTTTCTCCATCCCTAACTATCACTTTTATCACCTTCAATATTCCAAATACTTTTATTCTTCAATTTAATTGTATGAACCCATTTGACCCATAAAGTATCCTTTTTGATAGCAATATTCCATACATGCTTGGCTAACATAGCTTGATTCCAAATTTTCAGATCCTTCAAGCCCAAACCACCTTGATCATTTGGTTGCAGATTGTGCCCCAGGCAACTTTAGCTATACCTTTATTAGCTTCACTTTGGTTCCAAAGAAAACACTTCAAAAGCTTATTGATTTCTTTGATGATAGATGAAGGAATGAGAAATCTGATGCCCAATATACATGGATTGACTCAAGAATAGCCGCAATAAGTTGCAATCTCAAAGATATGATAGATATTTGCTTCCAATTCTTGACTCATCCTTATTTTATCCAACAAACATCCACAACCCTTAGTAATTTTAGTAATCAAAGGCACTCCTAGATACTTAACTGGAAGTTTTCCAACAGCAAAAGGAAGAACATCACTAATAGCAACCTTTTCATCTTCATTCATGCTCCCAAAGAATGCAGTACTTTTTTAGTGATTAGGAACCAAACCAGAGTAACTACTGAACTTCTCAAGAGCATTCTTAATGACATTCATTGAAGTAGTATCTCCATGACACATGACTAACAGATCATCAGCAAAGCTCACATGATAAAGTTTAATTTCTTTACATCCAAAATGGTATTGGAAACTAGGTTCCTGAGCAATTTCCCTATGGAGAGTTAAGGTGAAAACTTCCATGATTAAGGTGAATAGGTAAGGAGATATGGGGTCTCCTTGCCTAAGCCCTCTACCCCTTTGAAAAAACCAACTCTATCACCATTTACATTGAGAGAGAAAGTTGCTGTAGTAACACATTCCATTATCCACTGGACCATCTTATCATGAAAACCAAACCTTTCAAGTACCTTCTTCAAAAAGACCCAACTAACTGTGTCATATGCTTTCTGGATGTCAATCTTAAAAGCTGCTCTTTTTGGACCACCTTTTCTGTTATACCCCTTCATGATTTCCTTGGTAAGCATGACATTTGATACGGATTTAAAAGGTACACTTTTGAGGGGTCATTTAAGCCCTTAATGGACCACTTTTATATCCGTTACTGCTTAATTTCGTTCATTTTCACTTTTTAGGTTTCTTGAAGGTAAATTGCTGGAATGACACTTATTCGGACGAAAAGGCGCGAATATATGAAGAAAATGGCCAAAGTCAAGAATCAAGACACTGTTGTTGGAGCAGAAGGTGGCATCACGGTCAAATGGCGGCGCTTGCAACACGTTTTGAGGCGATTCGAAGCCAAATTGCTATTTTGCACTTGCGGCATCGAGGTTTTAAAGAGTAGGGCGTCACACCTCGGGCGACCTAGATTAGGATCCAGCGGCATCGGGTTTTAAAGAGTAGGACGTCACAACCATAAGGTGGCCGTCGTCACAAATTTGACGTGGCCAAGGCGAAAACCTAATGGCGACGATCGTGGCGTCGCAAATAAAGAGTGGCCGTCGCATGTTGTAACTCTATTTATAAATTCAAATTTTCGGACTTTTAGAGGTAGTTTGTGGAGTAAAACCTAAACCGAACTTTGGGCATCTTGGACGATATCTTTGGGTTCCATACCTATTTTACAACAAGATAAGTGATTTACTTCATTAATTCAATTATGTCTTCAATTGTTTGTGTATATGCTTGCATGTTTTCCACGTCGAGGCTAATTTACGTGTATTTGCTTAGATCTATGAAACCTAGGTATTGAATATTGATTGGTTGTCTCTTATCTTAATTGTGATTGACCTAGTATTGCGATAGGTCATTCGTTGTGTTTTAATGCTTGAGTAATCTTTGTGAACATTGGTTTATAATCACCTAGAGTTATTGTAGGCTAAACATCCAAAGGTAACCTTAGAGTTAGTTTATGAATCCTAGAGATTTCGTGAGGCAATAACCTTAAGGTAGTCTCAAAGAGTTAGGAAAACGCATACCCTACGACCTTAGAAGATACAAGCGTTAAGAATAAGGGCGTGACAATTCAACCATCAATAGGAGATAACTAGGGAGTAATAGCATCTAGCTAAACACATCTTTAAATCATCATAAGAGCACACAACAATAGACATAGACTACCCTCACCTTAGATTAGTTAATTAGATAATTAGAATAGTAGAGTAATCGGTAGAAATACCAACCCCAAATCAATACCCGAGATTCGTACCTTTCAATTTTCTAAAAATATAAAAAGAATAAAAAATAATCTTTTCAACCCCAATCTTAGCTTAGTAATTTCTCACTAGCATTCCTATTCCCCAGAGAGCGATATCAATTCCGAGGCTTATCCTAATACTACACTACAACGATTAGGTTCACGCCTGGGTGTTGAAAAAATTGCTCGACGAAAAGGAAGTTCCTTTGACCCGAGCAGCGCGTTATGCGGCGTATCAATATTATCTTGGATATGTCTACAGGTTTAATTCTGTTAGTAAGGACCTTACTGATACACTTATAAAGGACATTAAAACAGGCAATAGGTCTGAATTCAGTAACCTTGCTTGGTGTTTGCACTTTGGGTATCAAGGAAATTAGAGTAGCATTTAATTCTTTAAGTATCCTCCCAGAACAAGTCAAATTCCTAATGAGCTCCTACGAAAATCCTAAGTCTTCACGCAAAGTGAACAAAGTTTCTTCCTTGTGTGAGCTATGTAGTGGTCCTCATGACACTCGCGCTTGCACAAGACTCCCGAACAAGCTTCGTTGACTCGCATCCTCGCTTACCAATGGAGCAGGAGGAAGATTCCTACAACACCGGACCTAGGACTTTCAATGATGCCCGAGAAGCATGGAAGGGCAAACCCGACTTCTATTGGGGACAAACCAAAGAATTCACATCTAATGATTTCTCATGGCCCCATCTCACGACCCAGCCAACAAAACATAGAAGGGATGTTGCAACACCTAGTTACATCCCGAAGCTCAATTAGCTAAGCTCTTGGACCACTTTAACCAACAAAAAGCCGAGATGGATAGGAAGATAGATAACCTTTTGAGAGCTATGACCAATTGTGATAGGAAGGTTAATGCTATCTCAACTCCCGAAGCTTCCGGCGTAGAGATTAAGGACCCAAGTAGGTTAGCTAAACACGTTCAATTCATCAATACCATCACTTTAGTGAAACCTAATAGGACAAATGACAAAGCGAACCATGAGACGGTGCTTGAGGTTAGTGAAACTCCTAGGAATGAAACAACCAAGGAAGTAGATGAAGTAGGCGATGACTATTTCAATAATTTTCCTACTGGAAGAAGAGCTCTCGCCACCCACACTTAGTCTGCGACTTAGTCACATGTATGTTAGGAGAAGCCCTAGGATCAAGTTTGGGAACCCTTGAAATCGTAACATACCATGTTGCATAGGACACCTTTTGTGGCAAAGGCACGCATTGATCGCAAGCCCCAATAAATATCATGACTAGCACCTACTATAATTGGGTAATGAAAAGTCTATCCCAACTAGGCAAGATCCCGATAATCCTAGGGTTAGTTGCAATTTTCTTGGTAGAGTTAAGGGATTGCCCGTCTATGTAGGTAGTTTCACGTTCCTCTGATTTCATAGTTGTAAATGATATTATAATGGCCATAGATCCTAAACACGTTATTCTAGGAAAACCTTTCATAGAAAACACGGATGACTTATGATCCGATCGTTAGGAATAGTGAAATTCAAGGATGAGACCGATGATGTAGCCTAGCAAATGCCCTTTAAGATTGATAAATTTTCATCATTATCCAACGATGAAAAAGAACTTAAGCTATCGGTCTACTATAGGAATGAGGAAGATAAGGAGAAGGTAGTTGATTATGTGATGAATAAGATTTTCGGGTTCTATAAGGATTGCTTGAAACTAGGACCGGAATATAGAACAGATTGGGGAGAAGATGACTTCTTAGAAAGATGCATAATAGGGCATCACTATAACATGGAAAACCCCAACAGAGACCGTCATGAGGAAAAAGGTGACGGTAATGAAGTCACGTAGGGGCACGACTTCGATTCTAGCTACAAGACTAATAAATAAAGAAAAACGCTTCGTGGGAGGCAACCCATACTTAATTGTTTGCTTGTTTGTGTGTCGTATATCTTTTATTGATTGTTTATTCTCATGCTTGAATTTGTAAAAATGCTTTATTTTGTCTTTAACCTCGTTTAATTACATATAAAGGTATTTTACAAAAGGGATAAGTGTAGGGAGGATTACACACGTTTTCAAAAAAGAATGTGAACATGAGAATTACGATTATTAAAAATATATACATGTGTGTTTGTTTGAGTCAAATGCTTGTATCGAGTCATAATGGATGCTTGCGGAAATTTTTCAGATTCTAAAGATATAAATTTTCGAATTTTTCGAAAATGAGACAGGTTCTGTCGGGATAACTGACGCGTCGAGATCGCAACTGTGACGGCGTCGGGAGGAGTAAAGCGACTTCTAACTTTTCTCGTTTTACGCTACTTATAAATTTTTGGAATTTCTGGTCTTAATTTTCCATAAAATCAGAAACATCCATTCCACAAGTATTATATCCTAGTTTAGTAGAGTCATATATAGTGTTACCGCCAATTTAACTTGAAGGTTTCGTTTGTTTCTTCAAGTGTGCGGTTTTATTTATCAAGACGAAGATACATAAGATTTGATGGAGCTTTTCACGCATACATTCTTCTTGGAGAAGAATTTAACCACTACTTCAACACGGATTCTACCGAGCTAATCGAGGGAGTATTAGTTTATTTAGTTTTAATTACCTTCCATTATCATAACTTTGATACTTTACGGGAACATTGGGGACAATGTTCGGTTTAAATGTAGGGTGGGAAAATAAAGCGGAACTTTGAAACTATGTTTATCCTTGACTATTTGCCTTGTCTAATTTCATTTGTGTAATTAATAAACCATGAGAAATATCGGTTAGGGTAATTTTGGCATCAAATTTAAATATTTTCATGACATGTAGGAGTGGGCCATTAGTCTTAATAAAGCGTCTCATGGATATGAAGTTATATGAATAGCACAAAACCCTTTACCACTTAAATTCCACCCAAAAATGTGAGGATCGCTTTTAGATTTGTAGGAATTAAAGCATTCCACTTTAATGCTTCAAGAGTGTACCGGTAGTATAATAGATTCTAGAACTTGTTTTGTGATGCATTCCGAGATCGCTAGTGAGACTACACTTGTGTAGTTAGGAATAACTAAATGATAAGAGGCATTAGGATAACCCTTGTTTGATACCCGTATTATAATTACTTTCTACATCGGTTGAGTAACTCCCCTACACCTTTGCGTTGTACTCATCTTTAGTACACGATACCCCTAGTTAACCCTCGAGCCTATCCTTTTCGCGGTTCTCGTGATGTTTGGTTTTCCAAATATCAATGAAAACATTGTTTACAATCCACCCCAAATTACACCAAAATCGCCTTAGCCTACCTTGTATGCACTCACTTTTAGTGCATTATTGTTATCATACTAAACCCTTAGTTCAATTATCTAGTTGCTTGCATAAGTTGCTAAGTCGAGTCATATCCTTTGTACAGTTTCGGACGATTGGGACTCATGGGAAAAGTTAAATTTTATGGAATGACGGAAGGAACGTTAAATTCAAATTCCATTTATTTATGTAATAATGTACTTCAAGTGTTTTGATCTTTTCGATTCGGGTCAAATTAGTGTTAGAGTAATAAAAAACTCAAGTGTAGGGATGTGCGTATAAATCCCTATTATTTTGATGTTATCGTAGAGGATGGTAGAGTAAAAGTGTATGAAAAAAATCGAAAAAATAGAAAAAAAAGAAAAAAAAAAAATAGAGTGTGAAAAAATGAAAAAAAAAACTTACTGCTACCATCCTACATCTATCTTTAAATTTATGTTTGTTTATTTTAATTTATCTAGATTTTAGAGTGTCGAGTCTTGGCTTAGCAGCGCCATTCTTCTCATGCTTGTAACATAAATTTTTTGGCTTGCACAACTAAATCGCCTATCCCACCAAACCCTTTGTTTCCTACCGTAAGCCTAACATTACAAACCTTTAAAAGACCTCTTGGATAGTTTTTCCTAGGTGCTTAGCGATGGAGGTTTGATCTAGTCTCAAGCCTATAGTAATCTATGTACTAGGACCGGTTAATGAGTGTTTATCTTCCATTTCAACTTGATATATTTCATATACACCGAGAGATGAGAGTATTCAAACACCACTTGTGAGGTGCTAGTATGTAATTTCCGTGCTTGTTATGACTTTTGTGGGGCTTATCGTGTTGTGAATTGTTACGAACTAATGTTTCATGACCTCAACTTATAAATTAATTGGCTAAAAGCACATTTGCTTGAGGACAAGCAAATACCAAGTGTAGGGATATTTGATAAAGATTTAAAGGTACATTTTTAAGGGTCATTTAAGCCCTTAATCGACCACTTTATATCCGTTCTTGCTTAATTTCATTCCTTTTCACTTTTTAGGCCTCTTGAAGGCAAATTCTTTGGAATGACACTTATTCGGACGAAAAGCGCGAATATATGAAGAAAATGGCCAAATTCAAGAATCAAGACACTCAGTCTGCTGAAGCAGGGTGACGGCGTCCTGACCAAATGACGACGCCGTCGCAACACGTTTTGAGGCGACTCGGAAGCCAAATTGCTATTTTACACTTGACGGCATCGGGTTTTAAAGAGTAGGGCGTCACAACTCGAGCGGCCTAGATTTGGATCCGACGGCGTCGGAAGATGAAGCCGACGTCACAACCATAAGGTGACCCGTCACAAAGTTGGCGTGGCTAAGGCGAAAACCTAATGGCGGGATCGATCGGCGCCACAAATAAAGTGGCGAAGTCGCATGTTGTAACTCTATATCTAGAATTGAGTTTTCGAATTTTAGAGAGGTAGTTTTGTGGAGTAAAACCTAAACCGAACTTTTGTTTGTCTTGGGCGGTATCTTAGGGTTTCATACCTATTTTACAACAAGATAAGTGATTTACTTCATTAATTCAATTATGCCTTCAATTGTTTGTGTGTATGCTTGCATGTTTTCCATGTCAGGCTAATTTACTTGTGTGTTTGCTTAGATCTATGAAACCTAGGTATTGAGTATTGATTGGTTGTCTCTTATCTTAATTATGATTGACCTAGTATTGCGATAGGTCATTCGTTGTGTTTTTAATGCTTGAGTAATCTTTTGTGAACATTAGTTTATAATCACCTAGAGTTATTGTAGGCTAAACATCCAAAGGTAACCTTAGAGTTAGTTTATGAATCCTAGAGATTTCGTAGGCAATAACCTTAAGGTAGTCTCAAAGAGTTAGGAAAAAATGCATACCCTACGACCTTAGAAGACACAACGCGTTAAGAATAAGGACGTGACAATTCAACCATCAATAGGAGATAACTAGGGAGTAATAGCATCTAGGTAAACACATCTTTAGATCATCATAAGAGCACACAACAATAGACATAGACTACCCTCACCTTAGCTTAGTTAATTAGATAATTAGAATAGTAGAGTAATCGGTAGAAATACCAACCCCCCAAATCTAATACCCCGAGGTTCGTACCTTTCAATTTTATAAAAATATAAAAAAGAATAAAAAATAATCTTCCTCAACCCCAACCTTAGCGTAGTAATTTCTCACTAGCATTCCTATACCCCTAGAGAATGATATGAATTCCCGAGGCTTACCCTCATACTACACTACAACGATTAGGTTCACTGCCTAGGGTGTTGAAAAACTTGCTCGACGAAAAAGAAGTTCCTTTGACCCCGAACGTGCGTTGTACGCGTATCAATATTATCTTGGATATGTCTACCAGGAATGAAAGCACTTTGATTATGACTGACAAGGCAACCAAGAACATGTTTAATTCTGTTAGTAAGGACCTTACTGATACACTTATAAAGGACATTACAGCAGGCAATAGGTCTGAATTCAGTAACCTTGCTTGGTGTTTGAACTTTGGGAATCAAGGAAATTAGAGTAGCATTTACTTCTTTAAGTATCCTCTCAGAACAAAAGAATTCCTTCACAGCTTCATATATATATCATTACCAATAATGTTCCAAGTTTTTTCGAAGAAAGCATAGGTAAACCCATCAGGACCAGGTGCTTTAGTATCATCAGTATCAAACATAGCATTCTTAATCTCTTCATTAGTCACTTCACCAACCATACTACTAGCCACTTCAACACTAATTCTCTTTTGAAATAAAGTATCACTGGCTTCAATATCGTGAACAGGAGGGCTTGAACCAAGGAAATCTTCAAAGTGTTTTAAGAATAATTGAGGAATTTGTTCTCCCTCATGTCTTCTTCCAGAGGCATCAATAAGAAAATGAACTTTACTTATATTATTTCTCCCCTTAAGCACTCTATGAAAGAACTTGTTGTTTCTGTCTCCCTCATTTAACCAATTAATGCTAGCTTGCCGATACAAGAAGTTCTCTTCATCTTTTTCTGCTTCAAAAAATTCTTCAATAAGTTTAGCCTCCTTTATTCTGAGATTATGATTATGAGGATCACAAGCAATAGCCATTTGGACATCCTTTAATTGATTTCTCGACTTTCAACTCTCTTGAATAAATTGCCTTTGCTCCATCCTAGTCTATTTAAAGGAGACTTCAGACTTTTCAATTTCTTCATAACTTGGTACATAAGGAATCCTTGCACTTCTTGACTCCATTTATCTTTAACAACAGGAATAAATTCCTGCTTATTAGTAAGATAATTGGAAAATCTAAAAGGTTTAATTCTTTTTTTGACACCGGTAGGAATACACAAAATAAATGGGGTATTTCTATATATGGAAGAAACTTAGCATGAGCTTGGGATTATTACTTGATAAATTCTTCATTGGTCATCACCCTATCCAGCTTTTTTAGAATTCCAGTCATAATTCTAGCTTTAGCTCTTTGTAAGTTCTTTGTCCATGTAAACTGCAGGCCTGATTTGCATACATCTTCCACTTCAATTTTGTTAAGACATTCTTTGAACTCCACCATATCAGCAGTCATATAGGATACTCCACACGAATGCTCATCAGATTTCAGAATGACATTCATATCTCCAGATATACACCAAGGGTTACCATTAACATATCTGCTATTGTTAATCAACTCTCTCTATATCTTTCTTCTTTCAATTCCCTCATTAGAGCATACACAAAGGAATAAAACATTTGACCTTATAGCTTGGAGCACTAATAACAAAGAAAATGGATTGACTAGTTTTATGAAGAATTTGCACTTGAGTATCCTTGTCATCCCATCCTATAATAACTCCACACCCTTTATCACACTCCTGCATATTTGAAGTCCAAACCCACTCCTTAAACACTTTATCACAAGTGCTTACCAATTTGCTCTTAAGTCTAGATTCCAAAATAGCACAAACATTAAAATGTTCACTCTTAATCAAATTCATCACCTCTTTTTGCTTCTTAAGGGTATTCATTCCTCTGATATTCCACACACCTATTTTATATTCCATTGGACTCATCATTAAGAACATTTCCTTCCATACCATTCACCACATTCTCATTCATAACTTTTGTTGTACCATTATTCAAATTTAGGACATCTTCAATAACTTCCTCCTTTCCTTTCTTACATACTTCATGTTTCATATCCACATCTCTTCTTTTGTTAAAGTACTCAATCATATCTTGTACACTAGATCTGCAAAACTAGGCTGTAACTTTTTATCCAAAAATCTGTCCACAATCATTCTATCATTCAATATTCTTATCTCTTGATCATTATCTTCAGGGAGGGAGTCAAGAATGGAGTATTTATTTGCATTCTTCCTCAATTCCTCAACTTCTTTAGCATTTACATTCCAAATATTCTGTTTCAAATTAGCCTTTCCTCTATCATTCTTAGAACTTTCATTATTCACATGCTTCCTTTTGTACTCTTGTCTTCTAATCGCAAAACCATTTTTCATTTTGTACTCTTGTCTTCTTCTAGTTATTATTAGAGTAAAATACACCATTAGTCCCCAAGGTATTGCCAGATTTCACGTTTAGTCCAAATTCGGACAAAATTACACTGTTGCTCCCAAACGTTGCCGAAATTGCTCGCCGTTGGTCCAATTTCCTAACGACGTTAGTTTTCCCCCATTATCTCCTTTCACATGCAATGCACACGAGGGTAAGATTGTCTTTTCATTTTTTCATCCTTTCAATCTATTTGTTTAATGTTTTCATTGTACTTTCCACTTGTCCTTTAACACACACACACACACACACACACACACACACACACACACACACACACACACACACACACTGATTTTACGTCTCTCCACATTTTCCCTCTCTTCCTCTTTTTCATTTCTTCCCCAATTTATAAGAAACCTAAATTATGTGAAGCTTCACTAATTCGTACGCAACGCCGAAAGGTAATCATATTTCTTATGTTATTATACTTGATTTTATAGTCAACTTGTTAAAACCCTAATTTTTATTTTGAAAACTGATTTGGAGAAAACGATTTGGGGTAAACTGATTTTCGAGTATGAATTGATGTGGAATAAATTGAGTTAGGGTAAATTGATTTAGGGTTAATTTTTTCGGTTATAGATTGTTTTTGCTATAACTGATTTGAGAAAAATTGTTTTGGGGTGAATGAGGGAGGGAGCGAATTTGTTGGAGGTAAATGAAATGTGGACCGCTAGATCAAAATAAATGCTAGGTGTCTTTTTTTTAGAATTCGAATTTTGGTGGGAGACTTGCCTTATTTGAAGCTAACTTTATATAGTGTGGGATACGTTGGTGTTTGAGCGGTTCTTTGTTGGATTTTGATTCTATGAAGTATTTTACTTAAAGCAAAAGGCTAATGGATTCCTCAAAGTTGAAACAAAAATTACTTTCATGTTGGTATGTAATTAGTTCTAGGTCAAACTCCCTCTGTATAATAATACCAAAAGCTCCTTCCTAAATCTTAAGAGTTGACTTGCAATCGTAAATGTTACTATTTAATTACTAGTATATGCAGAGCTATAGACAAGAATTCAAAAGTTTATACCATAAACGCATCATTTGTAAAGTACTAGTAGTAGCAAAAATCACAAACCTTGAGACTTAAAAAAAAAAAAAAAAATCGTAAAAGAGCCGATTTGGTGGTGCAGACTATCAAACGTGATGCACATGTTTGTGTTAAAGTATGATATTTTCATGTATTTGATTTGGTGGTCATCATTATGGCTATTTGAAAATAAGTTTGATGATATGCCGAAAAGTGATATCACGCTGACGTAAAAACGATGAATTTAGTGACCATTACCTTTCTATAGAGTTTTTGATTTTTGTGGCTATTGACCAATTCCTTTAATCAAACCTTTTTTCTTACTTGGTTACATAAAAAAATGTACAACCCAAATAACTCGTTTTTAGCATATATCAAGGCTGTCTTATCTAAAAAATTTAAACAATATTATTAAGTTTCAAATAGTCTTGTATTTTATTATTTTTTTATGAAAAGTGTTTGAAGGGAAGTCGTGTTATATGCATGAAGACGTGTAGATATAGCAAAATGCGAGGGAATGAAGCTGTCATTTCCGTAAAACATGCGATGTTGTGCTCTTTTTTTATGCTCATTATATTATCCATCAATTATTTAAAAGAATGAGAAGATTATTCACGACTTAAAATTCTCTAGCTTTTATTGATTGATATTAGTAATAACTGATAGTTTTTTTTAGAGTTTATATGACTAGACAATTACACGTGCATACCGGTGATGATGTATAATAGCGTCAATTAGATATAGCAATACTTCCTTACTACTCGTAGTAAAATACTAGAAACGCTTCAATGGAAACTTTTGTATTCAGCTTCACTCGTTTACAACTCTCTTTTTAGGAGCAAACTCGCACACATACTAAATTTTACGTATTTGTTCACGTGAATTCCAAACGAGACTTGAACTCTTAACCATTTAATTGCAATACGCATAACTACATGTTAATACCGTTTCCTTTGAAAAGAAATGCTTCTTATATGTAAGCTCGATATGCGTCGGATTTGTATTCCGCTTGACCCGTTACAACTCTTTTCTTTTAATACAAACTTACATGACCTAAAATTTAACATTTTTTTCACATGAGATTTGAGCAAGACTTGAACTTTCAACCATTTGATTGCAAGACTGTTCATATCTTTGTTTCGTGTGTTCCCCGGAAGAATTCGATCTCTTCAATCCCGGAATACAACCTAAATAAATACACATAACTGCGACCAGAGAGTCAAATAGGTCAGGAAGAAAGAGTCTGAAGAATATTACATTTTTGATACCATTGTCTTTAAAACAACCATACTTTTTGTTGTACTATTAATAAGCCACACAAGAAATATACCAAATCAAATGTGCTAACAACCAAAAGCATCTTAACATCACCAAAAACTTAAACATTACATATACACACACCAACTAATATCCTTAAAAGCAAACCAACTAGACAAAACACCACATCACATTTCCTTAAAAACCAAAACTCATGGAACAAGAACAAGAACAAGAGCAAGATACTGAACATGAAACACCAAAATCACCATTTTGGCTCCAAACAACCACGAAAATCACGCGAATTCAACGATATCGACGATTTCTAACGTCCATATTCTTTAACTCGCTAGTCTTGATCATTTTCTTGCTCGTTTTCGCGCTTTTTTGCATGGTATTTATCATACCAAAGTTTGTAAACTTGTCATCCAGCATTTTGAATTTTAAGCCGAACTTAGTTAAAAGAAGCTGGGACTCCATTAACCTGTTGCTTGTTTTAGCTGCATTGCTTTTTGGGTTTCTTAGTAGAAACATTTCCAATGATGAAAAAGCTAATCTTGATCATGGGTTTGACCTGAGTCAACGGGAACTAGCTGATGAAAATGTGGCATTTGGGTTGAGGAAACAAAGGGGTAGCAGCTCATATCCTGACCTCCGGGAGCTTTCTCCGCCGTGGAACCACCGTGCCGGAGATCCATGGAGATTTTCCGATGATACCCATTTGAGATATTATGAAGTTATGGAGCCTGACAGGAGTTATTCCCGGAAATGGAAAGGTTTGCCGGAGTTTCAAGAAAATTTGAATTTTCCGGCGCCGGAGATGACGTCACTGCCACCGCAGCCGCCGGTGGTGAAAAGGAAGAAGAGGGTGTGTCATAATGTTGGTAATGAGGATGTTGGGAAAATGTTGTTGCCGGAAAATGAGCTGCCGGAGAAAAATGGCGGGAGGGGTGAGAGGAAAAGAGGTGGTGGTGAAAAGAGAAGAGCGAGAAGTTCAGAACCGCGAAAAATTTTGTCGCCGGTGATTGGTCCGGTGGCGGAGCCGTCATCGCCGCCACCGGATTTGCCGTTGACCGATAGGAAAAGAAGTGGTGGAAATGGTGGTAAAGATTTGTTTACTTCTTTTTATGATAAGAAGAAGAATAAGTTGCATAGGGGGAAGAGTGTTGATAGTTTGGGTTCACTTTTGCACCATTCTGAATCGCGGGCGGTTAAATTTCAGCTACCGCCGCCACCATCGCCGTCATCGTCGTTAGTTAGCCACAACTCGTTTTCATCGAAAAATGAGAAAAGAAAGAAAACTGTATCTGTCAGGCTAGCTCCTCCGACACAACCACTGCCACCACCAGCTTTGCCATCGCCACGGCCCACCGTGACACGTGTGGCTCCATTTGTTACAGACAAGCCTAGAGTACCAATGATGATGAGCGGTTTCCCTGGCATTGATGACAGCTCAAGTGGTGGAGATTCGCCAATGAAACAAATTCCACCTCCTCCGCCTCTGCCACCGTTCAAGATGCCAGATTGGAAATTCGCGGTGGAAGGTGACTATGTTATGTTGCAAAGTACATTGAGCTCATCTCCTGACGGCGATGAAGCACGGTCTCCATCTTCAGATGTAGATGCACGATAGCGGTATTTCTCCTTGTCGACTTCTCTCCAGCACGGCGTCGACATCTGGCGATAAAACGTTCTGCGACAAGCCCAAGTGGTAGGGTTAAAGCTCGAAAGAATGTCCAAACTTGGCCCGGGCCCAAGCCCAAGTGATAGCTAATGGGCTTATATTCTTTTATATTTAAAATATCCTTTTAGTTTGTTATATTTTGTGTTTGTGACATGGGTATGTGAAATGACAATTGTGAAGTCACGTTTCATTATATAACTACAAATCATGTGAGGTTTTGACTTTGGTGATGTCCTCTAGCTGTCTTGAGAATGAATGGATAACAAAGAAATGATTAGGTTGCTATTTAATTTGGTGCAGAGATTCAATGACAATATATTAGTACATGCATGTATATGTAATGACTAGTGAGACATTAAGTCGGACAATACAAAGATGCTAGCATGAAGCGTATCGTTATTGCTAATACGGAGACACAAAGATGCTGATAGCAGCTTATCGCATACGAAATACATATACATATATTGATATGGGGAAATCACATGTGCATAGCAGCTCATGACGTTCCCTATTGAGTACTATATAGACATGTCGGATATGACTGACCGTGAAAAAGTATATATATTACCATGTAGCCAAGATGGGGTGCATACGGGTGGACCTGATACGGATCTTCTCAATTTGGCTTTGTGCTCAATGGATTTCTAGTCATGCCTCTAGCTAACTTAGCTATAAGGTGTTCTTCCTGTCTAATCTTTTTGATCCATTTGGCTTTGATGCGGATCTGTTCAATGCTTTGCTTTAAGCACCTGGCAAATAAAGGAGTCACTCGGCTGCTGAAAAATTCTTCCACTTCTTCTGCCATTTCATGGCTGCTAAACTGAAACGTTTTTTAAACAAGTTAATTAGACGTGTCTTTCACTTTACAGAATCACGTGGTTTTATAAAATATAATTCAAGACTACTTACTGGTGCTGCGATGTGTGTTATGAAATGATGAAACGCCATCCCTTGTCCCCATCGCTTATTGATCACATCCCAGTTCTCCTGTAAAGAGACCATTGTATGTTAGCCTCAGGAAATTTAAAATGCGACAATCAGAATTAATTTGAAATTACTATAGGATTTTACTGCACCTTTAACCATATCCAAGCTGTTTCACGGGCTTCCAAGCTTATCCGTGAAGCTACATAAATTGTATCTTGTTCTCCCATCTACGAGGATAGACATTAAATGGAGAGATGAAATAACATTTTAATATCCAAATAAGAGTAATACCTTTTCTGAGATCATGAGGTTCAGAACCTCTTTCACTAATTCTGGGTCCGGAGAAGAAGCTATACAAGCTGAGGAAGACCAAGTAAGCCAGATCAGCAGAAAAACTCAGGTATTAATAGCCCAAAATACAATTGAAAATGGTCATATTTTATCTGTGATTTCTACCCATTCAATGTTTTGTTTCTAATGGGACAAGCACAAAAATTGTTGGCTAAAAACGCAACCTGTCAATGGTAAAATAGGTCAACCCGGGCCATTTCAACACATACCAAAGAAGACCCATTTTGACCTATTACCAGCCCGACCGACCTGCCCATCTTCCCATTAGTAAATGCTTACACAAAATTCTTGCTCTCTCTTGAACTGCATCAGTTTCTCTATATAGCTTAAGTAGGGAATCGGCCTCACTTCTGTCAAGAAAACTTGAAGTTCTCATTATAGATATGTAAGCAGCCTGAAGGAAACAAAAAGGCTTCTCTGAGTTGGTATTTTACATTTCAGAATGACGAGGACTTTCATGATACACGAGTAGTTATGAGAGTTGATGTTCACCTTTCTGATATCAACGGGAAACACTGCTGTATTTTTATCATTTAAGTATGTCTGAAATCGCTTCTTCAGTTCTTCATGAGTTTCTTTATGGTCAAAATTAGCCAAAGCCATAAAAACTTCTTCCCTCAACATTGAATTTGAATGGCTTTCCCCGGATACAGGTTCCAGGCCTAATTTCCTGAAAAACGATTAAAAAACCGTGTCTTTTCAATACTGCTATTATGCATGTATGTAAAGATGAAATTCCATACGCATATATAGACAAGCTTACTCTGCGGATGATAGGATGAGATCAATAAAGAACTGTTTAAGATGATTCCATGGATCATAAATAGCATCTTTTAATATCTTTGAAGTATTATAGCAAGCCTACGACATAAACAGTGAAATGAGAAGGTCAGGGCCATCTATTCATCATGAGAAAGGTTAGCTAAAACAAGAAGAGTAGTACAGTGATAAGTCTCGATAACACAAGATAGTCAAGATCCTCTCTGTACAGATCCATCAAGGAAAGAAGAGACGCTATCGACTCTTCACCGGCCTCACAGAGAGCATAAGCATCATCCAGTAAACCTGTAAACAAAATTATTTCAGTTATAGTGCAGATTAAATCATTCGGACAAAAGGTCGCACACCATGGTTACCCAAAAACAGTATAGTATTTTTACAGCATGAAAAAACTTTAATCATCTTATTAAAAATGTTATATTATTATTGAGATACGTAAACTAACTATTCAATAATAATGTAACCTTTTTGGACAGAATGTGCTTCGGAACAACAAGACCAGACCCACATAAAAATGACCTGTTTTGACCCGAACCCATTTTGCTTACTCTGCACGAAATTTTAACGCTCCTATTAGCTTATTTTCAAGATAAAATAAGCGAGGCATACCAAACTTATCTTCTGGTGACAAGCATTTCTCTTCTATGGCTTTCTTCAATCTAGCTGTGAGTGCACTATCATACTTGACCCTATAAAAACCAGTGTGCCCAACGTTGACTTTGACCCACGGTTTTTCAGCAACTTCTTGATTAAGCTCCGATAAATCTAATTTTCCTACTTTTGTTTCTAATAGAAATTTTTTGCGGTTACTGTAAGTGCCCACTGACAAAGTTATCGGGACAATCCATTGACCTTCACCTTGGAGGCCCAGCAACATAAACCGAGTCTGCAAAGTTCGAAACTTTTTATATTTCTAAGTAATGAATATTTAGTTGATAAACAAAAGCTTTTGGTATTGACTCATCAATTACTAGCTTAATAGGATTAACCTGCTCAAATTCCAAAGTGTTCTCTTCAAGTTTGACATGTATAAGTGGATATCCCGTTTGCTTTGTCCATATATCCATAAGCTTGTTCGCTTTGATGCCAGATTCTTCAGAAATAACGCTCCACAGATCTTCTGTCGTCACACTTTTGCATGCATATTTCTTCATGTAAGAACTCAATGATTTCTATGTTCAGTAAACAAGTAGCTTGATCAGAATTCAGAAACGTATATAAGAGATTGCAGCACCTCTAAATAATAAGGTGTTTTAGGAAATTGATAGGTTCAACAACCTGGAAAATGTCATCGCCAAGATACTCCTTTAGCATACGAAAAAGAGATGATCCTTTATTGTAACTTATGGCATCAAAAACTTCAACAACCGAGCTAGCATTTTGTACTTCCACCTGAAGAAGCTCGTGTTGTTGAAACATTTGTAATACTTGTGAGGTAGTAGTTGAAGGATTAATGATGTTAAGTAATTTACCTCAACTGGATGCGACTGTTCCAATGAATCTAGGCGGAGACCGCTAGCTGCCACTTTAAGGAACTGTGTCCAAATTTTCCATTCCGGAAAGAAGCTATCGGTTGCTAAGTAGCTTATCTAGATTATCATATATCACAATAAGATAAGATAATAATTTCTTGCTGTTGGAATCCTCTTTAAGATCAATCATCCATCAGAACAAGTTCATCCCATAGTTAATTTAGTTACTGTTTTTATAGTATAGTTTAAAGATAATTGCAGTCCAATGATTATATGTTTGTGTCTGCAAATTTCATATGGGTTGGGCTTTTTTCCCAAACGACCCATTAACAGTTAATATTGTTGACAGTTATTTTCCAAAGGTTGTGTCTGTTGATTCTCTTGAACCAACACAATGGCACCCCTTGGAAATGTATATATAGTTCTCATCTGTAAGACAATTATTTAATCAATCAATAATATAAAAGTTAGTTACTTTAAATTTCCCACCATATTTGTTTTTTATCCTACTGCATATTTTTTGCATACATACACTCCACTTAAGCATATTTCACAACCAATGGCCAACACTAATTCCTACATAGATCATAACTGGTCAAGGCATCACAAACATGGCCAAGATCAGATTAAGAATTGGCATCAGAGCACAGGTTTGAGGAGGCCATTGAGAAGATTTCAAGACAACTTTCTGTTGAGACAACAGAAAAGGGAAAAGGAGGAAAGATTGGGAATTTGCATAAAGCAAATCACCCAAGACTGTAAGAACATGCTAAAGAAGAAACTTGAAGAAATCAAGGACTTCAACCAAACACTCCCACAGTCTCACCATACTGTCTCACAACACAGATTCAGGAAATATAGATGTTTTAAGTGCAAGCAAGAAGGGCACATCATAAAAGACTGTCCTACAAGGAAAATGGAGGAAGAAGTGGGACACAAAGATGTTCCAAGTGACTATGCAGAAACATCCACTGCACATCACAGGTTTCAAAGCCCTACTGTAAGTATTAAGTTTCCAGAATTAATTCACTTTGAAACCAAATGCATATTAAAGGGTACTGATCAAGAAAACTAGGACAATATATGGTACATAAGCAACCATATAAATATGCATGTCTATTCAAGGGTAAATTTATTCAGCCAACTAAAGGAGAAGTTTTCTGTTGGAAAAATAGAAGAGGAAAACAGACTACTCTTTACATATGGTATTGGGGAAGTAATTGTCAAAAATAGAAATGGGAAATATCTAATCCCAGGGGTTCTCTACACCCCTGAAGTATCCTTATACATACTTTTTGTTGACCTACTTGAAAAACAAGGGGTAGAAGTTCTCTTTGAGAACAATACTTGCACAGTGCAATACATGTTTAAAGATCCCAAAAAATCATTTTTTCAATGAAGACAGTCTTAGAACCAAGCATAATGAGTTCCTAGACAAACATTTTGAAACCTCAACCCACCTTTAGAAGTATCTTATGAGATTGAAATCAAAGGAGTGGTCTACTCTACTAGAGTCACCACTTTCAATGATTTCATCAACTTTCTAAATCTCATTAGTCAAGATAAATTAGTTGGTCATAAATGGTAGTATTTCAGAAAAAGGTTTGTGTCTGTCCTAACATGGTTCTATGAAGTTTACTTAAATGGACCCTTGCATGGCCCTATACCACCCCAAATAAAAGGCAAGACAGTGCATTTGATGGACCTTTACAAGGCCATTGAATGCTTGGGTGGATACCTACAAGTATACTTCTCAAAGGTTTTGGTCAAGTAGCAGAGATTCTAGGCCTATCCTATCATGATGGTGAAGATCTCAAGTTATGCTATAACAAGTACCTTGGTGTTCTCAAAAGTTATCATAACACTCCTAGAGTGCATAAGTTGGGACAAAGTTCTGTCCAACCAAAGCCACAGTCAATGTGGATAAAGGCAAAGCTTCATACTGCCTACAAAGTTAAGATCAGAAAGATCATATGTATGCATCTACAGGAATGAAGAACATCTCCAAACTTGAACACTTTGGCATAAAACTAGAATATGAAACTAAAGATGGCAATGTGATCATGTTTTAATGCTTTAATGTTATACTACATAAGACAATTTATATTTCGTATTTAGTATGGGTCATAGTGGGTTAAAGGCATGTAATGTTTGGGTCCAAGGCTGTTAACAAACGAGGCCTTTAAGTTAGTTATATGTCGGTTAAATTAGTTGTGATTATTGGCGGTTATTCTATATTGTGAAGCGACACAATGGTTCACATGTCAGCGACAAGTCGTTTCACAAACTATATATCTTGCATTAGGAGAAGTCAAATATACATTCTATCATTATTATTCAATATAGAACCTTCTTGTTTTATTCATTTTGTCTCGCACATACAAATCAAAGATTACAATGGTTATCTCGAATCGATTGTTATGTTGTAATTGGCATGATTATAAACCTGTGACAAAGAACAAACAATGGTACCAGAGCCTATGTTCTGATCCTAGGAGAAGCCAACTACACAGGAACATAAACCATGTCCCAAACAGATCCTACTTAATTGGTGAAACCTCGCAAACAAACCCACACACTCCAAAATGGCCAAGACACAAAAAATACATATCACCAGAAGGAAAACGGTTATTAAAAAAGAAAATGGAAGAGGTGGTGTCCTATAATTCCTCGAAATTAAACTCTCCCACGAGCAGCAGTTACAAAAAAATAAAGGAACCAAGAAATATATCCAAGAGGGACAAAAGGGCACGCTGCTATATATGTAAGGAAAGAGGCCACGTTTTTTGGAGATGCACAAATAAAGGAAAGAAAACCAACAAAGGAAAGATTGAATCAAGTAAATGGAAACAACACCAGTCAAGGTTTCACAAACTCATGTTGCATTCAGATATGAACCAGAAACAATTCATGTATCAACAGACTTCATGGTTGATGGTTCTGACATGGGAAATTGGGATGGAATCTGGTATGTTAGCAAAACATACAAAAAACACATGAGCCCCATGAAGCACTTGTTCAAGAGAATGGTTCAGAGATTCAAGGTTGAAGGGACAGAAGACAAGGAGAAAAAGTTCATTGCCTCTTATGGCATAGGAGAAGTGATTGTAGAGACAAAAGAGGGAAAGTTGATGATACCAAATGTAATTTACACTCCAGAAATTACATTGAATATTCTTAGTTTGGAGCAATTAGAAAAGCAAGGGTATTTGGTGAATTATGATGGCAACAGATGCAATCTAAAATACATGTTTGATTATATGTATGAAGATGCAGTTGAGGGACAGAACATCATTGAAGAAGA
This sequence comes from Chrysanthemum lavandulifolium, assembly GCA_022545495.1. Taxonomy (NCBI): domain Eukaryota; kingdom Viridiplantae; phylum Streptophyta; class Magnoliopsida; order Asterales; family Asteraceae; genus Chrysanthemum; species Chrysanthemum lavandulifolium. The sequence continues at coordinate 278,907,236 of CM040244.1, forward strand.
AAGTGAAGACACCATAATTAAGAGTCACAACAAACATTTGGATGACTACTACAGGACGTTGGATCCAGGGGATGATTGCTCGTTGATCAAAGGTATGGAAGAACTAAGAATGGAGAAGGAAGAAGCATGATTACATGGACGGTGAGTACATAAGCCCTGAATGGAACTCTTTATCTCATGAAGGTGACACTTATAAAGGTTTATAGTATTCTAGACTTGATTGATATAGATAAACTTGTCTATGGGCGGGATGTATTGAAAGGAAAATTTATGGAGATGATCAAATGGTTCTATCTAGATTTTTAGGACAACAAGTTTTAGGAGAATTGCCACCAACTGTAGGAGCAATTAACATTGACTTGTTGGGGTTATCTAAATTTGTTGATGCCTTTGGGTGGGTATATGGATGTATCACTCAATGGAAATTGGCACCAAGTGGCTAAGATACTTGGTTTAGAATATGAACATCAAGGCGATTAAGAAGCGTATAAAGAATACATTGGGATGATCAAGGTGTATTATGAAGAGTCAAAAGGGTGCAAGGAGAACAGGAAGCCATGGCGGGAAATAGCGAAATTCTGCGGATGAGCGAGAGATGGATATGCTGGGTTGATGCAGGTTGATGACCAAGAGATGCAAGAAGGATTCCAAGAGAAACTGTGAAGGATGATGTGCACATGGAAGATAACAGCAGTGGAAGCAAAGTTGGAACAACAAATGAAGAAAGTGGCAGCAGCAGTGATGATTTTATCATCATCACTTGAAGATGGAATCAAGAAGATCATAGAAGCAGCATTCAAGCATTAGGAGGGAGAATGTGATCATGTTTTAATGCTTTAATGTTATACTCTATAAGACAATTTATATTTCGTATTTAGTATGGGTCATAGTGGGTTAAAAGGCATGTAATGTTTGGGTCCAAGACTGTTAACCCAAACAGGCCTTTTAAGAAGTTAGTTATATGTCGGTTAAATTAGTTGACAGTTATTGGCAGTTATTCTATATTGTGAAACGACACAATGGTTCACATGTCAACAGACAAGTCGTTTCACAAACTATATATACTGCATTAGGAGAAGTCAAATATACATTCTATCATTATTATTCAATATAGAACCTTTACTGTTTTATTCATTTTGTCTCGCACATACAAATCAAAGATTACAATGGTTATCTCCAATCGATTGTTATGTTGTAATTGGCATGATTATAAACCTGTGACAAAGAACCAACAGACAAAGCCTACAATCATCATTAATATGGTCAAAGCAGCATACCAAGCAATCAAGGAATCAAGGAAGAAACAAAGAGCAATTCAAGTGATGACCTTGTCATCATAAACTGAAGCAATTTCTGAAGAAAGAAGAAGCATGATCTGAAGGACATTGATCTTAGGAGGGTGACAGTTCATCCCATAGTTAATTTAGTTACTGTTTTTGTAGTATAGTTTAACAATAATTGCAGTCCAATGATTATATGTTTGTGTCTGCAAATTTCATATGGGTTGGGCTTTTTTCCCAAACGACCCATTATGGAAAAACAGTTAATATTGTTGACAGTTATTTTCCAAAGGTTGTGTCTGTTGATTCTCTTGAACCAACATAATGGCACCCCTTGGAAATGTATATATAGTTCTCATATGTAAGACAGTTATTTAATCAATCAATAATAATATAAAAGTTAGTTACTTTAAATTTCCCTCCATATTTGTTTTTTATCCTACTGCATATTTGTTGCATACATACACTGCACTTAAGCACATTTCACAACCAATGGCCAACACTAATTCCTACATAGATCATAACTGGTCAAGGCATCACTAACATGGCCAAGATCAGATTAAGACTTGCTACTATATATGTGACTCCCAAAGATGTGCTTTACGTACTAGTAAGAGCTTACCCATGTTGCAAAACCCTCTTTTAGCCATAGATGAGTCCACCATTCCAATGATACTAAGTTTCCAAACCATTGTTGCCCAACTGCATGTGTTACAACAATCGAAACCTGACATGAAAAGAAGGTCAGATAAAAATGATTTTTGAGACATTAAAGTGATGGTAAGTTGAAATATGTCCTACTCTTTGTGTGTTTGCAGCTGCTGAATGCAAATCATCATGGAGCATCTCCGTTTCACTATAGATGATCAACCCATAATTTTCCATGCCCCCCAAGAAATCAGGAACAGCTACCATATCGAGCTTGGGAAGCGTGTAAGGCATCAAGAAATATCTAAAATATTTCAAAAAACGAATACCGGTAGTTCTCAGTCCGACTACTATTTATTTATTTTTATAAAACACTCTTACTAGCAACATACGTACGGAGTATATATTAGAGTTACTTACTTTGTATATAGTTCTATTGACTTGACTGAAATACTTAATGCTAACTTTCCCTTTTCGCTCTTACCAACAGGACAGTATGCACGAACCCTGATGCCTGCAGGCCGATGAGTTGCAAGAAAGTGAGGAAAAGCTACTAAACAACAGCTTGAGGTAGTGAAACGTATCGAGCCTTATATAAATGAGCGTTACCATCAGATGTTGTTTCTTCGACGTAATCAAACAAACCAACCACAACAGCCACCAAATAAGTTGACATAAGTGGTGATTCCTCAAAGGTCACGGTTTTAAAGTCTCCATCGATAGTCTCCTCGGAGACAGGCATGTTTGATAATGCTGTCAACTCTGATGGTACATTGCCAATTGTTATCTTAAACGTAGCCTGCTTTGAGTATCACATTATTAGTCTTATGTTATACTAAATTTGACAAAGATACTTGGAAACAAGATAATAATCGCATCACATGCCTTAAGCGCAGGTTCGTCCCAGCATGGAAAACACCGTCGTGCATCAGCCGGTTCAAACTGTGTCACTGCCATATTTTTCCTCACTCCTCCATCAACATAAGTCCTGCCAATAAACATTCAAGTAAACGAAAAAACGGACATCCAAGAACTTGTATATACACAGCTCTAAGTACAAAATATACCCTTTATAGAAACCCTTCGTATGTTCGTTAAGAACACCACTAAACTTAATCTCCAAAACACCATCTCCAACACCAAGAGCCTCATCAAAAACCAACACAATCGTCTCATCATCTTTCTCCACCACAACTTCGCTAGGAACCACTTTCTGCATGATTCAGAAACACCAGGTCAGCTTCTTCCCAAATTACCAAGTCAAATAAAATAACTAACTAAACTAGCTAACTGATTACATGGTTACTCGAGTCCGTGTAAAAAGTCTCTTTTATCACAAGATCAATCGAATTTAACACGAGAAACCGAGTTGACTCCAAGACTGATATGTCAACAGTCACATAGCCTGAAAAGGTGCATAGTTTAAGGTTGGGTACTAAAGTTAAGTCGTAACGACGTGGGACTGCGAATTTCGGAAGGCGGGTTTGGCCTTTGAAGTGTTCTAGTTTCTGTTCTTTGGTTTGGTGATTCATGGTGTTTGTATGAATGATATGATCAGTTGGCTTCAGTCACTCAGTGGAATATAAAAATGGCAGCTGATTTAAGATATTGTGAAGGGGATAAGAGCAGTCAAGCTTTTATAATGCTACATGAGAGAACTTTTATCAGCTCGAGCTTTAATATATGAAACGAGTTGGGCTTTTATCGAGCCCGAGCTTAAAACAGGAGCTATAAAAAAATAATGACTAGAGCTCAAAATTTGATCAAGCTCGAGCTTATAAAACGAGCTTTAGTTATCAAAATTTGTTATATTATGTTACTTTCTTTTTTTTTTTTTTAAATAAATTGCAAAAACCGTCTCTGTGCTTTGGCTAAAATGCAGGCGCAATCCTTACAATTTTGGTGAATTCTAGTGTATGTGCATAATTTGGTAATACAAAATTACTTTTTCATATATGAGTCGAGCTCGAATTGATCTTAAGTATCCTCGATCGAGCCAAGCACAAGAACGTTTCATGTAAGCTAGCCGAGTCATCGAGTCAAACTCAAACTCAAACTCAAACTCTACACGTTTCCATCTCTAGATAAGAGTATATGACTAATGTACGAGTTGCTTGCGGCTATTTTGGACTTTGGAGTGACACTGACTATTGCATACAACTATTTTTCAACATTTGTGGGTCATTTGGACCACATATGGTGGACACGTGAGTGGATTTTTCTTTCCTTTACAATAGTTTTCGTAAAGAAGTTTATAAATCATATGTTTTTATTTTGACGTACATAAACATGTCAGAAATTATTGGCACGTTTAAGATGCCAAATGTCTAGCAAAAACGAGTTTTTTCTCGCTTTATGCTTGGTTTCTAAAACTCTTCAAAACGTATGCTTTCTTATATCTAGTCTTCCCATTTATGCGTCTTAACTAAAATGGAAGAAACGAAAACAGAAAAAGAAGTAGTATGTACTCTCTTTCCTTTAACATTCAAACTTTCAAAGGCTTTCACCTTTTTTTTTTATATGTAGTAGAGATATTGTTCATCCACCCCTTCTTAAATTCAAATAGTGCATTTCGATTTTTTTAACACAACACATAAAACTAGTATTACATTAAATCGTTATATTCATTAAGAAATGAATTACATGCAACGTCTCTAGCTTAAGATGTTGAACAATTTTTCATGTCATGTCCGCGTTGGCGACATATTCCACATTTCTTTGGTTCTTCGCAATAATGTTGATCCATCTCATTTTGCATCCTCTTTTCACGTCTTCTACCATGACTAATAGAAAGTTTTGAGTAATCAGCGTTAATCTTCCAACTAATGATCAACATGAAGAAGTAAAATCAGAATCATATTAGCTTCTAAAAGTTAAAGTAGTGTAAATCTCATGCACTTTTGTTCATGATAATAGACAGTTTGAACATTTCCACCTTGACAATTTACTTTTCTTTATGTAATAATCTGGTACGCCACCTTTGTGTAGTCGAACTCTTGGACGCGATGTCCTTGAGCACACGTATCAGCTTTCCTAAATATCTTCCATATGTTTGGTGGAAAATAAGTATTGCAGTTCAAAGCAGTTAGAATTTAACTGTTCTCTTAAATGTTAGATCAATACAAAGCTCTAATGGGCAATTGCCTAGCACCTCACAACACATTGTTAAAGTTCTCGAACATATTCGTTGTTAGAGAACCCCATCGCCAATTCTCATCTAATGCAATACACTATTTACTTTTATCAATTTCCTCTAGATATCGCAAAGTATTTGGGTTGATTGCTTGTATCTATCTCTAAATACTTAAAGAACTTTCTTTCTTGAGTGGTGCTACCAATTGCCCAACATAATCTTTTTAATGTCAAGTTTCTAAATTTTGACATTAAAGTACTTCTAGCATGTCGCAAACAAAACCGATGATATGCAAGGCTCTTTCCATTCTTCTAAGTTGTTCATTGCATGAATTATATCCCGATGTATGTCTAAGATAACACATAGTTGTTTATCTTGTGCAATATAATATCTGAATTGTTGAAAAACCAATACCAGCTATGAACCGTCTCTTCATCAACTATCGCATATGCTACCAGTAATATATGATTGTTACCGAGTTTGATGTTGTTTGGGTGATGAAACCATTTAACAACAGTATTTGGATTAGATGTCTCCAACGCTGCAATATAGGACGGCAACTCGGCAAAATTGCTTTACCAAGTTCCATAAACTACCTCTATACCACTAGTGCTTTTTTCCTCCCATGTCATCCATTTTTATAAGAAATATCGACATCTAATGAATTTTTAATACCTACTTGAATATTTTTCATAGAACGAGGCATTTTGACCCGTGTGATGCATTGTTTTTGTTTTTCGATAAACTATTGAACTTTTGCTTATGTCTAAAACTCAACCTTTTACATGTGATTTGAAGTCATAAAAACTCTCATTTAATTTACAAAGTTGTTGGTTATAATTCTTCGGGTAAAGTTGATCTCATTGGTTTTCTTTCGAGTATTCGGTACATTAAGTTGAGGTAAAAATATGTAAAAAAGGATCTAGTCAAAAATGTTCCGGTTAAATTGACACGTTTGGTTTGAATACGATACATTAATAAAAATCATTAAAAAGTTACAAAATTGTTTGTACATTTATGTTTTCTATTTATTACTTGACACTCATAAATAATATGTGTTTTCTATCAACTAAAACAAAATAGGAACTCAATGGTCACTTGGTATGTATCTGAAATAGTTTTAATCTCTGTTGTAAAGCTCACTAAGCGTCTTGATTTATCATAATCGGCCTATTTAATCGGTTTGGTCAAAGATCGCTTAAAAATCGGTCAACAAACCGATTAATCGGAAAAAATCGGTCTAATCGGATTAATCGGGCAAAATCGCTTAAAAATTGGTCAACAAAATTGCTTATAAATCAAACAAAATCGCTTAAAAATGGGTCAACAAACCGATTAATCGGTCAAAGATCCCTTAAAATTGGTCTACAAACCGAATAATATCTATGTTTGACTTTAAAATTTGAAGAATTATGTATTATGTTTATATTTGAACACTTGAAATATTTGAATTTTGATGCCCTATGCTTACGTATAATATAATATAGTATCTAATATTACAATTTTGTGTATAAAAATTCCAATCCGATTAATCCCCGATTAATCCCCGCCTAACCGATTAATCACTAGGCTCTACCCAACCGCCTCACTAGCGCCTAGCGATTTTTACAACCTTTGTTTTAATATATATTTTTTGTTTGTATAAAAACATGGATACTTTTGGAAGCACGACTCAAACTAATCGGTTTAAACGTTTTCGGCCAAGTCTTCTCTTTACTTGAATATTGTCATGTCTTAACAATATCGAGTCATGTCATGTTTCTGAAAGGTGTTTGAGTGCTTGTTTTAAGAAGGAATGCATTAGGGATTAAATGGTGCAAATATATAGCGCTTACATATGCAAATTTTCAACTTCATAACTTTATAAAAGAAATCATTTAGGAGCACTGAGCATTTAGGAGCTGTTTTACACATTATAATATACTTATAACTATGTTACCAAACACTTTTGTACAAAAATATAATTTACGCTCACACTTTCTCATGACCCCTTTCTCACTACTACAACTTATTGTTACTGCTATTTTTGCCGAACACACCCGGTTAAAACAAGAAACATTTCAATGGAAACTTTTGTAGATGAAAAGTCGACAAGCATAGGATTTGTATACAACTTCACTCATTTACAACTCTTTTTTAGGAGCAAACACACACGCCCTTACATGGGTTCTTGAACTCCTAACCATTTAATTGCAAGACGCATAAAAAGAAATACATTTTGTGGTTGTACTATTACTAAGCCGCACAAGAAATATACCAAATCAGATATGCAAGAACCAAAAGCATATTAACATCGACTAAGGATCAAATGAGAAGAATCATTAAAATAAAAAGGATGAGAAATAACTATAACTACACATTAGAGATGCATCAATTTGAATTAAATGCATCCTTAATCTTTTAGATGCATCATAATATATTTTCTAACTAAAAATTAGATGCATATACATATATTAGATGCATTTCATCAAGTTAGACGAATCTTATGTATTTTTCGTCCTCTACGAGTCAAATTTGTTGCTAGTACTAATTTGCATCGTTTTCACTTCAAAATCACTTTCGAAACTAATTGTGATGCATCTAAATGAATAGATATACATCTAATTCAAGTCGATGCATCTCAAATATGCAATTATAGTTATTTCTCATTCTTCTCATTTTAATTTTTCTTCTCACTAGATTCTTACCCAACATCGCCAAAAACTCAAACATTACATATATACATACCAACTAAAATCCTTAAAAGCAAACCAACAAAACTAAACCACATCACATTTCCTTAAAAACCAAAACTCATGGCACAAGAACAAGAAACACCAAAATCATCATTTTGGCTCCAAACTGTAAGACCGTATGTTTACACTGAAACCTGTCGGTATAATATTATTATTAACCATTATTTATAATGGTGAAACCCTAGATACCTTAAACCAACAAACCGAGCTTGGGCCTATTCATCCTCTAATACTCCCCCGCAGTCCGAGCGGCGAAATCACGAAGGCTCGGACCGCTCGGACTAGAGTACTAAACTAGAAAAGAAAAAAAACATTAACATAATTGTTAATACAAATAAACCATAAAAACGTGTTAATACAAATATCGTCATTAAACGTTATTTATATTTTTGATCTTTGCCTAAGTTTTGTTAACGACAAAAGTAAATTTAATTTATAAAAGCTTAAAGCTTGTCAAGTTTATTAGATATTAAAACAAGCTTTCTCAAACAATATATTCATCATTTCAAGCATTTACATTTATGATTAGTAACATCTTGATATGACTCTAATCATTATGTATGATAGTAGTTTGTAGAATGTGTTAGGTTCTTAAAACCAAACACTACTTAAGCATTGCATATTTCTATAAATAGTAATACAACATTTGACATCATGTATTACATCATGGAGATCATTGGAAGATTCCATTAGATATTTTGTGAAGATTTGTACTCTTCATATCTTGCACAATCTTACTTAGATAGAGTTGACTTTAGACAAGATTTGATATCTTGTTGTCGATGGCGGTACCAATTTGGTACACAGGCGGAACCCTTTTAGGGGTCCGCGGTCCGTCAGACGCTCTGTCCAAATTGGCTATAAATAGCAATGCCAAGCAGTAGTTTCTCATCCCTTTCTAACATACTCTCATACATATCTTCTCTCAACCTTTCTAACTCGGTTTCATATCATATTAGTGATCTCTTTTGTAGCAAAGAAGATCAAGTCATATTCAAGCTTCAACGAAGTTGGAAGTCTTGTTTGTTTAGTGTTGTATGATCTAGAGTTGATCCATACTTCATTGTTGTATCAAACCATCATAATCTTGTGAGTGTGAGTGGTTAGTATTTTAGTCCTCAAAATACATTGTGTGTGGGAGTAGTTGTACCCTTGGAAAGAACTCGACATCTAGCTTAGTGTCGGAAAATAGTGTAAGCGAAGTGTAAAGGTTTTCTCCGCGGTGAAAGGAGCTTGTTGACTAGTGAAGTTAAACTCTCGAGTGTGAGACTCGGGGAGTGGAGTAGGCAAGGAAAAAGAGTCCTTGTAGGCGAACCACTATAAACAACTTGTTGTGGTTTGATCATTTCTTTCCTTACTTACTTATTACATATTGCTTACATATTTCATTAACATACTTAAGATCAATATCAATTGATCTTTCAATAAGTTTCAAAACAAAGTTTTTAATCGATAAACTATTCAACCCCCTTCAGTTTTCTACAATTGGTATCGAGCCTCGTTGCTCAAGAATTTCTAAAATAACTTGTATTTTATAAACTTGAAGCGATCCATGGATTACGAAAACTTTAAAGAAGGCAATCATGCAAAGACCACCACTCTTTGAAACCAATGGATTTATCTATTGGAAAAACCGTTTGAAACATATGTAAAATCAAAAGATATAGATCTTTGGTTTATTATTGTTAAAGGAGATTTTAGTTCTACAACAAAGGATATTTCGTTGATGAACAAAAGAAATTAGTTGCTAAAATAATGAAGCTAAAATGATGCTTTATAATGCTTTACCTAGAAAAGAATATGAAAGAATTTTTATGTGTGAAACCGCCAAAGATATTTGGGAATCTTTAATTGTTACACATCAAGGTAATTCACAAGTCAAGGATAACAAAATTGATCTTCTTGTTCAACAATATGAACAATTTGTTATCCACGAAGATGAAACCATTGATTGTGGCTTTGCTCGTTTAACACTATCATTACATCACTTAAAGCACTTGATGAATCTTTTCGTAGTAAGAACTTTGTCGGAAATTTCTTAGAGCACTCCATCCCGAATGGAGCTAAAGTGACCGCTATTGAAGAATCAAAAGATCTCTCAATAATGTCACTAGGCGAGCTAATTGGCAACCTCAAAGTTCACGAAATGATAATGGAGAAAGATTAGGAGATCATCAAAGGAAGAAGGAGAAGATCAAATCCGTTGCTCTTAAAGCAAAGCGGAATCAGCGATGATGGTGAATCTTGTTCGATAGTGAAGATGAGGAGTATGCCATGGCCGTTAGAGATTTCAAGTTCTTTAGAAGAAGAGGAAAGTTTGTAAGACAACCTCGAGAAGAAAAAGCCATTCAGAAAGATCGGGATGATAAGAAAATCAAGGTGAAAGAAAGTGTTTTAGATGTGGTGATGCAAGTCATCTCATAGGAGAATGTCCCAAACCACCTAAGAGCAAAACTCAAGCGAGCTTTTGTAAGTGGTGCTTGGAGTGATAGTGAAGGCGATGAAGAATCAAGCAAGGAAGAGATCGCTCTAATGGCACATGAGGTCAAATGAGGTACTTTCCGACTCTTCTTATTCTTATAGATGATGACACCTTGCAAAAACAATATAATCAATTGTGTGAGCTAAGTCTAAAAATCATAACTAAAAATAAATTTCTAAAACTAAAAGGAATTTTTGGAAAATGAGGTATATGAGTTAAAAGAAAAAGCAAAAGCGACTTGAAAAGGAAAAGCAAATGACAATGATTGTAAATCATGTCAAGAACTTAATCTTGAAATAGAAAACTAAAGCTCACACAAGAAGTTTTAATAGAAAATAATTCTAAGTTTAAAGGTTTAACAAAAACATCGCTATTGCCGATGAAATAGTTAAAATCAATAAAACACCGGGAGACATGAATGGGCTAGGTTTTAATGAAGTAGTAATTCCTAAGAGTCAAAACAAAGCGGCGAAAGGACGAACATTACATCAGCTGTCTGGCATCTGCCACGGACGAACGGAACCAAAAAAGGGTTCCGTCCGTTGTGCAAAATGGTGCATGGTACTTGATGAGCGAGAATGTTCGCAATCGGACCGTCTTGAATTTGTTAAAATAACAAAGAAAACCAATGATAATGTTAAACTAAAACCGACCATTATATCGGGGGTAGGACTTATTAAAAATGAATTTAGATCAAAACTACTCAACATCGACATAAAACTTCTTTTGCCAAATGCCCACTTTCTAGAGCAACCACAACGTTCAACCTAACTACCAACACAATGGTTGGAATCAAAACTTTCTAGACCATATCAAACTCCAAATTACATGCCATGGAACCCTTATCCATCATTTCCATACATGAATCAAATAAATGGTATGTTTAACCCAAACGGACCCATGAGATATTGGGGACCAAATGTTTGAGTTATTTGCTTAGGTATGTTTGAAAGTTGGATTGGAACCCACGAATGGATAAAAGATAGTGGATGCTCACGACACATGACGGCAACAAAGTCTCTTCTCATCATACCAAGAGTATAGCGGAGGTAATGTCACTTCGGTAGCAATCTCAAAAGCAAAATCATTGGCAAAGATACGATTGCTCATAACTCTCTAACTATTAAAAATGTTGCTCATGTGGATAGGTTAGGATTTAATCTACTTAGTATTAGCCAACTATCGATAAAAAGTATAAAGTACTATTTGATGAAAATGGTAGTAAAATACTAAAAGATGGTATCACCATAGCTAAAGGAGTTAGGAAAAATAATATATCGTCATGAAAATAGATAAAACATATAATGACAAACTTTGCCTAACAACATTAGGCGATAGCTCATCTCTTTGGCATAGGCGCAGGTCACGCTAATATGAGACTTATACAAAACCTATCTTCAAAAGAGTTAGTTAGAAATTTGCCAAAACTAAAATATGACCAACACTTTTGCGGCGCTTGCAAAATTGGTAAACAAACACATAGTAGTCACAAATCTAAAATATGGTATCTACATCTAAGTGTCTAGAATTATTGCATATGGACTTGTTTGGACCATCCGCTATAAGAAGCTATGGAGGCAACTTATACACTTTGGTCATAGTAGATGATTACTCAAGATTTACTTGGACATTATTTTGAAAACCAAAAATGAAGCTTTTGATAAATTTGAAATACTTAGCAAGAAAATTCAAAATCTTCTAGGTGTCAAAATTGTGTCGATCGAGCGGATCATGGTCGTGAATTGACAACGAAACTCAATTTGGAAACTTTTGTGATGCAAATGGTATAACACATAACTTTTCGGCTCCACGAACACCTCAATCTAATGGAGTAGTAGAGCGTAAAATAGAACAATTCAAGAAATGAGTAGAACAATGCTTAATGAACAAAACATTCCTCAAAAGTTTTGGTGTAACGCCGAATTGACACTTCTACATATATTTTAAATAGAGTCCTAATCGTCCTTTCCTAAACAAAACACCATATGAACTTTATAAAGGTAAAAAGCCAACATTAGGATATTTTAAAGTCTTTGGTTGTAAATGCTTTATTCTTAACACTAAAGATTATCTCACCAAGTTTGACCCAAAGTCTTATGAAGGTGTATTTCTTGGTTACTCTCAAACTAGTAAAGCTTACATTGTCCTAAATAAAGAAACAATGATAGTCGAGGAATCGTTGAACATAACATTTGCCGAAAGTCCACCTCCCTCTAAGACATCACCTTTGGTAGATGATGACTTAGTTGAAAGTCAAATAATTGAAAGTCAAATTGATAATAACAAGGAAGATGAACCATTAAATAAGGAAATTATCAACATAAAAGAATCTAAAAGTCATCCATTAGAAAGGTCATAGGAAAACTTAATCAAAGAACCTTAAGATCACAAGCTCAAAATCAAAGTAATCATTTTGTTTTGTATCCACCATTGAACCAAAACCATAAATGAAGCAATAAAAGATGAATCATGGGTAATGGCCATACAAGAAGAATTAAACCAATTCGTTAGAAATGATGTTTGAAACTAGTTCCAAAACCAAAGATCAAACTATAATTGGAGCGAAATGGGTCTTCGAAACAAAATGGACGAAAATGGTATAGTATCTAGAAACAAAGCTAGGCTTGTTGCACAAGGTTATAATCAACAAGAAGGAATTGACTATGATGAAACTTATGCCGGTAGTTAGACTTGAATCTATTAGAATATTACTTGCTTATGCATGTGCTTATGATTTTAAATTGTTTCAAATGGATGTTAAAAGTGCTTTTCTTAATGGGTTTATTAACGAAGAAGTGTATGTTGCTCAACCTCCGGTTTTACCGACTTTGAGAAACCACATCATGTCTTCAAACTCAAGAAAGCATTATCTGACCTTAAACAAGCACCTAAAGCTTGGTACGACCGTCTTAAGACTTTTCTTATTGATAACAAATATACTATGGGATTAGTAGATAATACTCTTTTACTAAGAAAAAGAATCGCAAATTATTATTGTTCAAATATCGTTGATGACATTATATTCGGATCAACTTGTCAAGAACTATGTAATGATTTCTCTAAAATCATGCATGACGAGTTTGAAATGAGTATGATGGGTGAGTTAAACTTCTTTCTAGGACTTCAAATCAAACAACTAGAAGATGGTATTTTCTTTAATCAATCTAAATATATAAAAGACATGCTTAAGAAATTTGGTCTTGAAGATTCCAAACCAACTAAAACACCCGTGTCCTCGGACACTAAACTTCATAAGGACGAAGAAGGTGAATCAGTAGATAACACTAAATATAGAGGAATGATTGGTAGCCTACTCTATCTTACGGCTAGTAGACCCGACATTATGTTTAGTGTTTGTCTATGTGCTCGCTTTCAAGAAAACCAAAGGCATCACACTTAGAAGCATTAAAAGGATTTTAGATATATTAAGGAACAACGTGTTTAGGATTATGGTATCCCAAAGGAGCGGGTATAGAAACCATAGTGTATCCGACTCGGATCATGCCGGTGATTATGTCGATAGAAAAAGTACAAGTGGTATTTGCACTTTTGTTGGACATTGTCTCACCTCATGGTTTGCAAAGAAGCAACGGCTTTAGCCATCTCTCTCTTGAAGCGAAGTGCGTCTCGGTAGGAAAAGCATGTCAACAAGCTCTTTGGATGAAGCAAGCTCTCGTAGACTACGAATTCATCTCAACAACATTGTGATACTGCGACAACAAAGGGCCATCGATCTCAAACAAAAATCCCGTTCAACATGCTCGTATAAAGCACATTGAAATCCGTCATCACTTTCTTGCGACAATGTTCAAAAAGGAAACATTTCAATCGAGAAAGTATCCTCGAAGACAACATTGCCGACATCTTTACTAAACCTCTTAAACGAGAACCTTTTAATCTTCTTAGACTTGGTTTAGGGTTAATGGAACCAAGCATGTAGGATAAACATAGCCTAAAACATTAGAATAGTCAAACCAAAACAATTTTGTCTTGTTTACGCCATCTGTAGCACGGCGCAAGCGACAACACCGCGGAACCAAAAATTTGGTACCGTCGGTCCGTCAGTGTCTGAGAAGCAAAACAATTTTATACATAACATCTTCTTCCTCACTGACCCACTTTACCAAAGCGTGTAAAACTTAAACCAAGCTCATTATTGTCATCTTCCCACTCACTAATCATGAAGATAACATCATTGTAAGTATCCTAACTACATTTCATCTCTTAATTCGAGTCTAGGATTCTTATTTATGCACAAAACTATCACAAATCATTACATGGGGTTTTATGTATGCTTTTATACCAAATATGAATTCAATTGTGCAAATTGCATAACTAGTCATTTAAATTAGGTACTACATTATCATATTGCATAAACAAAATCATGTTTCCCACTAATTGATAGATAATAAATATAAGGCCTTATTCAAACAACCAAACACCCCATGTCAAAAGTTTTGAAAAGCTTCTCACTTGTAGGAAAACATTTTTCATTGCTAATACAAATAGAAGCGTTAGAATTTTCATCACTTGCATGCTCTTGAATACTAAAGGTATTGCATAACTAATATGCACTCCGGGTATATTCAAATATAGCAACATTGAATTAGGAGCATTTGGGTTATCTCATGGTATTTGCCAAACACTCCACTAAAACCATTTTGTGCATAAAATGAGTCGAGATAACCGCAACTCCAAATTGTTTTCATATAGGCACACACTAGAATCAAAAGCGTTAAAATTTATCTAATTTTTTAACATGTTAATTCTTGTCCTTAGGAATAATCATGGTAGCCGCAAGATTCTATGATCACAAAGACACCCTTAACTACATTCCCAAACACCACAAAACCAAAGGACTCACCAAAGAACAAGTAGAAATATTTGGGGTCTAGAATCAAGGTATTTCCACGAGGGTAGAACCATTCACTCATCCTTCCTTGAGCATACCAATCTTCAGCGAAGAACTAGCGCCATTCAATTCGATTGTCTTCTTGACATTGATGAACCAATTTGTCCTAGGTTCGTATTAGAATTCTATGCTAGTGTGACCGGTTTTAGTGATGAAGATGATGAGTTTTGTCTTAGCTTTAGAATCAACCAAAATGACTACACCATCACTTTAAGTGACTTTGCTAGAGTACTAGGAATTCCCAACCGTGGAACTTGTGTTTACACGGATAAATGGTCACTCACCGCCCTTGATGCAATCAATGACCGCTCTCTTCCCTACATAACCCGTTTAGCCGATAAGGATGTCATCCGTGAACACCTTTTAACCCAAAAGCGGATACAACCCGAGTCACCCGAAAGGGAAAGAGGTAGACCGAGATCCATATGGAATGGAGCTCAATGAACTTAAGCAATTTAAGAAATGGGAGGAGTTACTTAGAGCAAACGTCATTAGCACCATAGGAATAGGGATCGCATAAACGCTTGTCTTTGCCACATGCTTTACAACTTGTCACCCGACAACCATTCAACTTAGCCTACTACATAGCTAGGAGAATGATTGATATTCCAACTCAAGGATCCGTTGCTCTTCCATACGGGATGCTTCTCACCCGTCTCTATAGAAACTTCGCTCCAATTCCACCAACCCAAAAGGGATGCACCTTCAATATGATCTCATCCTCACATCTTTGTACCTTTGAGTGATGCTCGAGTTGCTAAGACTAAAGGCAAAGAGCTAAACCTCCAACTCCTTCATCATCATCATCAAATAGCTCAGGATGGTCTTCCAAGCTCTCGTCTTCCACCTCAAGAGTATTACACATCTCTTCCGAGATTGAGAATGAATCAATGAAATTCAAGCAAACTAAGGGAATGTTCAAGTGCCTTGGTAGGATGATGAACAAGATTTACAAAAGTTGGACAAATAAGGGTACTTTAAGGAGTGTTTGGAACAATGCATTATCGTTAATGTTTGATACTATTTAGTTGTTTTTATTATGTAGGATGATAATATGACTTGAAACAATGGTGTATGCTAACAATCTCATGCGGGGATAGCACAAGTATGCTATCAAATTTTACCCATTTTCACTATATTGTGAAAATCAATAAGCCTTGCTCTTAATCTATGCTCCTTGTGTTTACATATGTGTTATTTACTTTTCTAACTAGAAATGTTTAGTATAACAGTTTTGAGAAAAATTTGAGTTTGAAATTTCGGTTTTAAGAAACATTACATTCAAATTTCAACCTCCACGGATCGAAGCACCTTTATTTTGGTACCGTCATTTATGAATTTTGGTACCGCCATATCTGACATGGGACCAGAATGGCACCTTTTTGGGTTCGGCCGTGTATGATTTTGGTGCTTGGTGGATCCTCAGGGTAATTTTTCAATTTCGACTATTTCGTGATTCCAAATTATCTTCCATCACTTATAAATCAATCTTAACTAGTATATCTGTTATTAGAACTAGTATTATTCACTAAGGGATGTAAAATCCATTTCCACCAAAATTCAAAATTTGAAAAATCCACCCAAGGAGCCCTTTGGCATAAAGGAAGGAACCAAATTTTGGTACCTTCAATCCGTGGGTAATCTGAATATTAGGAAATTCCACCACTAGAACACATTTATTACATATCTTTTCTTCTTCACTCCATCTTCTTTGTATGGATTGACTTGGGTGATATGACTAGCATTCAACCCACTTCCAAATCATTAGGACCTCATCTCTTCAATGGTTCAACATCAAATCAAACCTTTTCTCAACAATTTCTTACCTCTATAAATTGAAAGGCTTTACCATGATCATCCTCACACCTTCTTCCTTCCCATTACTATCTAGCAAACCAAAACCCAAGTTCAAAATGACTAAATCATCACCAAACCTTGCAAGAAAACCGCTAGAATGAGCGTAAGGCCTTGTTGTTTTGTTAATCTTAGCTCATCATCCGAATCTTCACCACTCACCATCTCATCTCCCATTAGAGATGATACACCTTACCTTAGCTACACCCTTCATCACACATTGTGATCACCACTCCACCACCATCAAAAGCACCTACTTCACACCTCCACAAGACCCATCCAAACATCCAAAACACCTCACCACCTTCACCAAGGTCTCCCACTCACTCCCCATGGAGTTATTTTCTACTCCACCAACATCACCAAATCCTTTCCTAGAGGACTTGGAAGACTTGCCTCACAGGCAAGTCATCCACCACCATTGCCATCCTTTGGCACCATTGAGCGAATCGCTTCATGAATCACCTCGGTCATCCATTGACCCAAGCGCCCATTGGGCCAGACCTCTCCTTTTCCACCCCATTCACAAGGACATTCATGGTCCTTTATACGGGATCATCACTTCCATCATCAATGTCCCTCATATTGAGGACATTCGGAGAGCATGTGGGATGACAATCCCACTAGAGAGAGATTCAAGCCGAACTCCACAACCTCCACCAATTCAAGGCATGGTGGATTCTCACTTAAGTGAGACAATGCAAATGCAAAGTGCTTTGCTTGCATCCATCATGACCACTCCAAACATCCCCAACACCACCAACACATCCACCATTCCACCACCACAACCTCCGCAAACTTTCTACCCACTAAGACATGGTTGCTCCACTTGTGAGCAAGCGGGTCAAACAGTGGAACGGACGGGATTATGGTCCATGACTTCCACGAAGAAATGAGGTTCATCCTCAACCACATTCTTGAGCGTCTCAGCGCTTTTCCCATCCACCATCACTTTAGGATGGTTTTTAGAATAGTCTTTTATTTGTTTTTTTTTTGGATAATTTTAGTTTCTTGTACTAAAACACATCATTGTTCTCTTTTCATGATCTTTACTCATGAAAAATTTTAACTAATGAATGTTGTTTATTATGTTGTTGGTGTCATTACATAGTGTTTGGAAATGCTTGTGAATGATCATTATCACTAATTTTTTTGTAGCTTTATTTTCACAATCCATGTATCTTCCCATTAAAGCACCCAATTTAGGGGAGCTTTGAACAAGGGGAGATAATAGCTCGGCTCATTACATTCCGCGATAGCCTCTTCTTTTTGTTGAGACAAAAGGGAGAAAATATAGAACTTGGAAATTATTTATATTTGACTTTTCCGAAAAGTCAAGCGCATACAATTGACTTTCTAAAAGTCAAGCAGAACCCTCATTGATAATACTTGACTTTTCTTAAAAAGTCAAGCGCATAATTGACTTTACGAAAAAGTCAACATCATGCATCAACTAGTGAATTCTTTGACTTTCATAAAAGTCAAATTTCATACACTGCATTATCATTTCCTTTTCAAAGTTCTAAACCAATATTTTATAACTCTTGTACAAACTTTGTTTCTTTTATAAAATAAAATTTATATTTTGTCCTCAACAAAAGGGAGATTGTTAATACAAATATCGTCATTAAACGTTATTTATATTTTGATCTTTGCCTAAGTTTTGTTAACGACAAAAGTAAATTTAATTTATAAAAGCTTAAAGCTTGTCAAGTTTATTAGATATTAAAACAAGCTTTCTCAAACAATATATTCATCATTTCAAGCATTTACATTTATGATTAGTAACATCTTGATATGACTCTAATCATTATGTATGATAGTAGTTTGTAGAATGTGTTGGGTTCTTAAACCAAACACTACTTAAGCATTTGCATATTTCTATAAATAGTAATATAACATTTGACATCATGTATTACATCATGGAGATCATTGGAAGATTCCATTAGATATTTTGTGAAGATTTGTACTCTTCATATCTTGCACAATCTTACTTAGATAGAGTTGACTTTAGACAAGATTTGATATCTTGATTATCAGATGGCGGTACCAATTTGGTACAGGCGGAACCCTTTTAGGGGTCCGCGGTCCGTCGGCAGCTCTGTCAAATTGGCTATAAATAGCAATGCCAAGCCAAGTAGTTTCTCATCCCTTTCTAACATACTCTCATACATATCTTCTCTCAACCTTTCTAACTCGGTTTCATATCATATTAGTGATCTCTTTTGTAGCAAAGAAGATCAAGTCATATTCAAGCTTCAACGAGAAGTTGGAAGTCTTGTTTGTTTAGTGTTGTATGATCTAGAGTTGATCCATACTTCATTGTTGTATCAAACCATCATAATCTTGTGAGTGTGAGTGGTTAGTATTTTAGTCCTCAAAATACATTGTGTGTGGAGTAGTTGTACCCTTGGAAAGAACTCGACATCTAGCTTAGTGTCGGGAAAATAGTGCTTAAGTGTAAAGGTTTTCTCCGCGGTGAAAGGAGCTTGTTGACTAGTGAAGTTAAACTCTCGAGTGTGAGACTCGGGAGTGGAGTAGGCAAGGAAAAGAGTCCTTGTAGTCGAACCACTATAAACAACTTGTTGTGGTTTGATCATTTCTTTCCTTACTTACTTATTACATATTGCTTACATATTTCATTAACATACTTAAGATCAATATCAATTGATCTTTCAATAAGTTTCAAAACAAAGTTTTTTAATCAGTAAACTATTCAACCCCCCTTCTAGTTTTCTACAAAACGTTTATTTATAGTTTACGATCTTCTAATGTTTTGTCAATAATAATCGTAAAATCATTTTAACGAAATAAATACGTAAAAGCTTTGAGCCAATAGTTTACTAACACACTTTTACTAAACATATAAAATCATCAAAACATGTTTAGTTGGATAAGTTATATAAAACCAAAACCATTCTTATAAAACAATTACAAAGTAATTTTGGTTACTTATAATTTATAAAAATGTATATGTATTTAATATAACTTGTAATGGGTAAAAACCAAAGTCCATAACCCATACCCATGGAGCATGATCCATAACCCATGATCCATTGCATGACATCATGCATGAAATCATGTTGGATATAATCCATGACCCAAAGTCCATGACCCATGAACCAAGTCCCATGACCCGTTGACTAGGTACAATGTATCTTGTTGGGTATCCATGATCAAAAGTCCATGACCCATAGTCCATAACTCATAACCAAGTTTGCAACCCAAAATCTGGACTAGCTTGACCCAGATGCCGGATCCCTTAGATTGCACTGGCTGAACCCCTTGGGTAAGGGATCCGTGGGAAGTGTAGGCAGTTTTCCTATAAATAGTAAGCCATTTCTCTCTTTCTTTACACCCCCTTTTTAGACATATCTTCTCTCTATGTTCTAACCTCTCTAACCTCAGATCCAAAGGATCATTCTATGTAGTTTTCTCTTTGTGTGATTCTCTAGGTTCCTCTTAAAGTCGAGATCACAATCTCTTAAAGACGTGCAAGCTCAAGGTCATGAGTTGCTAAGCTTCGTCATCATCAAGACCACTGTAGTGCATCTTGTTGATAGTTCTTATCTCCCTCCATTAGTGTGTCAAGTTGAAAGCATTGGTGTATAGTGTCGAAGGTATACATTCGATATGGGGCGTCAATGTATATTTTTGTAGTTTGGGTTAAAGGGTATTGATATCCTTTGAAGTGTTGTAAAAAGGAGTTTGTCTCCTTTGGGTTGTAGTGTTGGGTAGTAGTTCCTCCTTTGTAATGGAACCCTCGGATTCTAGCCTAACCTGGATAAAGTGTAGGCGACGTTGTGATAGGTTTGGTTCTACCTCGTGGAAGAACTCGGTGTCTAGCCCTATCTGGGATAAAGTGTAGGTGACGTTGTGAAGGCTTTTCCGCCTATATTAAGGAGCTTGTGTTGTGTAGTGCTTGAAACTCTCGAGTTGGGTACTCGGAAGTGGAGTAGGGGTAAGGAAGGAGTCCTTGGAAGAACCAATATAAATACTTGTGTCGTGGTTTTGTGTTCCTTTAATCTTTATCTCTTTTCATTATTTATGTATATGCCTATTTATCAATATCCAACACACGATCTAAATTGATTGACATAAGTTGATCTAAATACTTTAAAACAAAGTTTTAATCGGCAAAACTATTCAACCCCCTTTTTAGTTTTCCACAATAATAAAAAAACATAAGTTTAGTCGACTCGTAACAAAACCCTACCTACGGTCGACTTTATTCGACTGGTACCAACGATCGGCTAAGTCTACTGGTAACAAAACCGTACCAACGGTCGACTTTAGAGAGTGGTACTATTGATCAACTTTAGTCGACCGGTAACAAATCCGTACGAATAATCGACTAACAAACAAAATAATAAAACAACTAACTTCTTCTTCTTCTTCTTCTTTTCTTTTTTTCTACAATAAAACAAAAATATAAACATAAATCCTCAATATTCTTAATCCTACGCTTCTTCAACATGGTGTCTTGATGAACTGGTATTGATCCTTGAGAAATGTAGGATCTTCAAACATATTGTGATACCCATCTTCTATCATGTGGAACCCACCGATGTAGGAAGCAACAAGGCAGCTTTGGAGACGATATGGCAAAGCATATACAGGGGATGGAAAAAGAAACAGATCCTAGGAACAAGAGTCAACGAGCCCAAAACTCTTAAAGGACCTAACTCTACCACACAATTTTAATAACCAATCAATAAGCCACTTGACTTTTAACACAAAGAATTAAGGGAATATTGCATTCGGTGGGGAGAAAATATTTGTAGATTAAAGGACACTTTTCACGCAGCGGTAAGGGTAGAAAAGAAAATTAAGGCTAGGGTTTGATGGGAGCTAATAAAGGAGTGCGACTCAACTTACCCACCTGGGTCTCAAGATCACACCGCTCAGTGCATACGTAAGATCAGATGCTTACATCAAACCCGTCAGTAATATTATTATTAACCATGATACCATAAACCCACAAATAGCCGCCTATTTATCCTCTATACGAACCACCATGAAAATCACGCGAATTCTTCGATATCATCGATTTCTAACGTTGATATTCTTTAACTCCCTAGTCTTGATCATTTTCTTGCTCATTTTTGAGCTTTTTTGCATGGTATTTATCATACCAAAGTTTATAAACTTATCATCCAACATTTTGATTTTTAAACTGAACTTAGTTAAAAGAAGTTGGGACTCTATTAACCTTTTGCTTGTTTTAGTTGCTTTGCTTTTTGGGTTTCTTATTAGAAACATTTCCAATTATAAAAAAGTTAATCTTGATAATGGGTTTGACTCGAGTCAACGGGAACTAGCTCCAGGAGCTTCGGTCAAGTATGAATAAATGTGGCATTTGGGTTGAGGAAACAAAGGGGTAGCAGTCCATATCCTTGCTAGTTTAATAAAGGCTTAGGTCCGTTGGTTTAAGCTCGTTTATCTTCTAGGGCTATCTTATTTTTAGTCTATTTAATATCGTGTATTTTCATGCTCCGTATTACCAATTATCAATAAGATCTTCAGTATTATTTTGGTTTCTACATGGTATCGGAGCCATGATTCCGTATATGTGTTTTTTTTCTCATGCTTGTCGGATATTTGTTTGTATTTGTTCGTTCGTGTTTTTCAGTTACGCATCTGAAGACTGAAGTACTCGATTGCTTTATTCCACACGTGAAGTAAGTTGTTTTTTATTATTAGTATTTGATAGTGGGACACTGATATTGAGTTTTGCATTTGAAAATTTTGATAGTTAGTGGGTCCGTTAGTTTTACACCACTGATTACATACCTTGTTTAGTAGTTGTTTGATATTAGATATTGGTTTGCTACTGTTTGGTCTTTATGCATTTGGGTTGGATATATCTATACTCCTTTATAAAGGATTTAGGACATTCCAAAAAGAGAAGTCTTAATAAAATTAAGACCAAAAACATTTCTTATAATAGAAAGTTACACATAAAGAGGTTTCAACCCAAAATTAAATATATTAATTTTGCTATTAAAAATTCAAACTTGTAACATCCTGAAACTTAAATGTATTGTAACAACCCAAAGTTGTAACAGACTATATACTCACTCGACTCACTCCAGGCACCCCTAACCTAACCTAAATAACACTCTATAAATAAAACCAAAAAAACACAAACAATACAAATCTATCTTGTTTCTTCCATCTTTACTTTCTCTCCCACTAAAAAAACACCCGCCTCTACATTCCCCATTTGCCAAAATTGCCACCATCTCTCGGCGGTTAAGGTGGTTCCGGTCGGTGGATATCCAACGAGCACGAAGCTCATACTCTTTCACCCCTGCATATACACCCGTTAATCTAGATAATGTTTTAAACAAAAAGAAAAAGAATGAATGAAATGTACCAAGCATTGATATCTGTTGCACCAAAATGTAACTCGCTTACACCATTTGTCTTTGTATTTGAGTGAATTTTTTTTGTCCATTGCATGTAACATACTTATGAATTTTTAATATTGTACGCATAAAGGTTTTTTAGTCCAATAGCTTAAACAATACTTACCGCAGCACCGGATCGGACTGAAAGTAGGAGAGACTTGGTTGGGTGACATATGGATGCACCCATTTCTTGTTGAACATATTGCAAGCCTTTAAAATTCTCATCCCATAAACCTGAAGGAAGCTTTTTTTCCACTTTGTACATATTCATTACATGCTTAAGTTGAAATAGTGAGCCCTTTGTGCCTTTTCCTTCCAACTGTAGTTAATAAAAAATATGTTAAATTTTTTTAAGTATAAAATCACAAACGGCCTGTAGTTAATAAAAAATATGTTAAAAAATTTTAAGTATAAAATCACAAAACGGCCGCTCTGCTTATTAGAGAATCACTTTTAGATTGTTGTATTTGTTGTATCAAACAGAATTACCAGATAATCCTATTATATGGCTTTTTAGCAATTCTGATTCATTAAGGCCGGGTCAAATGATATAAACGATTTAGACTATAAGAACTTGTGATCTTTTTAAAATACCATTTTCATTTTAACTACATGGTTTTTATCTGATTTTCTTCAACTTAACAGTTACAAATGATTAAAAATGTTAGAAAGGAGGATATATAGCGATTTGACATAAAAAAGTATAATTGCTTACCAAGGATTTCATACCCTTGTAGCCTTCATTTCTTCCTTGACAAAGTCACAACCAAGATTAAGTCCAAAAACAAAACCAAACCTATTTCTAGACACAACCATGGACCCTCACATGTCACTCCCCAACTCACAAACAAGCTTCGAAACTAAAATGGACAAGAACAATACATCCCAGAATCGGTTCAACTTTGTCAAATCTTTTAAAGATTTTTAGTTCGGATCCATTTCATCAAAGACCCAAAACAAAAAGAACAAACATAAAACAAACCTACCCGAGACCAAATAATTGATCTTGAAGCCGTAACTTGTTGATCTTTGTGGGTTACATCATTCGAACAAGAAAGGTTGTTGATGGGTTTCGGTTTTGATGAAGATGAGATGAAGGAGATGAAAGGAGTTATCTTAGATGGGAGAGATGAAGTGTGACTTTGGTAGGTGAATGTGAGATGTGCGTAGGTTGAATGAGATGAGAAGAATTAGACTATATAGGGTAGTTTATTTTAGATTGGGTTTGGATATTAGACCGGCTAAATCATTGAAGGTTATTGGACTGAAAATCATTTAAGGTTATTGGACTGAAACTTGTAATAAACAAAATTATGGACTGTTAACAAATGTTAAACGAAAATATGGATTGCTAATGCCTATTTTTGTTAGTTAATGTTGATTTTTGGTATTGTTATTGGTTAATAGTTATATTTGTACTTCGTAATGACAAAGTAATTAATTTTAATATTATATTTTATTGGTTCATGGCCTCAGTTTTTATGTTTTCCCTCGTATCTTTTCTTACTTTCAATAATTATTAAAAACGTAAAACCGCTAAAATCATTACTATCAATAATGATTATTAAAAATTAGTAACCGTATCCACCATATTTTCTTGATGTTTTGAATATCTAAAGTGGTGATTTTTTATTTAGTATATTTTTTTGTTGTTCAATATGTTGTCGTCGATGATGTTTTAAATGAATAGCTTGCATTTTACTCATAAATACAACTAACCCATTAAACTTACCACCATTTTAATAATTTGCTAAAAAATTAAGCATTGAACACCTATAACTTGTAACATTCATGTGTATTAATGATAGAAATTGAAAAATGAATATGCTATCAATTTATTCTATTATTAATTTAGATGTTTTGCTTTGTGAAAAAGATATATATATATATATATATATATATATATATATATATATATATATATGCGTGTGTGCGTGTGTGTGAAACGTCGATAAGGTTATCATCACAGACACGCAACACCGTCGATAAAATTATCATCATGAATAACGTATAATCAAAAGACAATCGTTCGCCTAAACATATAAATGAAAAACATTGTTCGCCACAAACTTTAGTCACAGGATACCCGCCGCTGCATTGCGCGGGTACCTTGCTAGTTTTATTGGTATTGTTCTTTTGTGAGTTAGTTTTGTTATCATCGCCGTTCGTAAAGATTATGTTGGGATTTAATACTCATAACAATTATATAAAATCAAATAACATCATCAAAGCATGCAATGTGAGTAAATAGAATAATATATGTAAGTGATTAACCGAATAAGAAAGCAGCGTACCTTTTAGCAATTCAAGAATCAAACGATGATTAGAACAAGAACAAAACCCAAAACCCTAACTTTAGGGTTTATATAATCGACCCAACCAAAAGTCGACCACCAAGATTACAAGCTCAGCGTCTTGTCCTTCGTTCGCATACACACGCTTATTAGCGATTTGATGTGAAAAGCTAGTTTCTTGAATCACAAATAAAACCAAACACTTGTTTCTTTGAGTTAAGCAAAATCGAACACCCTCGTGGTGAGGGTATCGACGATCGCCACACAAAGAGGAGAGAGAGAAGAAATTAGGTATATTGGTGATCCAGGTTGGGAGAATAATGAATACTGAGGGTTTGTATTTATAGTTTCAAAACTTGGTGACCAAGAAATCCCACCCTTGGGTTTGATAGCCCACGACCGCCATGCTCCCCAGGGATTCTAGATCCTTCTTGTCCACTAATTTCATTCTTAGTCCTCTTAGTTTACATTTAACGACTGCTAACCAAACCTCGTTAAATATTTAACTATCGTTATGTTTTATTTCATGACTAATAATTAATAATAACATTTTATATATTAATTATTAACATCAACTCTCATACGTAATCGTGCAATCCCAAGTCTCGAGTTCGAATCCGTCATACTAATATTAATAATTATCCATAAACCTTCAGCTCCCACTGGATATTACTTAATATAGTTCTATTAGACTCATTTATTTTAATAAGATTTTATTCATGTTCTACATATCCATTTTACAAATGATATATCATGTTCTATTAGACTCATTTATTTTAATACCCACATGTCTATTAATAATAAACATATATTCAGGTTGTATGTCTTATTTTCTAAATCTTTCATAAAGTTCCATTCCAAACCGTAACTTAACATTTTATCTTAGATGGAATGTTACTACCCACATCATATAAGATTTTAAAGAAAATAAACATAATACTCCCACTAGCTTTCGTGAATACTTAGAAATTATCTTATTTTAATTTTTAAACCAAAATTGGATTTAATAGTTAAACATAAGAATCATCTTCAGATGCATGCATATATCCATTCATGGATTCTTGCATTTTGTACATTTCCAAAGATTATGTGAATTCATAAAACTCATTTGTATTACTTATCGCCCTCGCAAAAGTAATCACATAACAAATAGTTTTGATATTCCATTGTCATTTTCATATCAATGAAAATAAGTATGACAATTATAATCATTATATATTTAATGTCAAGGAAAGAATATTCAATCACGCTTAATCGCTTAAGTATGATTAATAATCTTGTCACAAGTGATGCATTAAACACATGTACAATCTTGTCCATATGATTTACGCACAAAGATTTAAACCACTGGGTTTTCCTTCCTTTGAAGAAACTCATCATTATTAAGATAAACCAAGTTTTCAAAGTTGATTATCTTTTGAATGACATCTTAACATTCATAGTATGAATAATTTACCACAATTCAATATTAGGTAATATATCATTATGATTAACAGGTTTACCATGATCATGTAATTCACATTTCTCATCATATCAAATATCTGAGATATCCTTGCGGATCTATGAATGAGAATTCCATCATTTTGAGGTATATCATATTTGACCTCATCATGATATTCACTAGCGTATTTTAGAAGATTATGTGTTTTGTAATTGTAACTTAATCTCTTCAAGATCTAAACAAAACTCCCACTTGCTTTTGTAATTTAAAGACTATCTACAAATACTTCAGCAAGTAGAACAACACCAAATTGTTTTCTTTTGGGATATTACAAAACACATTGACAGTTCGTAAATCTTGTTCGTTAATAACCTACTCCATAAGTAGTTTTAACAAATCAGAACTTCAATATGAGACTCAATGTGATTCATCACATTCCATACTAAAATGGTGTCTTATTAATCTTCTAGGTTTGAGTTTATTAAGTATATCCAATCAATACTCAATTTTCTAACCTTGATAACTTTTGGAAGAAAAAAAAATATTGTTATCTTAAATCAAAGAATATAACAAATGTTTGATTCTTCTAACTGAACATTTCATATACATACAATATTTCATTAGAATTAATATTGTAAGACAATATAACAATATTTAAGATAAACATATTCCTTTTGGCCTACCTATTTACCAACTAAGTCAACTTAATGGTATAATAGAATATCCAAGCCAATTGCATGTTTTAAAACATAAGTATTCTTTGACCAAGTCAAAAGACATAATGATTATAATATCTTACTTTATATTATAAGTCTTTAAAGACTTCAAGTTTGTGAGTTTATACATAAACACATAACCATGTATAATTTAAAGTTATTATGAACACCACGACATGGTTTCAATTAATTAATTTTCAAGTTAATAAACTATTTATGTCATTCCAAGAATACACAAATATTTAAAGTAGCATTAGATTACTTTATTTTAATTATGTCATCCTTTGGAGTGTTCGACTTAAGGAACTGCAAATCATTCACGCCCGATCCCACGACAAGTGGTGATTTACCTTGAGATTACAATCTAGCCAAGATCTCACTTAACCTAAAATGTAACTTCAAGTGTTTCTATATTTTGAATGACATAAGACATAAAATTAGTCTATGTTATAATCTTGACATGTTCTTTAAGCAAGACAATCTTATTAGAACTTTAATCTTTACCTACGATCAAGAGAATCCATTAATCATATTTCTATGTGTTGTTCCTTTGCACACAATAAATACTTCTCCCACATGCATAGAACAACATCATATAGTAGATAAACACTATGACATTCGTTTGTTTATGTGAGCAATATGATAGTGTCATGATATATAAGCATTACAAGTAGATGTAGAACACTTAATTATCAAGGAAACGCTCATGACTATCCTCGAGAATATGAATGTCTACATTTTTGAACATAATGTATTATTTCAAGAAACTCTAGAAATAATCGAGTTACTACCAAGATAATAAATCTTGTAACTCCATTGATTTAGACAACGTTACAATAATGTCTTATTCAAGAATACACCATACTCCCAATGGATTTGACAACATTGTTAGTGTTTCATTAACCAGTGAAAATAGCGTGCTATTACGTTGTTACTCCTTTGTAAGACCATTCGTAACAATTACTTAGGTACTAAAAGAGTGTATTCTACTCTGTAGATGATGGATCATTCATCAATGCTATTAACTTGAAAAATTGAGCATGCAATTTCTTCCTTCATGGGTCTACCATCGCCATAATGATGTATAGCACCTTCAATTAGTCAAAACAAAACAACTAGATAAAATATACTAGTTTGTCTTTACCAATTTTATGTAATTAGTCTAGCTTCTAATTAAATAACTCATAAAATGTCAAACATATTTTCTAGTTGACAAAATGTCATATAAGAATTCAATCACCAATGGAGGGTAATGAAATCTTTAAGGAAAACATGGTGTGCAATTTTCTTAACTATTAAAGTTGTTATGAGTTATATTAGAATTTAGACAATTCTAATGTTCCTAACATACCTTTCTCAATCATGAAAAGAAATAGGATTGAGTCTCACTCTTCTTCCATGGAAAGAGTTTATGTTTGTTTTTAGTAAATTTTTCTTGATCAAACATTCGTTTGAAAACAAAACTAGATCAATTTACCAAAGCCCAAACCACGTTTACGGTTTAATGTTGCATTAATACAATCAAAAGAATTAACAAAATTCAATTTTAGTATTTTCGATAATTAAA
The DNA here is from genome assembly GCA_022545495.1 of Chrysanthemum lavandulifolium. Taxonomy (NCBI): domain Eukaryota; kingdom Viridiplantae; phylum Streptophyta; class Magnoliopsida; order Asterales; family Asteraceae; genus Chrysanthemum; species Chrysanthemum lavandulifolium. The sequence goes on from CM040244.1 coordinate 278,936,711, forward strand.
TCTTTCAAGAAAATAAAATACCTTGGTCAATATTCATATTAACCATATAATTTTCCTTGAATCTAGGACCTCATTATCATAGTTTCACCACATCGGTTGATCCGCTAGTGATGAAAGTATAGAATAGGTAATTGTCGAAGAACAATAATTGACAAACAAGTTTTCAATTCCTAGAAAATATGGGATTTACAATTTTGCCAAAACAATTAATGCAAAACGTAAGCATGTTTTATCTCATCTTATGCCTTAAGTCATAGGTCTCACTAACTAACTTAATTAAGTTGTCTAATTTAGAAATTGCAAATAATTGTCGAGGTCTCACACAACAAAAAATTCACCTTGTTATTGTAATCTAGCTCAAGGTCTCACATAACTAAATTACAACTTCAAGTGTTTCATATCATTAGATGGCATAAACTTAAATTTTAAAGGGTACAATTTTGATGTGTAATCAAAACTTATGTATAAAGAACATGCATACAACTTTATAACACAAAATTTTCAAAAAACTTACTTGTATTTTAATTGCTAAGATTAAATTCTACAAAGTTTTAATCGATCGTTGAGAAACTTACAACTTTGCACTAAGATGCTTCGTACATAGAATGGTTATACTAGGTAGCTCCAATTGAACTCACAGAGGCGAGAGGACCGTAAGTTACCAAGCATAACCTTAGACATCCTTTCGATTATAGCTAATCGCATGCTTCTTTAACCCCTTTTAGTTTGTTCTAGTGGGTGAGCTGCTCTAACCATTTAGTACAATCGCATCAATCGATTAAAAGTTCAAGAATAATTTTAGATAACAAATCGAGTTCAGCCATTATTTAGTCCATTTAATTTTCTATTCATAAAACCCTTTTGCTTACTAACATGTCAAACAATTATATAAACAAAAAGCATTTTAATAAAATTAAACACACTCAAATAATATAAACATATAACTAAACAATTTAACATATGTAAAAACAATTAGCCACATGCATAATTATTTCGATAAACGCTAATAAACAATTCTAGGCGTAAATAAATGCATACATTAACTAGGGCTTTCAACTACAAGGTAGATGAGCCACATACATCGACAAGTTGATTGCGTAAGCCAAAGTTAATAATATACCAATTAGCACGTAACGAATTTTTATTAGTTATAATTAAGGTCTTCCTCAATTCAATAATTATCAAATAAATAGAACATGTGTGTATCAACTAAACAATTTATAACAAACAATACTCCATGGCAAAACATGCATGTTCCACCATGGATTCCGCATAACAATTATCACCCAAGATACGCATATTATATGGCACATAACAATTATTCATTAATTAACCACATAAAATTAGCATGCAATCCTAGGGTTTCTACAAGTTTTACAAAATTAAAACCTAATAAATAATTAAAGGGTAATCGACCCTATTAAATAAAAATTAGGGTTTTGAATTCAAAACCCTAGAAACCATAACAAGCATGCATATAATCATAAAGATTCAATTTTTATGTGTTTCGATAATTAATTACATCATATTAACTCGTGATGCCACGGTTGGGATTTAATACTCATAACAATTATATAAAATCAAATAACATCATCAAAGCATGCAATGAAGTAAATAGGAATAATATATGTAAGTGATTAACCGAATAAGAAAACGCTGCACTTTTAGAATTCAAGAATCAAACGATGATTAGAACAAGAACAAAAACCCAAAACCCTAACTTTAGGGTTTATATAATCGACCCAACCAAAAGTCGACCACCAAGATTACAAGCTCAGTTGCATTTGTCCTTCGCTCTTGACACACGCATTATTAGCGATTTGATGTGAAAAGCTAGTTTCTTGAATCACAAATAAAACCAAACACTTGTTTCTTTGAGTTAAGCAAAATCGAACACCCTTGTGGTGAGGGTATACGACCGCCACACAAAGAGGAGAGAGGAGAGAAATTAGGTATATTGGTGATCCAAGGTTAGGAGAATAATGAATACAAGGTTTGTATTTATAGTTTCAAAGCTTGGTGACCAAGAAATCCCACCTCCTTGGGTTTGATAGCCCACGATCGCCATGCTCCCCAGGGATTCTAGATCCTTCTTGTCCACTAATTTCATTCTTAGTCCTCTTAGTTTACATTTAACGAATCGTTAACCAAACCTCGTTAAATATTTAACTATCGTTATGTTTTATTTCGTGACTAATAATTAATAATAACATTTTATATATTAATTATTAACATCAACTCTCATACGTAATGTGTGCAATCCCGAAGTCTCGAGTTCGAATCCGGTCATACTAATATTAATAATTATCCATAAACCTTTCAGATGATTCATTACAATCTATTAGTGTTCAGTTAGATGGTTAGAATTATACATATTGGAGTTATGTTATGAAGAACTTTTTGCGTGGGAAATCGATGTGGGGTTATGTTATGGGGATAAAGAAAATGCCGACTGATGACAAATTAGATAATTATGCCGTGTTATTGGAAACTTGGGAGATTGATAACTATAATACTATAACTTGGATCAACAATTCTGTTACGCCATCTATTAGACTTCAATTGGAAAAGTACGAGAGTGCCAAGCTAGCGTGGGATCATCTTGCTAGGCTATACATATAATCTAACTTTGCTAAATAGTATCAACTTGAGACATATATTCGTGCACTTCAACAAAATGATATGAGTATTCAAGATTTCTATTCTTCTATGGAAGCCTTATGGGATCAGCTGGCGTTAACAGAACCTGCAGCGCTTAGCAGTTTTTGATCCTTGCATCAAACGGAGAGAGTCACAGCGCTTGGTTCAGTTCCTTTTGGCATTGCGTCATGATTTTGAAGTATTGCGGGGTTCAATTCTTCATCGTGATCTTTTACCCTTTGTTGATTCGGTAGTTAGTGAATTGCTTACAAAGGATATTCATTTAAAGTCTCTAGATGATCAGAAGATAGTTACACAGCAAGGTTCGTCTCTTTTTGTAGCTTCACAGCGGTCTTTGAATAGCATACCAAAAAAAACCTATGATTGCTATTGATGAGTGTGCGTATTGCAAGCAGAAGGGTCATTTGGAAATCCAAGTGTCATGTTAAACCTAAAGCATCACTACAACGGAAGAAGCTTTATTCACCACATAAGCAAGCACCTCACCTTAATAATGGTGTTACTGCCTAATCTTTAGACCCTTCTATGATTTAGCAATTTCAGAACTACTTATCTTTCCAGAATCATGCTATGACAAGTTCACCTGATAAATGCTTGTTAACATCATCACAAGCAACAAACACAGAGTCTAACTGAGATATGCCATAGGCAGTGGGTTTTTTTATGTCTACCTGCATCTGCCTGTCTGAATTTGCATGTCTGAATTTGAATCTGCCTGTCTGAATCTGAATTTGCTTGTATGAATCTGCATTTGTCTGTCTGTCTGCATCTGTCCTCCTAAATCTGCCATGTTTGCATTTGTCTTCCTGAATCTTCTCTCCGTCTACCTCTGTTCGGATATATCTGCCTGCCTTTATCGTTGGTTTTGTTTTTATTAGGAGTTTTCTTGTCAAACTCTCAATGTAGCATTGTGAGTTTGAAGGGGAATGTTACATGTTTATCTTCTAGAGCTCTCTTATTTTTAGTCTATTTAATATCCTGTATTTTCATGTTCCGCATTACCAATTATCAATAAGATATTCAGTATTATTTTGGTTTCTACAATCCTGACATCTGGGAGCTTTCTCCGCCGTGGAACCACCGTGCCAGAGATCCATGGAGGTTTTCCGGTGATACCCATTTGAGATATTATGAGGTTATGGACTCTGACCAGAGTTATTCCCGGAAATGTAAAGGTTTGTCGGAATTTCAAGAAAATATGAATTTTCTGCGGCTGAAGATGACGTCACTGCTACCACAGCCACCAGTGGTGAAGAGGAAGAAGAGGGTGTGTAACAATATTGGTAACGAGGATGTTGTTGGGAAAATGTTGTTGCCGGAAAATGAGCTGCCGGAGAAAAATGGCGAGAGGGGTGAAAGGAAAAGAGGTGGTGGGGAAAGGAGAAGAGCGAAAAGTTCAAAACCGCGAAAATGTTTGTCGCCGGTGATTGGTTCGGTGGCAGAGCTGTCATCACTGCGACTGGATTTGCTGTTAACCGATTGGAAAAAGAGTGGTGGAAATGCTACAAAGGACTTTTTTACTTCTTTTTGTCATAAGAAGAATAAGCTGCATATGGGAGGAGTGTTGATAGTTTGGGTTCACTTTTGCGCCATTCTAAATCGCGGGTGGCTAAACTTCAGCTGTCGCCGCCATCATTGACGTCATCGTCGTTAGTTAGCCGCAACTCATTTTCATCGAAAAAAAAGAGAAAAGAAAGAAAACTGTATTTGTTACAGACACAGTAAAACACCGCCACCACCACCTTTGTCGCCGCCACAGCCCAGCGTGACACGCGTGGCTCTATTTGTTACAGACAAGCCTAGAGTACCAATGATGATGAGCGGTTTCCCCGGCATTGATGACAGCTCAAGCGGTGGAGATTCGCCAATGAAACAAATTCCACCTCCTTCGCCTCTACCACCGTTCAAGATGCCAGATTAGAAATTCGCAACGGAAGGCGACTAAGTTAGGTTCCAAAGTACATTGAGCTTGAGAAATACATCTCCTGATGGCGATGAAGCACGATTTCCATCTTTGGATGTAGATGCGATGACGGCTATGATACTGCCATTTTTTTAGCCCTGACATTGACATTGAAACCGATAGCTTCATTGCACGGTTCAGAGCCGGGTTAGAGCTTAAAAGAATGTCCAAACTTGGCCCGGGCCCAAGCCAAGTGATAGCTAATGGGCTTGTATTCTTTAAATATTTACAATTTTCTAATATTATTTGAGTTGGTAAATTATACATGTCTAACAAATAATTCTTATTATTTCATATATATTCTTTCATTCTTTTAGTTTGTTATTTTTAGTGTTTATGACGTGGGTACATGAAATGACAATTGTGAAGTCACGTTTTATTAAAACTATAAATCATGTGAGGTTTTGACATTGGTGATGTCTTCTAGCTGTCTTGAGAATGAATGGATAACAAAAGAAATGATTAGGTTGCTGATTTAAAGACATTACATTAGTACTTGCATGTATATGTAATGACTAGTGTGACATTAGGTCAACAATACAAAGATGTTAGCATGAAGCAAGTGGGCAGTGGCGGAGCTTGGACAGAATTTTTTAGGAGGGCCGAAGGGTAATTCATGAAACTTAGGAGGGCCAAACTATAATTTATTTAGAAAGTTTAAGGTTTATAATATAAATTATGTTGACTCGTTAATGTCATCAAAGTCAATTATATAGTATATAGTTTGTACTCAGTATAAAGACAATGTCATATGTATGTATTATGTGTAATGGGTCGGATTTAGTACACTACATGGGTCAAAGACAGTTAACCCAAACAGCAGTTAGGATATTATGGTTAAAGACAATTAGCAGTTAACATGGTCAAAGCACTTATGTGTCAAGAGACACAATGGTTAGATATAACTGCTTTTAGTGTCGTTTGGTAATATATATATAGGTCATTTGCAGTATGCAGAACATAACAATTCACTATCAATAATATTCAAGTATTGCAAAAATCCTTGTCCCACTTTTATTGTTCTATTGGTTGCATACAAATTGTCACACACAGAAACACAGGATGGTTCATCACAATCACATTCTTAAACACAGTTATGTTGGCCACAAACCTATGCATTAGTACAAAGGTATAAGTAGTATAATGTAAATATGGCAAAGCCTAAGGGGGCCATGGCCCTTCCTAGTCTATACATGGCTCCGCCTATGCATGAAGCTTATCGTTATTGCTAATACTGAGACACAAAGATGCCGATAGCATCTTATCACATACAAATGCAAATTACATAAATATTGATACGGGAAAATCACATGTGCATAGTATTGGGTTAATCCCAATCGACCCATCAGATACCCAAACGACCCGGTCAACGAAAGTCAAAGTCAACATGGAAAAGTCAACTCATTGGAAATAAGCGCCAAATAGCGATTATAAAACAGTTATATGCGATTATAAACATAATCGCCATATCTTGAACCATCACAACGGTTCAACTATGTACCGCTTCACTTTGTGTAAATAGAGTAGAACATGTATCGATTACTATGATCACAGATTTATAGAAAATAGAGATTATTTTCATACTTTGGTATATCTTGATTAAAGATCCGTAAAACTGGGCCAACAATTGGTATCAGAGCCAAAATCATCATATACCATATTCGTTTAGTTTTCAGAATCAATAAGAACCCCAAAACAGTTTCGGAAAAATTTTTTTTCTGCAAAAATAACCTGAACACAAATCAAGATATCATTTTTGTGTTCTATACCTTTGTCACATCAGGGAACAATCACAAGTGATTACTCCAACCCGAAGAACAAAATTATTTGCATTTTCTTGAAACCGACTTTTTATCCACATAGGATTAGAAACAATTTAAAATCGTTTATACATATTGATTCAATCAAACTAAACGAAGTCATCAATTAGGGCAAAAATCAAAGATTCAAATTAGAACAAACACACGTGTTCCGAATCAAGAATCAAGCCCAGAACGTTAATTAAGCCACCAATTGACTTAATTAAGTCTCCAATCTTTCATATCACTCACGGATTAAAAACCCCCAAATCAACGAAAACCTAAAATTTCGATTGAAGGGATACGGTGTTCTCAAAGATCACCACGTACCGGAGAAGATAAGAAGGCCATTCACCCTTATCACAGGCGGTGACCATAAAGATTTGGAGAAGAAGAGAAAGCGGATCCATACCCAGAAAAGGGGGAGAGAGAGACGAACTCAGTCTCAAAGGATACGTTTGTTTTCTTTATCTCAATAACAAGAGATATAAAGAAACATAAAGGGCAGCGCATACCTTATCTCAAAAGGGGATAAGTAAATACTAAAAAAAAGGCGCACCAATTCTTTTTAAGTGGGCTACCAGGATTTCATTTTTTATAAGGCATCGGGTTAGACCATCAACCCATTCAGGTTCCAAAATTTAACAACACCACTCTTTCATTTTTGTATAGTATATATTCTTCACTTTAGATATATATTATTTTTTATAAGTTACTTTTTACAAATTTAGTACTTCATCAAATTTTTAGATATAATAACATAGTGATCACACTGCTTATTATATTAGAAATAACTTTTAAGGAGTAATTAACCTTAGGATATTTCTTTTAAGTTTTTTTTAATCTCCCTAGGATAGTCTTTCAAAACTAGTCCTATATAAAAGTTTTATATACCTTTAAGGAAAATAAAACATTAGAGCTCATTAAAGAATAAGAAATTTCAACACACATCGTGTTAAAATTTTCTTGGAGATTAATTGTCAATATCTTTAAGATATGACGAAAGAAAGTGGAAATAAGGAACCTAGTACTAATTTTACAAATAGTACAACTCAATTTCAATGCCCAATCCTAAAGCCCGCGAATTACTCATTATGGGCAATTCGAATACAAATCATTCTCGAAGCAAGTGGTTTATGGGAAACAATAGAGCCGACTGAATCGACTCAACCCAATAAGACAAAAGAAAACCGCTATTGCTTTCCTTTATCAAGCCTTACCGAGAACAATTACTTCAAATAACAAAGCACAAAACCGCGAAGGACATTTGGAATGCTTTGAAAACTAGACACGTTGGCGAAAAGGAGTCCAACAAGAAGACTACAAACACTCAAATCGATTTTGAGATGCTACAAATGAAGGAAGGCGAGACAATCGACACCTTCACCACAAAACTCACAACTCTCGTAAACAAAGTCGCTAGTCTAGGACACACCATAGAAGATGAAACCTTAGTACGGAAACTACTAAATGTCAGCACTGATAGGTATATGCAAATAGTCGCATCTATAGAACAATATTCGACCTAAGTGAAATGACTATGGAAGAAGCAATTGGAAGACTTAAGACCTATGAAGAAAGGATTAAGTTTAAGAAGGATAAACAAGTGAACAATCAAGAGACTTTGATGTTCACACGACATAAAGGACAAGGAAAACCTTTTAGAGAATATGGTCGGGAAGATTTAACCAGCCTCGAGGCCGAGAACAAGACAAGAACAATTATCAATCTAAAGGGAAGAACGAGCATCTTTTGAAGAAGATACAAGAGACAAATCTCAAGTCACATGCTACCGATGTCGAAACTTGGACATTATGCATATGAATGTCAAAATAAACGCAAGAATCAAGTCGAGAACACCCAATTTTATTGAAGAAGACTTAGAGCCAACATTACTTATGGCGGCTATAATCAAGAGAAATGATACAATGAGAAACAACAGAGATTGCAGAAACCGCAGAGAGTGCGAGAATCGCAGAGAGAGCGGAGATTGCGGCAGAGATTGCAGAATAAAGAGATTGCGGAATACGCAGAGATTGCGAAAAAGAGATTGCGACACAACAGCAGATTGCAGAAACAACAGAGATTGCAGAAACCGCAGAGAATGCAGAAACAGCAGAGATTGCAGAAACCGCAGAGAATGCAGAAACAGCAGAGAATACAGAAAGAAGCAAAATGGAGTTATGTGAGACGACTACAAAAGACTTAAAGATCTACGTCGCAGCGATTGTGATTAAGGGGGAGAATATTGGGTTAATCCCAATCGACCCATCAGGATACCCAAACGACCCGGTCAACGAAAGTCAAAGTCAACATGGAAAAGTCAACTCGCTGGAAATAACTGCCAAATAGCAGTTACAAAACGGTTATATGACAGTTACAAACATAACTGCCATATCTTGAACCATCACAACGGTTCAACTATGTACCGTTTCACTTTGTGTAAATAGAGTAGAACATGTATCGATTACTATGATGACAGATTTATAGAAAATAGAGATTATTTTCATACTTTGGTATATCTTGATTAAAGATCCGTAAAACTGGGCCAACACATAGCAGCTTATGACTTCCCCTATTGAGTACTATATAGACATGTCGGATATCACTGACCGTGAACTAGTATATGGATTACTGTGTAGCCAAGATGAGGTGCATACGGGTGGACCTGATACGGATCTGTTCAATTTGGCTTTGTGCTCAATGGATTTCTGGTCATGCCTCTAGCTAACTTAGCTATAAGGTGATCTTCCTGTCTTATCTTTTTTATCCATTTGGCTTTGATTCGGATCTGTTCAATGCTTTGCTTCAAGTTCCTGGCAAATGAAGGAGTCACTCGGCTGCTGAAAAATTCTTCCACTTCTTCTGCCATTTCATGGCTGCTAAACTGGAATGTGTTTTAAACAAGTTTATTGGACGCATCTTTCACTTTACAGTATCATGTGGTTTTATAAAATATAATTCAAGACTACTTACTGGTCTCACGATATCTCTAATGAAATGATGAAATACCATTCCTTGACCCCATCGCTTATTGATCACATCCCAGTTCTCCTGTAAAAAGATCATTGCGTGTTAGCCTCAGGAAACTTAAAATGCGATAATCAAAATTGATTTGAAATTACTGTAGGATTTTACTGCACCTTAAACCATATCCAAGCTGTTTCACGGGCTTCCAAGCTTATCCGTGCAGTTACATAAATTGTGTCTTGTTCTCGAAACTGAGAGGATAGACATTAAATTGAGAGATGAAATAAGTTTCTGAGTCGAGCATAATACTTTAATATCCAAATAAGAGTAATACCTCATCTGAGAACATGAGGTTCAGAACCTCTTTCACTATTTCTGGGTCTGGAGAAGTAGCTATACAAGCTGAGGAAGACCAAGTAAGCCAGATCAGCAGAAAAAACGCGGGTATTAAGAAGCCCAAATACAATTAAAAATGGTCATATTTTATCTGTGATTTCTACCCATTTAAATGGGACAAGCAGCAACGCAAAATTTGTTGGCTAAAAACGCAACCTGTCAAAAAGTTACTCTAGTATTATAAATAGTTATTAGTCGATTGTATATGTTAGGCCTAGTTGTATTATTCTTGTAATTAGGCTTAACATATACAACTTTGCCTAACATATACAATCGACTAATAATAGTAACTACTCATTCATTAAAAGAGAAGCTAAAAGGGGTTAGATAAAAGATATTTTGGGCCAACCTGGACCGTTTCAACACATACCAAAAAATGACCCGTTTTGACCTGTTACCAGCCCGACCGACCTGCCCATCTTCCCATTAGTAAATGCTTACCCAAAATTCTTGTTCTCTCTTGAACTGCATCGGTTTCTCTATATAGCTTTAGTAGGGAATCGACCTCACTTCTGTTAAAAGAACTTGAAGTTCTCATAATAGAAATGTAAGCAGCCTGAAGGAAACAAAAATATTCACATTTCAGAATGACGAGGACTTTCATGATACACGGGTAATTATGAGAGTTGATGTTCACCTTTCTTATATCAACGGGAAACACTGCTGTATTTTTATCATTTAAGTATGTCCGAAATCGCTTCTTCAGTTCTTCATGAGTTTCTTTATGGTCAAAATTAGCCAAAGCCATAAAAACTTCTTCCCTCAACATTGTATTTAAATGGCTTTCCCCGGATACAGGTTCCAGGCCTAATTTCCTGAACAACGATTAAAAAACTGAGTCTTTTCAAGACTGCTATTATGCATATATGTAAAGATGAAATTCCATACATATATATATAGACAAGCTTACTTTGTGGATGATAGGATGAGATCAATAAAGAACTGGTTAAGATGATTCCATGGATCATAAATAGCATCTTTTAATATCTTTGCAGTATCGTAGCAAGCCTACGACATAAACAGTGATATGAAAAGGTCAGGGCCATCTATTCATCATGAGAAAAGTTAGCTAAAACAAGAGTAGTACAGTGATAAGTCTCGATAACACAAGATAGTCAAGATCCCCTCTGTACAGATCCATCAAGGAAAGAAGAGACGTTATCGACTCTTCACCGGCCTCACAGAGAGCATAAGCATCATCCAGTATACCTGCAAACAAAATTATTTCAAATATAGTGCAGATTAAATCATTCGGACAAAAGGTCGCACACATTTTACAGCACACCATGGTTTTGACCCGAACCCATTTTCCAAAAAGAAGCGAGGCATACCAAACTTATCTTCTGGTGACAAGCATTTCTCTTCTATGGCTTTCCTCAATCTAGCTGTGAGTGCACTATCATACTTCACCCTATAAAAGCCGGTGTGCCCAACGTTGACTTTGACCCACGGTTTTTCAGCAACTTCTTGATTCTTATTTTCATTTGGTTGTGAGCTTGAGTAATGAGAATGATTAAGCCCCGATAAATCTAATTTTCCTACTTTTGTTTCTAATAGAAAATTTTTGCTGTTACTGTAAGTGCCCACTGACAAAGTTATCGGGACAATCCATTGACCTTCACTTTGGAGGCCCAGCAACGTAAACCGAGTCTGCAAAGTTCAAAACTTTTTATATTTCTAAGTAATGAATATTTGGTTGATAAATAAAAAGCTTTTGGTATTGACTCGTGAGTTCTAGCTTAATAGGATTAACCTGCTCAAATTCCAAAGTGTTCTCTTCAAGTTTGACATATATAAGTGGATATCCCGTTTGCTTTGTCCATATATCCATAAGCTTGTTCACTTCGATGCCAGATTCTTCAGAAATAACACTCCACAGATCATCTGTCGTCGCATTTTTGCATGCATATTTCTTCATGTAAGAACTCAATGATCTCTATGTTCAGCAAACAAGTAGCTTGATCACAAAGATATAAAAGATGACGCAAAACCTCTAAAAAACAGGTGATTATTAGGTTCAACAACCTGAAAAACATCATCACCAAGATACTCCTTTAGCATACGAACAAGAGATGATCCTTTTTCGTAACTTATGGCATCAAAAACTTCAAGAACCGAGCTAGCAATTTGTACTTCCACCTGTAGAACCATGTATTATTGGTATGCTTATATTGCTTGTAAAGTAGTACTTTGAGCATTGATTATCATAGGTCATTTACCTCAACCGGATGCGATTGTTCCAATGAATCCAGGCGGAGACCGCTAGCTGTCTCTTTGAGGAACTGTGTCCAGATTCTCCACTCGGGAAATAAGCTATCGGTTGCTAAATAGCTTACCTAGATTATCATACATTCTAGTAAGAATAGATTGCTAGCTACCCTTTGAAACCCATGTATTCGCCGTATGAAGTGGTTAGAGCTTACCCATGTTGCAAAACCCTCGTTGAGCCATAGATGAGTCCACCATTCCAACGTTACTAAGTTTCCAAACCATTGGTGCCCAACTTCATGGAAAGAATGCCATCGCCAATTATTTACTTGAACTCGAGAAGTCTTGACTTTATTTTAGTAAACAGATTTAGAAAACTAATAAAAAGTTTATAAATCCTTACTCTTTGTATTTTAGCTGCTGCTGAATGCAAATCATCATGAAGCAGCTCGGTTTCACGATAGGTGATAAGCCCATAATTTTCCATGGCCCCAGTAGAGAAATCAGGAACGGCTACCATATCTAGCTTGGGAAGTGTGTACGGCATCGAAAAATATCTAAAGTATACCAAAAATGACATAACCGCACAGTAGTTCTCAGTTTGATTACTACTACATATTTATATTCATAAAACAATCTTACTAGTAATGACATATGTAATATATATTTAGTTACTTACTTTGTATATATTTCTATTGACTTGACTGAAATACTTAATGCTAACTTTCCCTTTTCGCTCTTACCAACAGGACAGTATGCACGAACCTTTATGCCTGCAGGACGACGAGTGGCACGAAAGTGAGGAAAAGCTTTAACCAAAAGCTTGAGCTAGTGAAACGTATAAACTATCAAGCCTCAAAAAAACGAGCGTTACCATCAGATGTTGTTTCTTCAATGAAATCAAACAAACCAACCACAACAGCCACCAAATAAGTTGACATAAGTGGTGATTCCTCAAAGCTCACGGTCTTAAAATCTCCATCCATAGTCTCCTCAGAGACAGGCATATTTGATAATGCTGTCAACTCTGATGGTACATCGCCAACTGTTATCTTAAACGTAGCCTGCTTTGAGCATCACATTATTAGTCTTATGTTATAAGTAATAAATTTGACAAAGATACTTAGTTTATATGAAAACTAGAATAACAGTAAAATTTGAAAGTTAAAGTCGAATCCAGACCAAGTTAAAGTCGATACAAGATAATAATCACATCACATGCCTTAAGAGCAGGTTCGTCCCAGCATGGAAAACACCTTCGTGCATCAGCAGCTTCAAACTGTGTCACTGCCATATTCTTTCTCACTCCTCCATCAACATAAGTCCTGCCAATAAACATTCAAGTAAACGACAACACACATCCAAGAACTTGCATATACACAGCTCTAAGTACAAAATATACCCTTTATAGAAACCCTTCATATGTTCGTTAAGAACACCGCTAAACTTAATCTCCAACACACCATCTCCAACACCAAGAGCCTCATCAAAAACCAACACAATCGTCTCGTCGTCTTTGTCCACCACAACTTCGCTAGGAACCACTTTCTGCATTTTTCAAAAACACCAGGTCAGCTTCCCAAATTACCAAGTCAAATAAGTCCCAGGAAACTAAAATAACTAACTAAACTAGCTAACTGATTACATGGTTACTAGAGTCAGTGAAAAAAGTGTCTTGTATCACAAGATCAATCGAATTCAACACAAGAAACCGAGTTGACTCCAAGATTGATATGTCAACAGTCACATAGCCTGAAAAGGTGCATAGTTTAAGGTTGGGTATTAAAGTTAAGTCGTAACGATGGGGGACTGCTAATTTCGGAAGGCGGGTTTGGCCTTTGAAGTCTTCTAGCTTCTGTTCGTTGTTGTTCATGGTGTTTGTATGAATGATATGATCAGTTGACTATAAAATGGCAGCTTATATAAGATATTGTAAAGAGGATAAGACCAGGCAAGCTTTTATCATGCTATTAATTTGATAAAGCTTTTATCGAGCTCGAGCTTTATAATATATAACGAGTTGAGCTTTTATCGAGCTCAAGCTTAAAACAGGAGCTATAAAAAGATAATGACTAGAGCTCAAAATTTGATCAAGCTCGAGCTTATAAAACGAGCTTTAGATATCAAAATTTGTTGTATTACGTTACTTTAGAGGTTTTTTAAGCAAATTGCAAAACCCGTCTATGTGCTTTGGCTAAACTGTCGTCTCTGAACTCTAGTGTACGTGCATATTTTGGTAATAACAAATTTATTTTTTCATATATGAGCCGAGCACGAATTGATCTTAAGCCTCAAGCCAAGCACGAGTACGTAGTCGAGTTATCGAGTCAAGCTCAAACTAAGCATAAAATGTAAAGCCAAGCTCGAGTCTGGTCGAGCTCAAGCTCAAGTCAACACGTTTCCATCTCTAGATAAGAGTATATGATTGTGCCGTGTATGGTGTATGATGCGGGGACTAATGTATGAGTTGCTAGTGGCTAATTTGGACTTTGGAGTGACAACTTGGATTTTCCAACATTTGTGGGTCATTTGGATTTTGGACCACATGATGGCGGACACGTGAGTAAAAAAAAAAAAAAAAAAGGCCAAAACAATACAAAATAAAACTTAAGTTGTTGTTCTTGATCCTTTACTCTCAAAGAATATTCAACTTGTTGTTCTTGACTAACATTTTTACAAAACTTAAGTTGATACTACCAAATACCCTATTGAATTCATCTAGTTCTACATCTGGAAAAGAAGACTTGATGCTGGATTTGAGACGAGGTTTTACTATTTATAATTTCGCCTACCCAAGGTCTACCTATGCACTAACAGGCGGTGTCTTGGGTCGTGTGTGGTGTAATGTCAGTAAAGCGAGGAAAGTCTCAAGAGCTTTGAGTGCGGATCTAATCTAAGTTCTAATGTCACTGATTTTAAAGGGGGTTTTGAATTGATTAATAATTAAACTAACGAAAATGAAAAGAAAGCAAATTAAAAGTGACGAATAATCAGTAGAGAGAAATGTGCTAGCCTAATTACTAATCTTGTTACACCATAATTAAGTTTTCCTAATAATGTTATCTATCGCTTCATGTGGGGGTAAATGTCACTAGACTCCTCGGGTCAATTCGTCTAGCCTATGTTCCATAGGTTCCTATTCAGTAACCATACGAATGCCAGAGTTTGTAGGTTAACCTATGTAGAGTCATTAAGTACTAGCTACAATCTATAATTATTCTAAGAAACCCCGGCCTCTCAGAGCTTAGGTTTCCCCTTAACTTCTCAAGCATCTCCGTTTGGTAGGTGATCCTATGTCAATTTGCACACAAGATAGTGGTAGTCCTATAGTCAATTCTTACCACTACTCGCAACCTATTCATCTAGGGTTCGATGGTCAATTCTCCTAGCTTCCTAGATACCACCAAACATTAATACTACCGAAACAAAGGTGTCCACGAATAAGGAAAGAAAATATGCACATAAAGTGACACGAAAATAAGAAACTAAATCATGACAATAACTATTTCATAACTAGGCTAACACCAAAGGTGTTTAGCCAATCATATTAAATAATGCAGAAAATTCAATGTTTAAGATCATAATGAAAGACATTTGAATTAAATACAAATGTTTGATATGAAATACTAAAACTTATGTATCAAATGCCGTGAATTCTCCCTTAGAAATGCTCCGTATGCTGCTGAATAACGTCCCTCTGGAAGCCCTTTTACGTCCCTTGGTGCTGTGTGTTGAGAAGTTGTTGTGAAAATGCATAATTGTGGCTTGTATTTAACTATTTATAGTCTCGTCAAAGTTACGGCGTAACCTTGTGAATTGGTTACGCCGTAACCATCGTATCTCAGACGATCTTATCCATAGTAAAATATTTACGACGTAACCTTAAGAATGGGTTACGACCGTAAAACTCTCGTAGTGAATTTCATCACTTTTACGCCGTAACCTTGCAAATGGGTTACGGCGTAAGTATCTTGACCATAAAAATTCTTCTAAGTCTGGAATTATATACGGCGTAAATATGTTGTGAAGTTACGTCGTAACCTTGAACTGCATTGACTTTGGTCTTCTAGTGTAAATCCTAGTTACGGCGTAAGTAGAGTATGGAATTACAGCGTAACTATTGTCTGGCCAGCATACTCTTGTATATTTACTTTAATAACCTTCCAAATACGCGTCTCTTTGTTCATATGTTCATTAATTACCTAAAAATGATAAATTAAGAAATAAGAGTATATTTTCAAATAAAACAATACAAATGATGGGCATATTAGGGGGAAATTGACAATAAAATATCAAGACTATTTGATGTTATCAAGACTCTTGAGTAGGTAATTGAGTAAACCTAGACTCTTGAGTAGGTAATTCAGTTAACATAGGCTCTTGAGTAGGTAAATAAGTAAACCAACTAATTTCATCACTAAGTTCTGGCTGTTGAGGGTTAAAAATTTCCAATTGTTGCCTCTTAGGACCAATATGTCTAGAACTACTAGTACCAATACGACTAGGGTTACTAGTACCAAAACCATTGCCCTCATTTATTTCATCAATAACAACTGTCATTGTCTGATTTAACTTGAAATAAGTTCCTACTTTGGACACAATATGTTCTATGTAAACTTCAATGACCTTATTTTCACCTATAAACTGACTTAAAAAATGTACATCATCGTGACAAGATAAAGCATGAAACCCTACATCAAGATACATACCAGGTTTAAAAAAGTTATAATACATTATCCTTCTATATATCCAACCTAGGTCCTGAACCATATCATCTAACTTATGAATCGAGAAGGTTTCAATATCGACCATATCAACAATATTTTTCTTACCTCTATGGTATACCCTTCCTGGATAAAACATGAACTCACCACCATGATGTATCCTCATTGTAAACACAGTAGGATGACTTTTTTCAAAAAGTCAAACAATAAAATATTAGAACCACAGGGACTAATGATGTATTTTACTCTAATTTAATTTGCCTAAAAAGTATCATAAGCTGAATAGGTCCTATATAATAATGTTGTGGGTTAACATTTCAAAAAATTTATTGATTTGATCATTAAAAGGTCGTTGTTTACACATATCAGTCCACCCACGAGCTACGTCACATTAAATACATCAATCACGATAGTGGAAGACTTTTAAAGTTATGACTGATATGTATTAGAAAATAAATTTATGAGGACAAGTATAAGACTTTTAAAGCCAAACCACATGGACTAATGGTGTATTTTACTCTAATTTAATTTGCCTAAAAAGTATCATAAGCATGTCCCTATATAAAAATGTTGTGGGTTAACATTTCAAAAACTTTATTGATTTGATCATTAGAAGGTCGTTGTTTACACATATAAGTCCACCCACGAGCTACGTCACAATAAATACATCAATCACAATAGTGGAAGACTTTTAAAGTCATGATTGATATGTATTAGAATATATATTCACTTAGATTCGTATAAATGAATGAGGACAAGTATAAAAATTTTCATGTCACAAATCAATACGTTATCTTGTTACGAAAGGATTAAAGAAAGTAGGCAACATGAAACATTTTTCATGTCAACATATTGTTTTTGGGAATGGATGTGCGAATCGATTAGTATTGTTGATTATAAGTGTTTAAAAAAATGATCATGTTATGAGAGAGATAAAGAAAAAGTTAGTGCATAATTATGTAACAAATTTTAGGTCACAAATAATATTTAATCTTGATGTCACTATACAAAACATCAAATACGATGTCTTTATTTCTTTATGGGTAAACTACGAAAACCGTCCTAGTGGTATCTCCACATCGCATGTGCAATCATTATCTTTTCGAAAGTGCATGTGTTGTACCCGTGAAAACCTTTAGTGGGGATATCGTCTCTGCCCAAAAGTGAAATGACTAAAATGCCCTTTCTAGAGGTATCACCCGCATCCTGTGTTCTTAAATGTTATTTAGAGTATTAAAATTTACTAGGGGTATCCCCTTTACCAAAAAAAAATGCCCTTTCCTTCATACAATTCAAACTTTGTTATGATATAACTATGGTGGGTTTTGTGTTCTACGAGTAGTTTTTTTGTTTGTTTGGTTTGTATTATCTTTTATAATTAGTCGTTTAGTCCTATTGTATCTTTGCCTTTTCTTGGGTCCACTTAGCTTTTTCTCTTTGTTTTTAGCGGATGTCATTATTTGTAATTGGTTTTGTAGGTTGAAATAAATTGTCTTTAAAAAATAACTATGTGACATTTTAATTATTTTACTTTGGGGCATAGACGATATCCGTATTAAAATTTTCTCGCATAAAAGATGGATGTATTTTTTAAAAGGTAAGAATTGCATATGCAATTTGGACATACCTCACGGACGATTTTTGCAATTTACTCTTTGTTTCTAGAAGATTTGTTTTGTCCGTCATCTTTTGTCTTGTATAGAGTCGTGCGTAGATTCTGTTAATTTGCTTTTTCATCTAGATGACAAAGTATCATAATAACGGAATAAACAAGTGCACATTTTAAAATGAGTAAAATACACCATTGGTCCCTGTGGTTTGGCCAGATTTCATGTCTAGTCCATTTTTGAAAAAAATTCACTTGGCGAGTCCCCAACGTTCATGAATATTACGCATCTGGTCCAAATCTGCTAACGATGTTAGGTTTTCTCATTATCTCCCATATCACGTGCAATGCACAAGAGGGCAAGTTTGTCTAAAAACTTTTTTTGTCCTTTTCAACTCTTTTGTTCACTGACGTTTCCACTTTTACTTCATTATTTTTTGTACTTTCATTTTCAAATATATATTTGAAAAAAATACATGTTCGGTCCCTGTGGTTTGCTCAGATTTCATGTTTAGTCCCTAAGTCGTTTTAATTACACCAGAGATACCTATTTTTGAAATCTTACACTCATTTAGTCCCTATTTTGGATGGGCCGTTAGTTTATCCGTTAAGTGTTTGCACCATTAGTCCCTCCGTTAATATTTTTTGCACCGTTAGTCCTCATTTTTAAAAATGAATTAAAAAGTCATTTTTTTTTCGTTTTCGTCCATCTTTTTTACGTTTTCGTCCGTTTTTGTTCACGTTTTCGTAGATTTTTATACGTTTTCGTTCGTATTTCTACGTTTTCGTTCGTTTTTTTTTACGTTTTTGTAGATTTTTATACGTTTTCATAGATTTTTATACGTTTTCGTTCGTATTTTTACGTTTTCGTCCGTTTTTGTCCGCAACAGAAGGATATTCCAGAGAACAACAGTGAATTCCAACGGCTTCTAAGTTGCTACAGATCAAGAAAAGAAAGTTAGATTAAAAAAATCGAATTATAAGAAAAGTCTAAGAAAACTAAAATTTCCATAAAAGTTTTAACAAAACTCAGATTTATAAGGTTTATAGATATATATATTTTACAGATCTATAAGCGTCTCATCTTTCAGATTTATATATTTTCTTACAGTTTCAAACATATAGATCGATATATTTTCTGTTATACAACTTAGATCTATAAATTAATTTATAGATTTATGAATAAACATATGTATAGCTTGTTTCAAACATAGTTTGTTTTAAACTTGAACGGAAAATATATAGATCTAAGAAAATATATAGATCTTTAAAATGTATAGCCCATCTTAAAAATTGTATAACGTCCCATCTTTCAGATTTATGAATAAATATATAGATATGTAAAATAGCTTAGATCTGTAAGAAAATATATAGATCTGTAAAGACCTTTAAACTTGAACATATATATATATATATATATATATAGAGAGAGAGAGAGAGAGAGAGAGTGCGGTTCTAGAGAAAAGGGTAATTAGAGAGAAAAGTGAGAAAAAAAATTTGATGGTAGATTGTGATAACATTTCAAACTTTAGGGTTAAATTTAAAAAAACACAAACAAATAGCTGGTAGCCATTCGGATCATCATTTTCATTACAACAAAAAAGTCAACTATCAAAAACACATAAAAAAGAAACACGATCCCTGATCCACCATTAATTCCGATCAAACACTCCAATCAAAAACTGATAAAAATACAAATCCATCATTAAAACTGATCAAGAAACCCCTGATTAATATAAATTTTGATCAAAATCCCATCACAAAACTAGTGAATGCACTGATTTTTTAGTCTAGTTATCAGAAAAATGAAGGAAAAGCCATCTATGACTTGTAACTAACCTAAAGAAGAAGAGTAATGGAATCGAAACTAAGAGCTCGAAAAATAGTAAGTCTTTAATTAGTAATTGTTCACTTTCTATGTTAGTTTGTGCATTATTCTGTAAATTATATCATTATTAGTAGTTTACGTATGGTATGAGTGTGGATGTTTAAAATTGTTCACCAGGCGTTTGATAGAATGTTTGAATAAGATTTTATGAAATGCGATTCACTAAATTAAAGGATATGTGTTTAATTATGATTGATATGACATCTTAGAGCATCTATGTATATATTTGCAACATGAGATTACACCTTATGACATCATATTGTATTAGTGCATCTTTGTTTGTAGTTGCTGCATCAGGTTAAATGTTTGTATGTTTGGTGCATCGTTGAACATATCAAAGCATCAGTAAGTAACGATTAGGGAATCAGTGAGTACAATTAGTGCATCATCATACATATTGAGGAATCAATGTGTATGTTTAGTTCATCCATTTGTATATTTAGTGCATCGTAGGAACTACTTGGGCATCTGTTTGTATGTTCAGTGCATCGATAAACATATGAGGGCATCATGAGTAAGATTAGTGCATCGTTGGATATATTAATGCATTTGTATGTATGTTTAGTGTATCCATTTGTATTAGTTGATCTTCTCAGTATACAAGTACATAGACATAACATTGAGACAACTTGGGTATTTGAAGGTGCAGCTTCGATTCATCGATTGTATCCAACTATACCTAAGTTTCGACCAGGAAAAAGAAATGATAAATTGCATTGTATTCTTGTTCATTGACTTGCACTGCTTTCGTTGTTTGAAAATAGGCTGAAGACTCGCTTCATTATTACTTTCAGGTTGCCGATGTCAAGAAAAACATAGCGGCGGTTCAGGGACCAAATGTTTACCCAACTGCACATTTAGTGAATATGCAATAGGAATTTAATTTTAGTATTGCAAACATAGGACGAGGAAGAATGTTAAAAGAAAGGTATTTATTGACTCTTGCCTACCATTACTGAGCCATAAACTAAAAGACAAAAGGACGAGTAATTAGAAAGTAGCATCAAATCCCTCGCCTTGCTTCCACCAATCAAAACTCAAAAGTTCAATAGGAGTTACATAAATCTTAAGAGATGTAAAACTTCTGTTGCAAGTTCCTATGAGATATTATCCACACTAGATATGTTCACATTATGATTTGATCTTCTTATACACCTTAGATGACCTTTCTTCCTCCTATCAGTTGTCGTTTTTGACTTAAATGGCAAACCTGTATTTGTACTTTTAGTTTTTTGACTCTAAAGCAACGAGATGTTAGGTGATATAGGACATAAAAGGTGTTACTTAAGACTAGCCAAACTGCCTAAGATTATTTAAAAGGTCTACTGCATTTCATTTTAGTCCTATGATTTAGTAACTATTTAGAAAATTTTATAACGACAGAATAAGTGATTACTTGATCTATTTTGTTTCTTATTTGTTAGGTCATAAGTGACTATTATTAGTGCATCATTGGACAAATTAAGGCATCAATAGGCATGTTTAGTGCATCCATTTGCATGTTGAACTTATTAAGTCATCTATTTACATGTTTAGTGCTTCCATTTACCTGTTTAGTGCATCTATTTGGACATATTAGTGCATCCATTTGCATGTTTACTATTTAAATAGAAAAGTAAAGGGAAATTGATCTTTTCTTCGGTATCTCTAATATATGATATAAGCTTTATGTATTATGATGAGATATTTATGTATTATGCTGAGTCAAGAAAAGGTAGATATTAAAGAATCTATGAGTATGATTAGTGCATCCATTTGCATATTTAGAGCATCTATTTAGACATATTAGCGTAGAGTTCTTTATGTATGCAAGTAATTATTTTTCTTTGGTAATCGTGGTATCCGACTGTTGGTTGACTAAATGAATATGTCTAAGAGTCTGAGCCCACCAGAAGCCGGTAATGCTTTCTCATATGGGAAGTTGGTGTAGCCTTCATAGGAAAACGACAACATGAGTCTTCCATTATTTGGGGAAGTACTTAGGTTGATTACCAGCTTGGCACCATACTACTCCTTAGTTATAGTATATTATAAGCATAGCTTCTAAACTGATTAGAATAACTAATTCCATGCAAGAAAGTTGTTAGAGTAGTATTTTAAATTGGCTATAGGCACATTACATGATATCATAATTCATATTTTGCCAAATCAATTTTTCATTACCATGGTTAGTTTCGTATTCTGTCTGCAATGTAATCTTTTATTCAGAAATTAATTGTAGGTTTTTAGTTTTTAGCAGGGCATTCATTTGAGGTACTTTTGTTCATACGTTTGAGATTATGTTGATCGAGACGGCAGTAGTATAGAGACGATCACTCGCTCCTTACTCTAAAGGTAAGTTTTTATTTCAACGGTGACATTTGAAATAGTATCATATTGAAGCCTCACTCCTTTCCAATTCTTGTTTTCGATTCAATATCCGAGAATGTTCACTTGATACGTGGGAATCATGAGGTCATTGATATAAATGCACTCTTTGGTTTCGTCTTAAACTCATTTAAAGAATGGTATGTAACAACACGCCGCTTTTTTTTCGTTGTGTATGTTTAGTGGATTTGGCAGTCTTGTAACCATTTTTAAACTGCTTTTAGTTAATCTAGTATTAAGCATACCAAATTGACCCATTTTGACTTTTTGAACCTTTATCGGCCATTGTTTAATTTTCTTACTTGCAGTTTCTGCTCTACAGGGTGAGAATGATGGGATCTGGACGCGGTTCAATCAGTTATTTACCCATCATCCACTTGCAACGCTTAATGAGAAGAAAAATATTTGTTTACACGGTGGTATAGGAAGATCAATAATATGTAATCCTAATGCGTGTATTTTAGATTCAGTATGAGACACATTTGAATCATAAAATATATTCTAGTGCATCTTTTTTGTATTTTAGTGCATTTGTTTGAGATACTTTAGTGCATCGGTTTGTATCATAATAAGGCATCCGTTTGAGGTACTTTAGTGCATCAGTTATTTAGTAATGTTATTGTTTTTATTATTACATATGTCACTACCATTCTAAATTCATATATTTAGAATGAGATTGTATATGATTTATAGTCATCTATTCTTCGTTCTATTTATAGTTTTTTTTTAGAGATTGCATAATTGTTTGTATGAGGCAATTGTTTTGTATCATTGAATCTGAACGGAAGTTATAGTCTGCTTAAAAATTTTGTTTTCTTCAAGTAATGTTTTGTACCCGATTTAATGTTGGCAAGAAGATGTTGGCTATAGGTGTTTAATAGGTCGTGATTATTGGTTGTTCGGGTGGTGAAAAGAAACGAAACACAGATGCTCAAAATGCATTTGAACTATAAAGTTAAACATAGAAAGTGCAGAAAATAAAAATTCACAGTGAACACAAACCAGATAGTAGAAAAACCAAAGTTTAAAGTGCAACAAAAAATGATGAAAATAAATACATGTTACCATTCCAAATTCATATATATTTTGCAACATGATGTTGGTTGTTGTAGCTACCAAGAAACTGTAATATATAATGCTCAAAAGAAGTGTCATAAAGCGTGCGATTAAACATATAAAAGGGTAGAAAAAAATATAAAATAACAACAATGTTTGTAACAACAAAGAAAATATAGTTTCTTCAATTAGTTTTTGTCCTACGTCAACATGAAGAATCCACGTCAGTTGATAGCTGAAACTGTTTTCACGATTATTTGATAGTCATACCAGAGAAAGAAATAAAAACCTGCATAATTCAATAAAAGGGTAAATATGAGTGCATAAAAATGTATAAAAGTAATGCATCACACTAACTAATTATGGGCATCAATTGGTTAACAACTTGTTCATCATAGACCTTTCAAAATATTCAATTATTCGTAGCAGCCTTTAATCCCGTAGCAACCCTGTATTCCTGCTCAACTGATTAGGTTCACATCACATAAACTTATGAGTCATGTTTGTACTCTATCATATGTACAATATGTTACCAAATTTAGAAGCTGGTGCCCTCTTTTTCCTTTCAAAATTAAAATTAACAAGTGTAAATAATTCAAATCAAGTGATTCTAAAAGTGGTTTAGTGGCTTTAAAACCTAAAGAGGGAAATTATATGATGTGATAACGAGACAAATAATGTGTCAAACTAAATCTAATTGCATACATTATACATATCAGTAGACTAAGCATATTCCTTTACTTTGCATCCAAGTTAAATTGTAATAAATTGACAGCTAGAGTTCATACTTCAGAGGAATATGAGGAAGGAAGGCAACTAAATCTTACATATGAAACTTCTGCACTTTAAAGATGGTTGGAATGAAATATACACATCATTACTCATAACAACTAAAATATTTAACCACAAATGTTAACTAATGTTAAAACAGAAGGTTCATCAGTAAAGTGATTGTCTTTGCTTTTAAGTGTCTTTCGATAGGATGGTCCTCGAGTTATGTTGCGAGTAAACACAAATAAATTAAATACTACATAATGTAACTATAATCCATATAATAGCAACAAACCTGAAGTCGATACACTTGTCTGAGCGAGTGTTTTCATCCAAATCTAAAATCCTCTTTCCTAAATTAATTAGGGCATCCCTATGTAACTAAAGTCTACTCACAAAAATTATGGCATCACAATATAAAATTAGTGCATTGCAGTTATAAAAGCTTGTTCACACATTTTATCAAACACTTGGTGTGCAATTTTTGTAAACATATATTACATCTCTTTTTTTTTTATCAAATTTGATTCAAATAACTAAACTATGCAATGCATCATATCATAAAATTCTTAGAAACCAATACATCTATGAACAAACAGGGTGATTACATAATACAAATTCATAAAACAAAACCCTAACTCATAAAAAACAATAATTAGTACAAATAAACTCTAGCAAACACGTATATCAGCTTTATATTTGATCTTAAATAACGAAACTAACAAAAAATATGCTAATAAACTTACTTCATTCATCGATTTGAGAAATTATAAAAACTGATATACGTGAATCTGAGAAATTTATCGAGAAGATTTCATCTATTTGATCATCGTGAATCGAAACTATAGAAAGATCGAGTGAAGAACGAGATGATTTCATCTGATGTTGTGTTTATTATATTGGGAGAGAAAATATGATCGAGCCTGGAATGATGGAAAGAAAAAAAGAAAAAATGAAAATGATTTAGGTATTATATATGAAAGGTGCGTATTTACAAAACCATCCCTTAAAAAATGAAGGAAGTTACGATTAGGTCCTCAGTAGTTAGGAGTAAAAAGGAGGGAAAGGGGTGATCTAACGGTTGAGATCACTTCTCTCACTTTCTCTTGAGATCAACTTTTAAATGATCCAGTCTCTCTCTCTCTCTCTCTCTATATATATATATATATATATATATATATATATATATATATATATATATATATATATATATATATATATATATATAGTGTGAGGTTATATTAAGAACCAAATAAATCATGGAATCATGAGAACCGATCCGAGCCATATATTTTTCAATCAATGGCTACAAAAAAGGTGGCATAATTGTAATAACATAGAAGATCATGTAACATTTTGTAAGTGGTAAAGGGTATTTATGGTATTTTTATTAATCCCAAAATAATCGTCCCATCATATCTGAATTTACAATTACAATTCCAATATTTTAGATCTCATCATCATTCTTAAAAAAAAAACCTAACCGCTTTATCTTTCCAACATAAACCCTTCTGATGCCTCCATTCATGTTTCATGGAATAACCGCAATGTTTCCACCACAAAACGCTATGATATGCACCGTTCCACCAAAAAACAAAGAAATAAATGGTCGATCAATCTTTGGATATTTTAATTTGTTTATAAGATCCTTATTGAAGGCAAAATGTCTTTTGGGTTTATAAAAGTGTAACGAGTTTACGAGTCTTGTTTGATTCAGATCTTGATTAATTATGTGGAGTGTTTTGGATGTATCCTCCATGAAGGTATGTATTTTTTAGTGATTTAAAAAAAAAAAATTTGTTGTGGTTGCATTTTTTTTCACTTTGTCAGATTACTCATTGTGACGTTTTTACACATACATGTATTGTAAAAAATTTGACATCTTTGAAAATAATTCGGTGACTATTGTTTAAAAAAATTATATTATAGTCGATGCAACTGTTAGAAGCGTATAGATGATTGATCCGGTGGGTTAGTATATTATAGTAGTAGAACACCTATTTCGTTAATATATTTTATACAGCCCACGCATGTCGATGCACCGTTTCGATGGTAAATATCGATGGCATTAATGTTGAATTCCTTGATCTTGATTTCAATATTGGTATACTTTTTCATTTTTGAGTCTTATGCCCACATGGATTTATGTTTGCATAAGTATTATGATTTTACACATTTCAATTTTTTTATTATTATATTTTGATTTTTGTTCTACATGTTTTTGGATGGAGATGCTTGCTCTATAAAAATTAAATTAATGAGATTGTTAAAAAAGAAATAAGATGAACACATATTCAAACAATATCGGTCATCAATCAATAGTTGTTGTTTTCTTTATACAAAAAGGTATAGTTTTTTAAATGCATATATGTTTTATGGTTGATACAAAATTAATAAAAGGAATGTGCATATGTGTTAATTGAGAGTGAACAATTTATGATGTGTAGTTATGTATAAAATGAGTTTTTATGTCTAATAAAAATCCGTAAAAATCAGTGAAAGAGGGTTTGCATATGTGTTTTATGGTTGGTTAAAAGTTAATAAAGGATTGCGCATATGTGTTTTAAGGTTCATATAAACCAAAGATGAGGTATGCATATATGTTTTAAATTTTGCATATATGTTTAGTTTGTACACATGTATTTGCTAGTTGTTTATTTTTTTTAAAATAATAACAGTTGCTTGTAATTTGTATGTGTTTCATGAGGTGTGCATATGTGTTATAATTATTTGTGTTATAATTATTTGTATGTGTTTCATGAGGTGTGCATATGTGTTTTAAGAAGGATGCATATTTGTTTTATGGTTGGTATAAATTCAATTAAATTGGTTTGCACATGTGTTTTAAGGGGGAATGCATATTTGTTTTAAGGAGGGATGCATATTTGTTTTATGATGGGTATAAATTTAATGAAAATACATGTGCAATGGTTGAGAATACATGTGCACAAAGCATAGGTTTAGGTATTCAGTTTACTTGTTGGTGTCAGTTTTTAAAATATGCTTTCTAATGTGATACAATTGTATTATTTTGTGGTAATGGTTGTATTGGAATTCATTTTGGTTTTAATTTCATATGTTATTATGGATTATAATAAATGAACGATGCTTTGAAAGGATTTATATGTAGTCAAACGTATATACTATTTATCATTTATCAAGATCATGCCATTAGATGTGTCTAACAACAAATTGTAACTATATTTATATTGCGAGAAAAACCTAAAGAAAACTTGTCTAGTAGAGAAGAACAATGCGTCGACAACAAAACACATGTACTGAAAGTACTTGTGCACCTGAAAAAATGTGAACATGCGTTCTACGAAGAACACTTGTCTATTGGAGAACTTTGACGAACCATCACAAGACACATGTAGACGAAGATACATTTGTTCAACAAGAAAATACATGTGCACAACATAAAAATACATGTGCACAACAGGAAAATACACCATGTACACGAATGCATAGTTGAATCTCATCTATACATTCTCTTTTTTCTATTTGCAATTAAAAGGAAATATAATATAGGAGTGTAGATTTTTGGGATTTTTGCTAAAGTATGTATTCTATATTTTTGTTAAAAGAATGCAAATGTGTATGTGTTAAAAAAATGCTTATAGAAATTTACTTGTAAATATATACATGTGCAATTAGAAGCAATTGAGCACTAAAACATATGAAAATTTACATTATAAAAAACACATGTAAAATTACATTATTTAAAAGAAACACATGTGCACCTTGACTTATATGAGAAAAACATATCATCTTACATTTTGAAATCATGAAAAACAAATTATAAAAAAAAAAAAAAAAAAAAAAAAAAAAAAAAAATTCTAAAATTTAGGAACTAAAAACGTTTTATTAAAAAATCAAAAGAAAATAAAAATGTATTTTTCTTGTTATGCCCTTTTGAATTAAATAATAAAATAAATATCCAAAAAATCGATTGGTTGATCTTGGTTCCATGATTCTACAATTTATTTGGTTACGAAAATAACTATTCCTATATATATATATATATATATATATATATATATATATATATATATATATATATATATATATATATATAAACTCACAACTTGTAAAAAACTTTAGAAATGTGTGGTATTTCGGTTGTGGTGGTCCCGTTGATGGCGGTTTCGGTGGTGCAGCGGGTTTGTGATGGTGGGTTTCTGTGGTGGAGGGGGGTTCGGTGATGGCGGGTTTCGGCGTTGGAGGGGTTCGGTGATGGCGGGTTTTGTGGTGGTGGGTTGATAAGGATTTAAAATGTGTGGTTGTAGGGGGTCATTTAAGCTCTAAACTCGTACATTTGTTATCAATTATTTCCTTAAATCGTTCCTTTTCACATTTTAGGTACTTAGGACGCAAAAGCTGGAAACCGACACGTTTTGGGCTAATTTGGACAAGAAAACGAAAAAAACGACCAAGTCATGAATCTGTCTGGAAAAGGACTCCAGACGGCATCACAACCTCAACGTGCGCCGTCACTTGAATTTGGACATGATGATTTGATGAAAATTTTACATGTGACGGCTCAGAACATTTGAGAGTTTATAACCTGACGGTGTCATTTGTATTTGAAGACCAAGATTTAAAAGAATAAGATGCATAGGAGGAGGAGTGTTGATAGTTTGGGTTCATTTTTGCACAATTGTCAACCGTGGGTGGTGAAACTTCAGCTGTCACCGCCACCATTGCCGTCGTTGTCGTTAGTTAGCCGCAACTCATTTTCATCGAAAAATGAGAAAAGAAAGAAAACTATATCGATCAAGCTAGCTCGTTCGGCACAACCGCTGCCACCGCTACCTTTGCCGCTGCCACGACCCACCAGGACACGTGTGGCTCCATTTATTACAGACAAGCCTAGAGTACCAATGATGATGAGCAGTTTCCCTGGCATTGATGACACCTCAAGTGGTGGAGATTCGCCAATGAAACAAATTCCACCTCATCCGCCTCTACCACCGTTCAAGATGGGAAATTCACGGTGGAAGGTACCTTTGTCTTGTTGCAAAGTAAATTGAGCTCATCTCCTGATTGCGATGAAGCATAGTCTCCATCGTCGGATGCATATGCAATAACGGCTATGACGTCGCCACTTTTCTCTCCAAGCCATAACGTCGAAATTGAAGCTGATAGCTTCATTACACGATTCAGGGTCGGGTTAAAGCTCGAAAGAATGTCCAAACTTGGCCCGGGCCCAAGCCCAATCTGAAGTAATGGCCAGTTAGGGGTGTTAATCGGTTCGGTTATCGGATTGTTCGGTTAAAAAAATTTAGGTCAACCCGAGAACCGAACCGAACCAAATTCAAATTTGGTTTTCGGTTCGTTTCGGTTGAATTCCAGTTCGGTTCGGTTCTTGGGTTGAACCGAATTTCACTATTTTTAAAAAATAATAATAATAATTACATAGATATTTAGCAAAACAATATATTTCAAGCATAAAAGTGTTTTATTATATTATGATAACCTTTTAATAGTATTTATATATATATATATATATATATATATATATATAAATATACATAAAATATATAAATATATATATAATTATATAAAAATATATATATTTATATGAATTCGGTTTTCGGTTCGGTTTTGGTTCAAACCGCTAAACCCATATCAACCCGAGAACCGAATTAGTAGTTTGATTCGGTTCGGTTTTAGCAAATTCGGTTCGATTATTTTCGGTTCGGTTCGGTTTCAGTTTTCGGTTTATTCGGTCTTTTCGGTTTTTTTGCTCACCCCTATGGCCAATGGGCTTATATTCTTCTAATATTTACAATTTCCTAATATTATTTGAGTTGGTAAATTATACATGTCTAACAAATGATTCTTATTATTTCATATATATTTCTTTCATTCTTTAGTTTGTTATTTTTAGTGTTTGTGACTTGGGTATGTGAAATGACAATTGGGAAGTCATGTTTTATAGAAACTTAAGGCATGTGAGGTTTTGACTTTGGTGATGTCCTCTAGCTATCTAGAGAATGAATGGATAACAAAAGGAATGATTAGGTTGCTGATGTAATGACATTATATTAGTACTTGCATGTATATGTAATGACTAGTGAGACATTAAGTGAACAATACAAAGATGTCAGCATGAAGCCACTGGCGGAGCTTGGTCAATTTTTGCAGGAGGACCCGAAGGGTACTTTATGACACTTAAGAGGGCCAAACTATAATTTATTTAGAAAGTTTAAGGTTTATAACATAAATTATGCATTACTACAAAAGTATATAAATGTAAATATGGCAAAGCCTAGGGGGCCATGGCCCTTTCTAGTCTAGGTACCGGATCATTTAGAAAGTAGACACAAAATAAAAAGTCTACAAAGTAATGTAAACCGTTGGATTAAAAGGTCTCGTCAATTCACCATCAGATCAGATTACGGGTAATCCTGTCTTATCCTCTATTTATCCCGCCTTCAAAACACATCTCACTCTCACCAACCACTTCACCTTCAATCCTATTTTCACACATAACACCACTTTTCAAACACAAAATCCATCATCTCTTCATCACCACAGTTACTGCCAAACTTCATCACCGCCAACCATCACAGCCATCGCTGAACCTCACCATCGCCGGATCATCCGTTCAAGATTCATTTGACCTAATTGACGGTCGTGACGTCACTTTTTGTGAGATTTGATTTCGTCACCACACCAATAGCTTCTTCTTCTTCTACAACATTGTTACCGTGTCGCGGTGGTTTATGATGGTATCCGTGTCTTGCGGTTTCAGGTGAGGCGAAGAGTGTCAGAGATGCGGAGATATTTAGGTTATGAGTGTAGTGCGTTTATTGATGTCGTAATGTAAAAGGTAGTTGAATTTGTTGTTGACCAACTTGTTTAAAAGATACATATATACATGCTGATTTTGATTATAATGAAATGACGGTGAATTTGTGTATGATTGTATGCCAATTGATATTTAATATTTGCGTATGAACTATGAAGTGTTGAGCTTACCAATGTTGTAGTATTGATTTGCTGATGTAATTAGTATCACATTTCGGGTTTTTTAGTGTGTATATAAGGTGTTTGATGAAAAGTTTTTTTGTTATAAAATGGTGTGATTTTTGTTAAAAAGTGACTGTACAACTTTGTATTTGATCCACATATTTTTAATAATGTTCATCAGTTCATTAGTTAGTTTTGGTCATCGGTTAATATTGTTCATCCGTTACTTTTGATAATGTTCATCACTTCAAGTTAGTATTGTTCATCAGTTCATCAATTTTGTTTATTGGTTAGTTTGGTTCATCAGTTATTATTGTTCATCATTTTTTAAAAAGAAATCATGTTATTCATCAGTTTTCTTAGAAAAAAATGTTTATCAGTTTATAAAGAAAAAAAGGTTCATCAGTTTTCTGAGGAAAAAATCATCGGTAAAAAAAGTTGTTTATCAATAAAAAGAGTTGTTCATCAATAAAAACTTTGTACATCAGTATTTTTCATCAAAAAAAAAGTTGTTCATCAATTAGAAGAGTTTTGGTTGTTCATCAGTTTTGTTTATTGATTAGTTTGGTTCATCAATTATTATTGTTCATCAGTTTTTTAAAATAAATCATGCTATTCATCAGTTTTCTTAGGAAAAAATGTTCATCAGTTTACAAAGAAAAAAAAGGTTCATCAGTTTTGTTTATTGATTAGTTTGGTTCATCAGTTATTATTGTTCATCAGTTTTTTAAAAGAAATCATATTATTCATCAGTTTTCTTAGAAAAAAATGTTCATCAGTTTACAAAGAGAAACAGGTTCATCAGTTTTCTGAGGAAAAAATCATCAGTAAAAAAAGTTGTTTATCAATAAAAATAGTTGTTCATCAATAAAAACTTTGTTCATCAATTGATGAACAACTCTTTTATTAGTTAATCTTGTTCATCAGTATTATTCATCAAAAAAAAAGTTGTTCATCAATTAAAAGAGTTTTGGTTGTTCATCAGTTTTGTTTATTGATTAGTTTGGTTCATCAGTTATTATTGTTCATCAATTTTTTAAAAGAAATCATGTTATTCATCAGCTTTCTTAGAAAAAAATGTTCATCAGTTTACAAAGAAAAAAAGGTTCATCAGTTTTCTGAGGACAAAATCATAAGTAAAAAAAGTTGTTTATCAATTAAAAGAGTTGATGTTCATCAATAAAAACTCTGTTCATCAATAAAAAACGTTGTTTATCATTAAAAGAGTTGTTCATCAATTGATCGGTTTATCAATTTTCTTAAGAAAATCACAACGTTCATCAGTTTATTTGTTAGTCTTGTTTATCACATAATCTTGTTCATCATTAGCATTATTCATCGGTTATATCACGTTATTCATCGGTTCTCGTGACAATGTTCATCAATAAAACATTGTTCATCGTATACTTTGTTCATTAATAGAAGAAATTGTTGTTTATCAATAAAAAAATGTTCTTGATCGATAAAAAGAGTTGTTCATTTATTGATCAATAAAAAGGATTCATATTCATCAATAAAAAATGTTGTACATCAATAAAAAAAAATTATAATGTTCATAAGTTTATCAAATTTTCAGAAAAAAAAAATGTTCATCAGTTGTCTACAAAACCATGATATTCGTGAGTTATAGTCAAAATGTTCATCAGTTTATCATTTGGTTGTTGTTCACCAGGTTAAAAAAAAAGCTAAAAATAACAAAAATAACAAAAGATGTATTGTGGTACAACAATTAGTGCGTTTAAATGTACTTTTATAAGAAAAATCTCTTTTGGCGTTTATCAAACACTTTTGTGTCAAGACTAAATACGATTAAAACGTCATCTTTAATAATGCGATATCTCACTCATATTATATCGGATTTAAGTTATTCAAATTTCTGGGTAAAGAATGGCTAAAAAGCTACAACTTTCATGTTTTAAGTTTTGCAAAATTCGGCTATAAAACTAGACAAAATTAGAGCCAAAAATACCAAAAATTTCAAGAAAATCAATACCTACTTAAAAAGTTAAAAAAAAAATTGCGATTCATATATCAAAAAGTATACCAAATTAAAGAGAATTGAATTTTAAAAAGTATGGTGAATTCGGTTTTTCGTAAAAGTTTGTCGTTCGAAAGTTATTTGCGTTTGAAGTTTGAGGGTGGAATAGAATATAATCACAAATTTACAAAAATACCCTTTGTCAAATGAATTAAGCATGTTTGGGACTTTTTTTAATCCTCACCGTGGATTATGAAGTTGGGATGATCGAACGATTCAAAACACTTTTTATGCTTTTCAATATTTATTCACTTTGCAAGGGATCGCGCATCTTCTAGTCTATACATGGCTCCGCCTATGCATGAAGCGTATCGTTATTGCTAATACTAAGACACAAAGATGCCGATAGCATCTTATCACATACAAATGCAAATTACATAAATATTGATACGGGCAAATCACATGTGCATAGCAGCTCATGACTTCCCCTATCGAGTACTATATAGACATGTCGGATATGACTGACCGCGAACAAGTATATGGATTACCGTGTAGCCAATATGGGGTGCATACGGGTGGACCTGATGTTTTGGTTCTTGTAGCTATGTGCTCACTGGAATTCTGGTCATGCTTCTGGCTAACTTAGGTATAAGGGATTCTTCCTGTCTTATCTTTTTGATCCATTTGGCTTTGATTCGGATTTGTTCAATGCTTTGGTTCAAGTTCCTGGCAAATGAAGGAGTCACTCGGCTGCTGAAAAATTCTTCCACTTCTTCTGCCATTTCATGGCTGCTAAACTGAAATGTGTTTTAAACAAGTTTATTAGACGCGTCTTTCACTTAACAGAATCACGTGGTTTTATAAAATATGATTCAAGACTACTTACTGGTGTCACGATATCTCTAATGAAACGATGAAATACCAATCCTTGACCCCATCGCTCATTGATCACATCCCAGTTCTCCTGTAAAAAGATCATTGTGTGTTAGCCTCAGGAAATTTAAAATGCGATAATAAGAATTAATTTGAAATTACTGTAGGCTTTTACTGCACCTTGAACCATATCCAAGCTGTTTCACGGGCTTCCAAACTTATCCCTGCAGTTACATAAATTGTGTCTTGTTCTCGAATCTGTGAGGACAGACATAAAATTGAGAGATGAAATAAGTTTCTGAGTCGAGCATAACATTTTAATATCCAAATAAGAGTAATACCTCATCTGTGAACATGAGGTTCAGAACCTCTTTCACTATTTCCGGGTCCGGAGAAGTAGCTATACAAGCTGAAGAAGACCAAGTAAGCCAGATCAGCAGAAAAAATGCGGGTATTAAGAAGCCCTAATACAATTGAAAATGGTCATATTTTATCTGTGATTTCTACCCATTTAAATGGGTGTATTTGGGTAATCTTTTGTCACTAATGGGACAAGCAGCAACACAAAAATTGTTGGCTAAAAACACAACCTGTCAATGGTAAAATGGGTCAAACAAGTCTAAATTTCCAAAACCTCCTAACTATAATTACTCAAAAAGTTACTCTAGTATTATAAATAGTAACTACTAATTCATTAAAAGAGAAGCTAAAATTAAAGGGGTTACCCTTCCACTCTCTTTGGCGAAAACGGTGACCTAAATATCCCTAAATTGATTTACCTCTAATCGTGTCTCTACCTAGCTTGATTCAGATTATAGATTGATTAATCCATTGGGTTTATCAGCTATTGGTGTGTTGTCTTTTGTTAGGTTATTATCACGTTTTTGGTTTTTGGTTTTAGGGTTTAAAGTTCTTTCGTCAACTTGGGTTATTGCAATTACTGTCGTTGATCTTTACATCATTTTACAATCATGACAAGATCTAGGGCTCATATTTTAGTGGTTACACCTACGATGTCACGTTATTGAAACCCTAATCTTTTAGGGTTTCGTCCGATCGTTGAAGGTAGGGCTCTTCGTGTACTTCTTGTTTCTGTCTGATCGTATTTGGATTTTGTAACCATGCAAAAGGGCTTTTTTGATTCGGGAGGGTTGGGTAGTAATCATAAGAAAAAAAGGTGGAAGGAGATCGGATGTGGTCTCGAGTTCACGAACTGAAAACGTGGATGATGATGATGGTGGGTTTCCTTCTCTAAGCAGTCTTGCGGCTAAGATGTGTAATATGGAGGGTAATTTGCTTGGTGCGGATGGGAAACCACTAAAACCTCTTAGGAATGTTAGCATGGATCGTTCTCAGTCGAAGGTCATCTTGTCTGAGTCCATTAATTCATGATGTGAAGACTATTGAACGTGAAAAAACGAACACCCACATTGATGGATTGGTTTCTGAGATTGACCAGGTTGCAAAATCGTGCTTAGATGGTAATGAGAAGGCATTTTGATGAGGACAAGATTGAGGAACTTGCGGAGGAGTACATGGAGCACATCGAGAGTAACAAGAAGCTTCGACAAGTCAAATCGTGAGGGTGACGAACATGGTATCTATAGAAACCGTCCTAACAACGAGGGTTTCAATAGAAAT
Organism: Chrysanthemum lavandulifolium; assembly: GCA_022545495.1. Lineage (NCBI taxonomy): Eukaryota > Viridiplantae > Streptophyta > Magnoliopsida > Asterales > Asteraceae > Chrysanthemum > Chrysanthemum lavandulifolium. The sequence goes on from CM040244.1 coordinate 278,972,590, forward strand.
CGTGCACGTAACCAATCTCCTAAACAAATTTGGGGACATGATGACTTTGTGTCTTCGGATGAGGAAGGAGACGAGGAAGATTATGAGGAGTTTGGTGTAGGGCCAAGGGATAGGAATCTAAGACATAGGAACGTGGTTCAAGGGAATGTCCGTCAACAAGGTTATCGGGTCAAGGCCGAGATTCCTAACTTTGTTGGAAATCTTGACATTGAAGCGGTGCTAGATTGGTTATATGAAGTTGATAACTTCTTTGACATCATGGATGTTCCGAAAGAGAGCAAGTGAATATCGTGGCTTATAAGTTACGAGGAGGTGCGGGAGCTTGGTGGCAACGTGAACAAGAAAACCGTAGGAGACAAGGTAAGTATCCAATCAACACGTGGCCAAGGATGAAGAGAATGATCAAAGGAAGGTTTTTACCTCCGGATGTGGAGAAAATATTGTACCAAGAATATCATAGTTGTGTTCAAGGAAGAAGATCGTGTCGAGTACAAGGGTGAGTTTTAAGATTGCAAGCTCGTTGTAATTTGAGGAAATGGAAGAACAAACCGCGGATAGGTATATTAGTGGTTTGAATTCTTTGATTCAAGAAAAGTTGAGTTTTATGTCAATTTGGTCCGTGGATCAAGCTCAAAACTTGGCTATGAAGGTGGAGAGGTTGGCTTCTAAAACCGGAGTTGGGTTTAAACGGTCAACTTTGCAGAGTTCAAGTACTTATGGGGGTCGGCCCAATCAAAGACAATTTGCCCTCCCTAGTACTACTACTTCTACTACTACGACTTCTAAGGCTACTGAAAGTGGGGTTGACAAAGGTAAGGAAGTTCAAACGGCAAAATCTATTCCTTATGCTAAACCGACGGGTGACAAATATTTTAGATGTGGTGAAACGGGGCATAGGTCAAATGTTTGTCCTAAGAGGAATACACTCTATACATCGGATATTGGGTATGATGGAGTGTTTGGTGATGAGCCGTTTCAAAAGGAAGATGAGCTTGAGTACACGCCGCCATTGGATGTGATGGAGTTCCACAAGATCCTTTATGCATTTCTTTTGCTGAAGGAAATTTGACAGAAAAACTTCTTTCAGCTCATCATAGCTGTCTACCGATTCTGGTGGAAGATCATCAAACCACACCCTAGCGGAGCCAGTTAGAGTGGAATTGAACATGTGGCACCATGTTGGCATGGCCCAACGTTCTACTTTTGCCGTTGCTTGAAATATTTTTAGGTGATCTTCCGGATCTTCACTTCCATCGTATGTCTTTACATTGGTGGGCATTCGCGTTTTCTTGGGCATGTCGAAATAGCGAATGCGTGGAGTGAACGGGTCAGTCTCCTTGCATACCCATAGCCTGGCTAAGTCTTCGGCATCGACATCTGACTTTTGCTTTTTGGATTCGGATCTCCAGTGTTCGCCTCCATTATCTTCACTGTCGGAAAGTCGATCGGTCTTCGGCAAGTATGCCCAGCTATCTGTGTATCCTCCGGAATAGGGTTCCGTCCTTCGTGGATAGGAGTGACGGTAACTGTCTTCCTCCTCTTTTTGAGATCCGCGACGACTGGGTCTCCTTCGATCTCCGGAGCATAAGGAGATGCTTTTTTCTCTATCCCCTAGTCTGTGGAACACACCCTTGCGCAGCCTTCTGAACACCTCTTCTTTTTCAGCGGCTTTCTTTCGTGGTGATCTGGATCGGCTGCGTCTTGGCTCGGAGCCTTCTCTTGCGTTCCGACGCTTTCAAGATTCGATCTTCTTTCTCAGATCCCTCCTTCTGGTCGGTCTTCCGGATTCGGAGTGTTGTGACACTTTGTGAAAATCCAACTGAGTTTTTAGCGCTTCTATGGCCTTGGCTCTCTCCTCCTATTTCCGAACTTTCTCTATCACAATAGGTAAGATATGGTCATAGTACTTGTCGCAATACTTCTTGACGGCTGTGCTGGACGCGGGCCCTTCAAGTTCTACCAGATCTCTGATGTTTCCCATTCCGCGTGTTCGCACCATGATACGGAGCGGGTGTTGGATCAGACTGAGCTCCTACGGTGAGCATTTTTCCAGAAAGCAGTTGTGTACTGGGTCCCACGGATGGCGCCAACTTGTTAGTATAAAATGTGTGACGAGTTGTAACGGGGGTTAGTATAGCTTGTTGGATTGGGCTAACAGGCTACTAGTGGGTTGATCTTGTACTAATCCAAGTAGTTTGATTGAATTCCCTGCACAAGGAGAGAAAACCGTTAGCCTTGCCGTGGGGACGGACCCCATGATTAGACTCCGGCATGAGAGTAAGTACACATTCTTGTTAGATAAAGTAAGAGTATGTGTGTGTAATTATGAGAGAGAAAGGTGTACATTGTATGGGGATTAGAGCCCCTTTTATTGGCGAGGCTTACCGCTAGGGTTTCCTAGTTACTCGCATATAGTAGTTAGTTGCCGGAGTCGGACCCTTGTCGAACAAGGTTCCGTGTTAATCGCAGATGCGGACACAGGATACCTTCCGCGGCAGGAGGTTCGGTCTGCTAAGTATCCTGCGTGCGTCTTTTAGCCTGGACTATAGCCAATTTCGTTATTGGACTTACTATTGGCCCAATGTTTGTAGTTATTCTTATTGTTGGGCCGGGGCCCAGTATGTGTATAGTACGTATTGGGCCTAGTGGGCCTGTTATACGTGCTATACGTCATCAGATGGAGAAGTGGAACAAATGACGTGTGTCATTCAACGGACTTTGTGTTCGCCAAAGGTTAGTGATTCTTCACAACGTAATAAGATTTTTCAAACTAAGTGTTTAGTTAAGGAGAAGATTTGTTCCATTATTATCGATGGAGGGAGTTGTGAGAATTTGGTGTCTAAAGCCTTCGTTAAAGCTTTTAAGCTACCAACCGAGCCTCATCCCAATCCATATCAAATTGGGTGGGTTAAGAAGGGACCGCGATTAAGGTGACCAAAATTTTTAAGGTTCCTCTTACTATTGGGAAGCACTATAATGTGTTGATTACTTGTGATGTCGTTGATATGGAAGGATGTCATGTTTTGCTAGGACGACCATGGCAACATGATGTGGATGCTACACACCAAGGAGAGTTAAATAGGTATTTGTTTAAATGGAGTGGAAAAACTATTGTTGTGTTACCTTTAGGTGTCAATTCTCCGGAAAGAAAGTGGAAAGCAAGACTTTGGTGACAATGATTTCATCACCAAAGGAGTTTCAAGCCGAAAGGAAGGAGGCGGGGGTTTCTTATGCTTTGGTAGTGAAGGGGGTTGAAGATGGTATGGATAATGTTATTCCTGAAGTGATTAAGCTCGTGCTTAAAGAGTTTAGTAGAGTAGTTTCGGATGATACACCGGATTCTTTACCATCGTTGAGAAACATTCAACACCAAATTGATTTGGTTCCCGGAGCAAGTTTACCAAACCTTCCTCACTATAGGATGAGTCCTAAGGAGTCGGATATCTTGCGTGAGAAAGTATAGGAATTGTTGAGAAAGGGTCATATTCAAGAAAGCATTAGTCCTTGCACGGTTCCGGGTCTTCTTACACCAAAGAAGGATGGAAGTCGGAGGATGTGCGTTGATAGTCGTGCCATCAACAAAATCACGGTAAGGTATCGTTTTCTTATTCCACGTCTTGATGATTTATTGGATCAACTTTCGGGTGCTAAAGTGTTTTCTAAGATTGATTTGAGGAGTCGGTACCATCAAATTCGGATGAAACCGGATGCATTGAGTAGGAATACTACTTTATTGGTTACTATTAGTAGTGATGTTGTGGGTTTTGAGTCGATTAAAGGGTTGTATGTCGAAGATGAAGATTTTCGAGGCATTTGGGACGAAATTGAAACCAAGCAACATCGAGGTGAGTTTCTTGTACTTGAAGGCAATTTGTTTAAAGGTAATCGATTGTGTATTCCTAACACTTCACTTAGGAGTCAATTGATCAAGGAGGTACATGCGGGAGGTTTGAGTACTCATTTAGGTCGTGACAAGACTATTGCTAGTATGGACAGCCGATTTTATTGGCCTCAATTGAAGAGGGATGTTGGTTCATTCGTGAAGAGGTGTGTTGTGTGCCAAGAAGGAAAGGGTATTGCACATAATACGGGACTTTATATGCCATTACCCGTACCCGAGAGCCCTTGGGTTGATATTTCTATGGATTTTGTGCTAGGTCTTCCTCGTGCCCAATGGGGAGTCGATTCCGTTTTTGTTGTTGTTGATAGGTTTTCTAAGATGGCGCATTTCATTCCTTGCAAGAAGACTTCGGATGCGGCGCATATTGCTAGGTTGTTATTTCAAGAAGTAGTTCGTTTTCATGGAGTTCCCAAGTCAATTACTTCAGATCGAGATAGTAAGTTTCTTGCTCACTTTTGGTTAACTCTTTGGATGCGTTTGGGTACATCATTGAACTTTAGTAGTACCGCTCATCCTCAAACGGATGGTCAAACCGAGGTGGTCAATAGAACATTAGGAAACATGATTAGGTGTTTATGTGGAGAGAAGCCAAAGCTATGGGATGTGTCGTTGGCTCAAGCCGAGTTTGCTTACAATATTGCGGTTCATATTTCAACGGGGTTTCACTATTTGAGGTTGTTTACAAGACATCGCCAAGACAAGCAGTGGATTTGATTGACTTACCGGGAAAGACGAGTGCTCAAGCAAAAAAAATGGTGGAAGAGGTTCAAGCTACTCATGAGGTTGTTAGAGCCAAAATTGGCGAATCAAATGCTATGTATAAAGCCGCACCAGATAAGCATCGACGTGTGAAGTTATTCAAAGTGGGTGATGAAGTGATAGTGTTTCTTCGAAAATAGCGTTTTCCGGTTGGTACGTAGAGCAAGTTGTAGCCGAAAAAGTATGGGTCGTACAAGATTCTTCGAAAAATCAATGATAATGCTTATGTGGTTGATTTTCCGAATACTATGAGTATTTCAAAGACTATCAATGTGTCGGATATCTATGAGTTCTACCATAGTGATGCGGGTGAAGAAAAGAACTCGAGGACGAGTTCTTCTAAAGTGAGGAGGAATGATGAGGACAAGATTGAGGAACTTGCGGAGGAGTACATGGAGCACATCGAGAGTAACAAGAAGCTTCGACAAGTCAAGCCGTAGCTTGTGGTTTAACTACGGCGTAACCCCAAAGCCAAGATTACGCCGTATATCTGTGTTTAATTTCAGTTTATGTTCGGTGTAGCAACTACGCCGTAGTTGATAAATTCAACTACGCCATAGTTGAGTAAGTTTACATTCGTAGTTATAGTTACGTTGTAGTTGATAAAAAAAATTACGCCGTAATTAAATTATTTACTCTCGTAGTGGTAGTTACGCCGTAGTTGATAAATTCAATTACGCCATAACCTTAGTCGGGTCTGTTTCATATTTTAATTTTTGAGTCGGTTTTGGACGAGTTTTTCTTGCTTGTTCCCCAAGATTGGCTTCCCTATAAATATAGGGCTTGGGTTTTATGTTTATTATTCAGTTATCAATAAAATTTATTTGTCTTTTAAATCCTTGTGATTTGCTAAAACCTTAGTTAGGTTTTGTGTTACACGCTTCCGTTCTACGTCACATTTAGTGGGGCAAAATCTAACACAATTGAGCCTAATGTTTCGACTGGTTTACACGTGCATGGGGATTCTATTGGTGAGGCTGTTGTTTCTCAAGACCAAATTGCTAAGGCTACTGTAGAGGTTTTCTGAGGACAGAATCATAAGTAAAAAAAGTTGTTTATCAATTAAAAGAGTTGATGTTCATCAATAAAAACTCGTTCATCAATAAAAAACGTTGTTTATCATTAAAAGAGTTGTTCATCAATTGATCGGTTTATCAATTTTCTTAAGAAAATCACAACGTTCATCAGTTTATTTGTTAGTCTTGTTTATCACATAATCTTGTTCATCATTAGCATTATTCATAAGTTATATCATATTATTCATCAGTTCTCATGACAATGTTCATCAATAAAAACATTGTTCATCGTATACTTTGTTCATTAATAGAAGAAATTGTTGTTTATCAATAAAAAAATGTTACTGATCAATAAAAAGAGTTGTTCATTTATTGATCAATAAAAAGGATTCATATTCATCAATAAAAAATGTTGTACATCAATAAAAAAAAATTATAATGTTCATAAGTTTATCAAATTTTCAGAAAAAAAAAATGTTCATCAGTTGTCATCAGTTATAGTCAAAATGTTCATCAGTTTATCATTTGGTTGTTGTTCACCAGTTAAAAAAAAAAGCTAAAAATAACAAAAATAACAAAAGATGTATTGTGGTACAACAATTAGTGCATTTAAATGTACTTTTATAAGAAAAATCTCTTTTGGCATTTTATCAAACACTTTTTGTGCACTAAATATGACTAAAACGTCATCTTTAATGTGCGATATCTCACTCATATTATATCGGATTTAAGTTATTCAAATTTCTGGGTAAAGAATGGCTAAAAAGCTACAACTTTCATGTTTTAAGTTTTGCAAAATTCGGCTATAAAACTAGACAAAATTAGAGCCAAAAATACCAAAAATTTCAAGAAAATCAATACCTACTTAACAAGTTAAAAAAAAATTTGCGATTCATATATCAAAAAGAATACCAAATTAAAGAGAATTGAATTTTAAAAAGTATGGTGAATTCGGTTTTTCGTAAAAGTTTGTCATTCGAAAGTTATTTGCGTTTGAAGTTTGAGGTGGAATAGAATATAATCACAAATTTGCAAAAATACCCTTTGTCAAATGAATTAAGCATGTTTGGGACTTTTTTTTAATCCTCACCGTGGATTATGAAGTTGGGATGATCGAACGATTCAAAACACTTTTTATGCTTTTCAATATTTATTCACTTTGCAAGGGATCGCGCATCTTCTAGTCTATACATGGCTCCGCCTATGCATGAAGCGTATCGTTATTGCTAATACTAAGACACAAAGATGCCGATAGCATCTTATCACATACAAATGCAAATTACATAAATATTGATACGGGCAAATCACATGTGCATAGCAGCTCATGACTTCCCCTATCGAGTACTATATAGACATGTCGGATATGACTGACCGTGAACAGTATATGGATTACCGTGTAGCCAATATGGGGTGCATACGGGTGGACCTGATGTTTTGGTTCTTGTAGCTATGTGCTCACTGGAATTCTGGTCATGCTTCTGGCTAACTTAGGTATAAGGGATTCTTCCTGTCTTATCTTTTTGATCCATTTGGCTTTGATTCGGATTTGTTCAATGCTTTGGTTCAAGTTCCTGGCAAATGAAGGAGTCACTCGGCTGCTGAAAAATTCTTCCACTTCTTCTGCCATTTCATGGCTGCTAAACTGAAATGTGTTTTAAACAAGTTTATTAGACGCGTCTTTCACTTAACAGAATCACGTGGTTTTATAAAATATGATTCAAGACTACTTACTGGTGTCACGATATCTCTAATGAAACGATGAAATACCAATCCTTGACCCCATCGCTCATTGATCACATCCCAGTTCTCCTGTAAAAAGATCATTGTGTGTTAGCCTCAGGAAATTTAAAATGCGATAATCAGAATTAATTTGAAATTACTGTAGGCTTTTACTGCACCTTGAACCATATCCAAGCTGTTTCACGGGCTTCCAAACTTATCCCTGCAGTTACATATATTGTGTCTTGTTCTCGAATCTGTGAGGACAGACATAAAATTGAGAGATGAAATAAGTTTCTGAGTCGAGCATAACATTTTAATATCCAAATAAGAGTAATACCTCATCTGTGAACATGAGGTTCAGAACCTCTTTCACTATTTCCGGGTTCGGAGAAGTAGCTATACAAGCTGAAGAAGACCAAGTAAGCCAGATCAGCAGAAAAAATGCGGGTATTAAGAAGCCCTAATACAATTGAAAATGGTCATATTTTATCTGTGATTTCTACCCATTTAAATGGGTGTATTTGGGTAATCTTTTGTCACTAATGGGACAAGCAGCAACACAAAAATTGTTGGCTAAAAACGCAACCTGTCAATGGTAAAATGGGTCAAACAAGTCTAAATTTCCCAAACCTCCTAACTATAATTACTCAAAAAGTTACTCTAGTATTATAAATAGTAACTACTCATTCATTAAAAGAGAAGCTAAAATTAAAGGGGTTACCCTTCCACTCTCTTTGGCGAAAACGGTGACCTAAATATCCCTAAATTGATTTACCTCTAATCGTGTCTCTACCTAGCTTCGATTCAGATTATAGATTGATTAATACATTGGGTTTATCAGCTATTGGTGTGTTGTCTTTTGTTAGGTTATTATCACGTTTTTTGGTTTTTTGGTTTTAGGGTTTAAAGTTCTTTCGTCAACTTGGGTTATTGCAATTACTGTCGTTGATCTTTACATCATTTTACAATCATGACAAGATCTAGGGCTCATATTTTAGTGGTTACACCTACGATGTCACGTTATTGAAACCCTAATCTTTTTAGGGTTTCGTCTGATCGTTTGAAGGTAGGGCTCTTCGTGTACTTCTTGTTTCTGTCATTTTGATCGTATTTGGATTTTGTAACCATGCAAAAGGGCTTTTTTGATTCGGGAGGGTTGGGTAGTAATCATAAGAAAAAAAGGTGGAAGGAGATCGGATGTGGTCTCGAGTTCACGAACTGAAAACGTGGATGATGATGATGGTGGGTTTCCTTCTCTAAGCAGTCTTGCGGCTAAGATGTGTAATATGGAGGGTAACTTGCTTGGTGCGGATGGGAAACCACTAAAACCTCTTAGGAATGTTAGCATGGATCGTTCTCAGTCGAAGGTCATCTTGTCTGAGTCCATTAATTCATGATGTGAAGACTATTGAACGTGAAAAAACGAACACCCACATTGATGGATTGGTTTCTGAGATTGACCAGGTTGCAAAATCGTGCTTAGATGGTAATGAGAAGGCATTTTGATGAGGACAAGATTGAGGAACTTGCGGAGGAGTACATGGAGCACATCGAGAGTAACAAGAAGCTTGAAAAGTCAAGACGTGGCTTGTGGTTTAACTACGCCGTAACCCCAAAGCCAAGATTACGCCGTAAATCTTTGTTTAATTTCAGTTTATGCTCGGTGTAGCAACTATGCCGTAGTTGATAAATTCAAATACGCCATAGTTGAGTAAGTTTACATTCGTAGTTATAGTTACGCCGTAGTTCATAAAATCAATTACGCCGTAATTAAATTATTTACTCTCGTAGTGGTAGTTACGCCGTAGTTGATAAATTCCATTACGCCGTAACCTTAGTCGGGTCTGTTTCCTATTTTAATTTTTGAGTTGGTTTTGGACTAGTTTTTCTTGCTTGTTCCCCAAGATTGGCTTCCCTATAAATATAGGGCTTGGGTTTTATGTTTATTATTCAGTTATCAATAAAATTTCAAGACTTTGTTTTTTAAATCCTTGTGATTTTCTAAAACCTTAGTTAGGTTTTGTGTTACACGCTTCTGTTCTACGTCAGTTGGCATTAGAGACACGTTGATTCCTGGTGGTAATTGGTTTAGAAGTTCTTCGTCTATTAAACATCTAGAGCTTATTAGTATCCTAGATGGTGAACAGCGCAGAAGTTCCAAAAACCCGTACCTGTGGTGGGGTGTGGTCGACCGAAGACATGGATCGTGCGATTACCGATCCCGCGACCAAATTCGAGAGCTTATCCACCATTCTTGATGAAATCCAATCCACGCTCGGGGGTGGTAGACATCCAAATCGTGAGGGTGACGAACATGGTATCTATAGAAACCGTCCTAACAACGAGGGTTTCAATAGAAATCGTGCACGTAACCAATCTCCTAAACAAATTTGGGGACATGATGACTTTGTGTCTTCGGATGAGGAAGGAGACGAGGAAGATTATGAGGAGTTTGGTGTAGGGCCAAGGGATAGGAATCTAAGACATAGGAACGTGGTTCAAGGGAATGTCCGTCAACAAGGTTATCGGTCAAGGCCGAGATTCCTAACTTTGTTGGAAATCTTGACATTGAGCGGTGCTAGATTGGTTATATGAAGTTGATAACTTCTTTGACATCATGGATGTTCGAAGAGAGCAAGTGAATATCGTGGCTTATAAGTTACGAGGAGGTGCGGGAGCTTGGTGGCAACGTGAACAAGAAAACCGTAGGAGACAAGGTAAGTATCCAATCAACACGTGGCCAAGGATGAAGAGAATGATCAAAGGAAGGTTTTTACCTCCGGATGTGGAGAAAATATTGTACCAAGAATATCATAGTTGTGTTCAAGGGAAGAAGATCGTAATCGAGTACAAGGGTGAGTTTTTAAGATTGCAAGCTCGTTGTAATTTGAGGGAAATGGAAGAACAAACCGCGGATAGGTATATTAGTGGTTTGAATTCTTTGATTCAAGAAAAGTTGAGTTTTATGTCAATTTGGTCCGTGGATCAAGCTCAAAACTTGGCTATGAAGGTGGAGAGGTTGGCTTCTAAAACCGGAGTTGGGTTTAAACGGTCAACTTTGCAGAGTTCAAGTACTTATGGGGGTCGGCCCAATCAAAGACAATTTGCCCTCCCTAGTACTACTACTTCTACTACTACGACTTCTAAGGCTACTGAAAGTGGGGTTGACAAAGGTAAGGAAGTTCAAACGGCAAAATCTAATCCTTATGCTAAACCGACGGGTGACAAATATTTTAGATGTGGTGAAACGGGGCATAGGTCGAATGTTTGTCCTAAGAGGAATACACTCTATACATCGGATATTGGGTATGATGGAGTGTTTGGTGATGAGCCGTTTCAAGAGGAAGATGAGCTTGAGTACACGCCGCCATTGGATGTGATGGAGTTCCACAAGATCCTTTATGCATTTCTTTTGCTGAAGGAAATTTGACAGAAAAACTTCTTTCAGCTCATCATAGCTGTCTACCTATTCTGGTGGAAGATCATCAAACCACACCCTAGCGGAGCCAGTTAGAGTGGAATTGAACATGTGGCACCATGTTGGCATGGCCCAACGTTCTACTTTTTCCGTTGCTTGAAATATTTTTAGGTGATCTTCCGGATCTTCACTTCCATCGTATGTCTTTACATTGGTGGGCATTCGCGTTTTCTTGGGCATGTCGAAATAGCGAATGCGTGGAGTGAACGGGTCAGTCTCCTTGCATACCCATAGCCTGGCTAAGTCTTCGGCATCGACATCTGACTTTTGCTTTTTGGATTCGGATCTCCAGTGTTCGCCTCCATTATCTTCACTGTCGGAAAGTCGATCGGTCTTCCGCGAGTATGCCCAGCTATCTGTGTATCCTCCGGAATAGGGTTCCGTCCTTCGTGGATAGGAGTGACGGTAACTGTCTTCCTCCTCTTTTTGAGATCCGCGACGACTGGGTCTCCTTCGATCTCCGGAGCATAAGGAGATGCTTTTTCTATCCCCAGTGCATGGAACACACCCTTGCATGCACTTCCCGAACACCTCTTCTTTTCGGTGGCTTTCTTTCGTGGTGATCAATCACAAGTCAATTTATGCTTTAACCGTTCACCCATTAATCGTCACTACGATCTCTCACAACCACTTATCTATTCATTTATACTTCAATCCTGACTTGTTCATACACTACCTATCTTGCTTGTCATATCATACTGACCTATACGTTATACGATCACTCAAGCATTCGTAAATTAGTGCGATTATTCGATCGCTTTATAGTCAATGTTGACGTTTAATTTATTGTGACCAAGTTTGTTTACTACATTTGCATTCGTTTGATCTGATAGTGAATTATGTTTGCTTTAGCAATTTTAATCGCAGTTGGTCTATATTTGGTTATACTCGTCTGTGTTTAGTTGACTCGATTAGAATTTGTGTATGTTGATTTGTAAGTGTAACTGTTTAGATCATTTGCTAGATTTGTAAGATGTAATTTTGGATTGATGTCATATATGATTTGTATGATTTTTATACTATATTGATTATCATTTTGCTATGATCAATCTGGTTAATATAATTTTAGGTATATGTGTAGTTTGGTCAAATTTTGAATCATCTAATTTGTTATGAATCTGTACTCATTTCAGTAAATATTGTTGTCTATAATGTTATATTGAAGTAAATAAATTTATTAAGTTATGATTGTTCTAATATGTACAAGTTACTTAACAGTTTTCAATGTTGATAAAAATTTGTTAATTAGTAATAATGAGTGTACATAATTTGTCTAAGTACTTTTAACAAATCAGTATCATCATTGTTATACATGTATCGATCAGATACAGGTTCATTTAATTATCTAGCAGAAAAGTTCTAATGTTAGGATAAAGTATTTGGTTCATGAAAGTAATATTAGTATTTTATAAGTTGCATCATGATTAGATTTGGATTATGATTCACAGTTTTATGATAGTTCATCATTATAGAGAACACATTTTAATTATGAAAAAGTTGTTATCAAATGTTCAGTAAAATGTTCATCATATTGTTCAAATTATTTAATAATCTTTTATATATTATTATAAGATTGTTAAATGTAAAGCATTAGAGTAGTTCATTTGTAATTTATAAGTTTGCATTAGTTGTACAGAAAGTTCTTTCAATATCGAAAATATAATCGTGTTCAAATAGTTCAGAAATATATAAGTTTATCATTAAAGTTCAATGTTAGCAATCTAGATAAACGTTGTTTCATTAGTGTTATTTATCAAAATGATTTAGTAATTTCGAATCAAGTCTTGCTTTATAATGTATTGATCATCGTTAATCATTTTGTTATGATTATGTTAGCTAATCACATATTCATAGTCTTTGTTATTTATCATTATAAAGTTAGTGATTTACATAAATCATTGAAGTAAATCAATTAAATGCATTGTTCGATTGTACAAGAATGTTCATAAAAATTATAAGTGAAATGTATGGTTCAATTAAAATGTATCAATGTATTATGTGTTCAAGTCTGTAACATTTTATTGATAAAGATTTATTCGCATATATTCATCGTTGTCAACAAACACAATCAGAATAAGTATGCATAGTATACTTGATCGCATAAATTGTAAATGGTTTATTCATACATGATCTTGACAATTCAAATAACGAGGTTATGGTCGATTCATATAACGAATAGATAATGAAGATTGTATTGTATTGATCATTTATGAATCATAGATTCATAATGAAGTCAATATACATTTGAGTATATCAATATTGAAAAGTAATAACTCTGATCATAACATGTTAACCAATTAAAGATATATTTGTAAATTTAATTTCAGACGTGTATGATTGAGAGTTTCATCAGGTAGTAATAAAAGATTTAAGTACGATTGCTACAAATGTATTGTCGAAATCTATGTTAATTAGTTGATAATCAGATTTCAAATTATGTCAATATCTTTCAAGACGAAAGTTTTATAGTGGCATCGTCTTTAGAAAGTTTCGGTATAAGTTACGTGGAAATGGGTAGCAGTTTAATCTAAATGTATCATATTAGATCTGAAAGTACTGTATGAGATTAGGAGAGTTTGTAGCGGAATTGTTCAAGTAATGCAATGGATGGCTCATTAAGTTCAAATCTCTGTTATCAAATTTAATACATTGAAGTATACGGATAATTATAGATGGTTGATCTATGTTAAAGTTAGATTTATTTGATAAATAACCTACAAAGTAGACTTTAGATGTAAAGTAGTTTATTAAAGTAGATTGAATTATGCATACAGTGATACAGTATGATTGCTATGTTTCACTAAGCATTCGTCACGATTACTAGTCATGTATTGCAAGCATTGTTATGGTATACTATCCATCTAAGATCTCTGAAGAAATTGATAATGATTCTGGTCATCGGCTATGTCAATTTCCTAATACGTATGACATTGTATGATGAGTTCGTCATGTTTGGAACTGTGAATGAGATGGCTCTACTCACTTTGTCATTGATTGGATGCTCATAGGACATTCTGACATCTTTCTTGAGTATTTAAATTCGAATAAATATGCTGTACAGTTCTTATACCAATTAGCATTATGGTCACGTTTATTGGCATTGTCTTCTGCCAAAGTCTTATCCGTGCATTACACATTGTTCATTCGATAGGTCACTAATTGATTTACGTATTAGCCTTCTGTGATAATTCGACGTGATTAAAATCGATTCAGATACATGGTACATTTGATGCTACTACAGAATAAGCTAGCTTTCAGTCCAACTACTTACTTTCGGCATTCATGTTGACTGATCACATATTGAGTGGATATGACAAATGCTTAAAGCATTATTTCAATAAGGTCTAACTTCTTGTGAATGTTCTAGCTCTCATGTTGTAATGTGAAACTCTGAGTCACCTAGTAGCATCAAAACAAATATTTGTTCAGAATTACAATGTCTAAAGGTAATCAAAAGGTCAGATTCGAATTTTATAAGTATATCTGTTAAGATATCATGATTTAGTTACTCAGTACTTAATGTACTTAACCAATGTTGAGTACATGCGATACAGGTTTCAAGGTTATCGGTAAATCAACGAAGTGTATCTTCTAATCAGCCTTGTAATTTAATCCGATTTGTACTAGTTTCAAGTCGAATAGGTAGATATGTCATGATACGTGTGATGTTTCATTAGAGCTATGATTTGTAGCTATGGTTACGATCTGATTATTGTCAATCGATTTCACGTATTGAAGTGGTAATCTTCAATGTAACTCAAATCTGAATTTTACAATTTGAGTATTAGTTCGTTGACTCATTGTTAAGGCTATGGATGTTCTATTATTTATGATATGAGACTTTGGTTACATCGTAGTTGATTCTCATTAAGTTTGTACAATTAATGATAACACTTGAGTGATTGATTAGATGTTAGTCTACATAGTTAGTTCAATACTGATATCGGTGTATTTAGCTACGAAGTACTGATGATGCTTTCTAATTAGCCATTGAATCTTCTAGGGTACTCTAGATCGATCGATGTAGTTAGGTTTGTGACTTATATTCGTATCATTCTGGACATTGGGTCGCAATCAGTCTCAGGATTCTGTCATGGTTCCATTAAGTAATCATCATCGTGACTATTAGTTCGAGTATAGGTATATCTGCCTGATATTCTATAAGGTTGAATACGGTGTCTCTTAGTGCTAGAGTGTATTGGGCTCAGCTGTTGGTTGTGTATATAGTAGTGTAATTATGGTACTTGATTCATGTTGTCTTGAGAAAGCTAAGTACAGGAAATGTGTAGCATGAATCGTTCCGTCTGTATCGACGGGTATACTTGATCTATCATTAACAGTGATAAGATTATGGTGACACTAACATCAAGATGATGGTCAATGACGATTGCATTAAAATGTGTGAGGAATAGAAGCTTGATGAGATGATGAGGACTTGCATCAGTAAGCAATGAACTAAGTGAAACTGGGTCGATGACAGGATCTATGGATAGACGTGCTGGAAGTGCGTTCAGATCGTCACTAAAGTTACGAAGCATCATCACTAAGATTCGGACTTGATGCATTTGCGTCTGATCGGAGCAAGGAAGTTAGCAGGAAGTTTAGTAGTATTTGGTGACAGGGCTGATAGGAAGAATGTGAGACAGGTAAATGGTTCAGAGGAAGTGTAGGCACGCTACTGGAATCTTGGATAGGCGTGTAGATTTTATACTGAAGTTTGATAACTTTGCTTAGAGGTTTAAGTGATAGTTGCTATAAGTCAAGAGTTGCGATTCGTGAGTACATCACGAAAAGTGTAGTCAGAACATGTCGAGTTTAAGAAACAAGGAAGTTGATGAATCATGAGAAAAGTAAGAAGTTATATATGGTTCATGAAGTCTGCAGTAAAGTATTTAGAAGTCGTTTAATTAAGAGGAAGTGGAGAATGCGGATAAGTATATAGAATTCTTAGAATGATGTAAGTTCATATTGTGTTTATGGATGTAACTTATAAGGTGGTTGGCTAAGACGGATTGGGTTCAGTTCGCATTCGGTAAGACTTTGGATCATACTTGCACTATGATATTTGCTCGATCTACCTAAGTGGTTGAAATAGGGTTAGATAAACTAATAGTTAATAGTTGGCAAATTATTAAATCGTTGGTTGTAAACCGATGTAGTGTCAAAAGTTTTGTTAAAGACATTAGGACATGGTTGAGGATTGCAAGATAAGGCAATTGGTTGACGATGGTTTGAGATTCCGTCAAGAGTTAGACTCTTTAGATAATTTGATTCAGATCTTAAGATCGGTTAAGTCTTCTAAGACTTGAATGGATTACAGTGAAGTTGCATTTCAACTCATAGCGTTGCTGATTCTAAATTTGAACTCTGTGATCGAAGTGTCAACTTTTCTTACATTATAGAGTGAGTCTATCTTATCATGTATTCTATGATCTGGATGTCATCACGGTCATTTCAGATATAGTGATTGCGCACTTGCGGAGTTCACAAGGATCTGAATTCGGTTTTTCAGTTTCGATATACTTTTCATCACGTGACGTTCTATCTATCCGGAGTAGATGTTTTTCACATCACAAGTCGTAGTTACAACTGCCATTTGTTGACCTCTGGATTCATATGTGGGACGATGCTCATTCTTAGATCTGGTTCGATTTCCATAGTATGCTTTATTCTCAGCTCGATACATTGCATTGTCGTAAATAGCGAAATTTCGTAGCTTTGATCTTGCTATTGACTTTCTGCTATAGTCTAATTCGAATCGAACAGATTTGTTGTGATCAATCTGCGTTGCTTCTTCTAGATACTTATCGATTGATTAGGTCACTGTGACGCTATGTACACTTGTAACTCGTTGAACTGCTGGCTCACTAGATTTCCTTCATTCGAGATTCCTATTCGCAATCTTTGTAAATTCGTATGAGGATCTACGCTAGTTTTGCATAACCGCGGCACATGTTACGAGCCCTTCGTTATCGTTCGACTTCGTACATAATACGATGTCGATTCTGGATCGGAGTTGTGAGTCAATTCTATTTAAAGTGTCGGTTTTGTAGTTTAAGTCTTAGTGGGAGAGTCTTTTCAAATGTGTTGTGATCCGCTGATTCATTGAACTAGTGTTAGCGTTTGATGACTTGATTGACTATCCAGTAATTGTAAACATTCTTTGCAATGAGTACTAGTAGGCAAAGTTACATTGTCCTACTTTTGAGTACGGTGACGTAGGATGTCTCGAATTGTATATGACTAACAGTTTGTATTCTAGTCGACTGTATGTTGCCAACTCGCTATAGGTGTCGTCATTATAGTGCTAATTCGAGTGACTCGTGTTCATGAAGTCTTCGTTTATTGGCGTCATCACGTAATGCTCATAGCTGTCAGTACATATTGTCATATGCAAATTGGAATGCTGTTAGTTATTAGAACTTGTACATTAGATTACGACTCAGATTTTATGAGTTACTTGTAAAGTCTTGTCAATTAATTTCTACATAAGAAATGTAGTTAGGTTCTAATGCGTGTAGAGAGTCATGTTTAGAGCACAATGGAGTCAAGTTAAGTTTGTTAAAAGGAACTATAAGTTATCAAGTTGGGTGAATTTGAAGGAATAATGTTTGTTAAAATGTTATTAGGACATTTATCGTGTGCAATGATGTGAGTTACGTATAATGTATTTGGTTAAGCTTGTGAAAAATGTTGTAATACTTCAATCGTAGAATTGCTAACAATCGTGATAAATCACATTCAAGGCAGTACAAATTTGAGAGGTTCCTATTATAGTTTGGACTTATGAATTAGAGATTATGGATCTAGTATTTGGTAAATGTGATCTTGATTTGGGTCTACAAGAATTATTGGAGATACGTTCCATGAGATAGAAGCTTAATCACGATTGTTTATCCGTGAGTTGAAAACATTATGTAAGTTTCATATTGTCCTAGGTCGCCAGAATGTAAATCATGTTCAATTAGTGAAGTTTTTGTAATAAGCAGGTTTTGGCATGATGTTCATAAGGTTATATCAATGGATGAGATTATTTCGATTCAAGCTCTATGAGTATTGTACTAGTAAATGTTTAATGATCCGAGTGGTATAATCCGTGTAGTCAAACAGTGTTATCGGAGATTTATACTATTTTGTTTAATGTAGGATATAGTGAACTATATGTTGGTTAGTTCGTAAAGGTTTAAGATGTGTTGAGTAGGCTTTACATGCAAGTGGATCAATGCAGAACAGGAATGTGTAATCTTGCATTGTGCAAATAGTTAAATATGTCTTATTGTGTGTTCAATCCTGTTCTATGTTCACATTGTGCGAGAATTAGGTGTAACATAATTGGTCAATTCTTGAATCTGTACACATAGAAGTTTTGTAGAGGATTTAGGTTTCGTCAATGTAAGTTGAGTGCAACATGAATTCATATGACTTAATTCGAGAAAGGTTGTATTATTGATTAACAATTTGTTAGTTAATCAGATGTGTGTAGCAATCTTCTAAATTGAGTAAGTTCATTGATCATTAAGTTTCGTTTGATGCTAATCGAATGATAAGATATTACTTAGACATGGATGTAGTGCTATGAGTTAGGTTTGGGTTAAGCTTATGAGTTGTTAGCATAAGATAGTTCGCAAAATAGCTTATATCATTAATGTATTACGATTCGTCATTTAATGGTATTTTTAGGTCATTGAACATGACTGAAGTATCGTTATGTCTCAATGAATGTAAATGTGTTATGTCAAAAGTACTACTATCATAGCTGATTTATGTTATTTATAACATAGTGAGTTTGATCGAAGGAGGTTATCGTAATTCAAGTTTGAAGGACATTGGTAACATTCGAAGATGGAAATCGATGAATTTTAGATTGACTTCACAATGTATGGTATGAGTTAGTCTGAGCTGATTAGGAAATGATATGCTTTAGATTTAGGTAGTGATGTCGCGTAGAATGTATATATCAATGGGTACATTAAGTATGTGTTGAACATTGACAAAAAGTCTGACTTTAGGATTGATTTTATGAAAGGTAATTGCTAAATAATTAGGTGTCATTGAGTTAAACGTATGCTTGATATGACTTCAATATGTCAGCGTATATGTTTGATTGAATCCTCATAGGAGTTCTGAATATTGGTCTAGTATTAGGAGTGAAGTATGTATAATGGTCATGACTAACGTGAGTAGTATTGTGTTAATCTAATTCAAATACTTCGAGCAGTATGAAGCGTATTGAAATTCACAATGCATGAAAATATACTCTTAACTGTTGTTGGATTCTCATTGGTTACTTTCATAGTTCGTCAATTCGTAAGTCTAAGATTCATTACGAAAAGTAAAAATGTTTATTGAAGTTTGTTTTCTATGAAGTTAAAACTTCGTTTGAAGTTTTATACATTAGGTCAGTTGATTGTAAAATTAGCTACTATCGGTATGTCAATTCAGTTTAAGTTTAGCTTGTTTGAGCTATTTAGTTCCAGATGATTCCATAGATATCGATCGTTGTTGATGTTTAAATGTGTTACTATCTGTTTAATTATACCTATTATATTCACTACAGTGGTAGATAGTTGGTAGTTATAAACTCCTGCACATTTATGAAACTAGACATTCAATTGTTTATGATAATTCATAATGCGATCGGATTTTTGCATTGTGTCTCAACAATAAGTGTTGCAGTTGCATATAGTTAACGGTTCAGTATCAATTTGATTGTGTTATCATTAAATCGTCTAAAATAAGCGTTTTATATTCAAAATGATTTGTGTCAAAATCTGATGTTAACAAAGATTATGATATACGGTTTACGATGGTCTAATTGGTAGCATAAGTATGACCTAATGTGCAAGGAAGTTTCGATAACAGTGAAGTGTATTAATGGTTTCAGTACGATTGCTAAAATCAAGTTCAATATTTATTAAAAGTGTTATATCGAGTTGGCAAAATGGTTCTAAGTTCAAGAATCATATTTTAAAGGTTAATGAAAAATCGCATGTTAAATGAATTGAATTAAAATTCTTATAATATCAATTGAATGTACGTTGTAATTCGATAGTATCGAGTTCTTAAGTACGTGAGATTTCAATTTAACGCTTGTCAATAATTAACATGAGTTTATGATGGAATAAGATACTTGACATGATATATAAATTAATGACACTTTATGTCAATTTACAGTATGTCAAGCGAATCATAGACATAAATGCCTACATAGTAGTATTATATCGGACAAGTCAAATGTCGAAGATGGTAACTCTATCGAAATATGTATTTCAAATCAGATATTGTAAGAAATGGCATATACTGTTTAAAAGTCGTTTATACCGTAAAAATAATCATTAACCATAAGGTAATACCAATGTTAGTTCATTAGATTAGTACTGTAATTCGTGTGATCTTCAGTAACTTGTTAGTTGACTTAAACTGTATAATTTGATCTCGTTTATTCGATAGTTATCTATATCATTCTTCATCGAAGATACGTGAAAGTCAACTTGCACAGTAACTATGTTAGTTCACGATATTAATTCACTATTCACGGTTCAAAAGTTCAATATTTGCTTAGATACTTAAGACTCTAGTAACATTGATCAGGTATATACGTTATCGTATAAGATCTTTTCTAATAAATTGAAATGGCGTATATCATTGAGTCATTCGAGTATTAAGGCATTATATATTCTACGAAATCCTTTGTACTTGACATTATGGACACATAATTGACATGAATGCTCTGTGAGCTAATTGGATACCAAGCGAATCATTGTGGACATGTTCATGATTCCTTTGCGTCTTTACGTTGTAGTAAATTCTGATAGTGACTTCGATCATTAAGTATACAATAAAGTTATGTCTACTTTGATCCGATTTCTGCATTCAAATATCAACATGTCATTGACCTAGATTAACTGTTATAGTAAAGAAGTCTTATCAATGATGACTGGTTTATCGAATTCTCATTTCCATTCTTCTAAGTTCTTGTCTTGCTTTATTATTGTGTTATAGGTTTACTTCAATTCTTTCATTCCTATCATTTAATTATTTTCTAAACTTACTTCATCATCGTATTCATAAGATTAGTATTCATAGTAACATCTTACCCTCGCTCTTGATCTCAGTTCCTTAATCGTTTGTTGGTTGGTTATAGCTATAATCTGTAGTTAGCCTTTCAATTAATTTCTCTTCTATTTGTCTTGATTTGACAACAATAAGAATCTAGGCATAATTTATGGTTGTATCATCTAAAAGTAAATTTAGAGTGATAGTTGAAGATACTCAAATCGTTAGATTATTGAAGTCATTTTTTTTCTATGGTTTTGACGCTAAGAAAGCCAATAACTTTCAAGCGAGGGTATAATTAAACAAAATCAAATGTTAATTATTTATCAGTGAAAGTTACTTTTGGGTATTATCAACTTTGTGCAAGTAATATGATGAAACTCACAAAAATTGGATTTACATATTACAGGTTGGTAATTGTGTTAATTAAAAGAACGGATATTATCGAGACATTAAACTAATTAGGTATACTGATCATTTATGACAAGCTTAAATGTAAGGGCTACTCTCTTTTGGGTAAAATTATTTTACCAGCAAAATTTCTAGTTTTAATATAACAAAAATGATTCAGTAAAATTTGTTTTGTTTCAGTCTGGCAATTGTATTAGTAAATTCATACTTAAGTTAGAATTTCTAGTTATTTTTCCATTATTTAAATATTGAAGTTAAGAATATTAGGTTCTGGATGCAGTTGAAATTAACCGAATTTGTGATAATTCAGGTTAACTGTAGTTGATCTGTTTTTTCTTTATTGGTAATTAAGCAGTTTATCGTTTATCGTATTAAAAAAGTGATTTGTGTCCTTTAAAATTAGTTCTTTATGTGTGGTTAGCCTTTCTGAATTGTTCGCTAAAATTGTAGTATTTTCTTAATCTAAAATAGGTTTTAATTAACGGTCACTGTTACATTAGATGCATGATACCCGTTTGAAATCATCTTGGATTGGTTGAGATACTTGAACTTAATTGAACAGTCAGTTAACGGTCAGATGGGATAAGCGGGGACGACCGAACCAACAGGTTTGAAGTCAACGTGGTTAGTGTCACGGAAAAGCAAGTTCTAATCTTGTTTCAACAGGTTGAATGCGGTTAGATGGTATTAATTTGATCAATCTTGGAACTTTGATTCCAGGTTTAAGTTCGTAATCTACATCGTTAATTAAGAATTTCTATGGTTTGAAATTATGGGTAGCGGGAGCTGGACGTGAAAGAGTGAGCAAGGTAGACATTATGAATGAAGAGGTTCAAGAAAAGGTCTGGGTTAAATTATGTAAGTTTTAATTGAATGTGTTATAAAATGAGACTGTATTTTAATCTGTTGAATTAATTAATGAACTGGAGGTAAATTAAAGTTGACTGTTCAGGAGTTGGATGCAATTGAAGGGACCTCAAGATTGCTTGTTACCATCTAAAATGGTAACGATAGAAATAATATCATGCGAATTTATGGATGGGGGAACTTGTCAACATCCAAGTGTTAGGGAGGTTACCAGGAAGAGTTAACAGCATTCGATCAACCTCACTTCTGTCAAGAAAACTTGAAGTTCTCATTATAGAAATGTAAGCAGCCTGAGGGAAACAAAAATATTCACATTTCAGAATGATGAGGACTTTCATGATACACGGGTAGTTATGAGAGTTGATGTTCACCTCTCTGATATCAACGGGAAACACTGCTATATTTTGATCATTTACGTATGTTTGAAATCGCTTCTTCAGTTCTTCATGAGTTTCTTTATGGTCAAAATTAGCCAAAGCCATAAAAACTTCTTCCCTCAACATTGTATTTAAATGGCTTTCCCCAGATACAGGTTCCAGGCCTAATTTCCTGAACAACGATTAAAAAACCGAGTCTTTGCAAGATGAAATACCATACATATATATAGACAAGCTTACTCTGAGGATGATAGGATGAGATCAATAAAGAACTGGTTAAGATGATTCCATGGATCATAAATAGCATCTTTTAATATCTTTGCAGTCTTATAGCAAGCCTACGACATAAACAGTGAAATGACAAGGTTAATGCCATCTATTCATTATAAGGAAAGCTAAGCTAAAACCACAAGAGTAGTACAGTGATAAGTCTCGATAACACAAGATAGTCAAGATCCTCTCTGTACAGATCCATCAAGGAAAGAAGAGACGCTATCGACTCTTCACCAGCCTCACAGAGAGCATAAGCATCATCCAGTATACCTGTAAGAAAAATTATTTCAGATTAAATCATTTGGACAAAAGGTCGCACGACATGGTTACCCAAAAAAAGTTAGTATTTTTACAAAACGAAGAAACTTCAATCATCTTATAAAAAGTATTATATTAAATGTTTTGGACAGAATGTGTTTGGATCAACAAGACTAGACCCACATAAAAATTGTTGGGATTTTAGAACAAGTTAACCAATTAACCTCTACGAGTACGCAGCGGATAACGATCTAGTAATTGCAATTAGGTTAAACACGTAATTAATAAACAATTAATTAATAAAAGGGATAAAAGAAAACCTAACCTTTCTTGGCTATTTGAACACAAGTGTGATGGACAATAAAACCAATACGAAACTAAGCATCTAAAGTAGATGCCTCAATGAGTATCACACACAAACCCGATAACGTATACGTTCGATAAATGGCTAGTTGAGAACGTATTACTAAAACCAAACAACCTTTTGTCAACATGAATATAATATGGACAAGAAAACCTTCAACCATCTTGTATCTTTCCTGCCAAACAAATACTGCTCGAGAACAGTAAACAACCAAAGAAGCTTATTGCTTCTTACCCGATATCGGATAACGCGTATCCGACAAACACCTTCTGTTCGAGATATAAACCCACGAACAAGGAATTAAAACCCTTTTGTTGCTGCTACTTTTGTCGACCAGAAACACAGGAACAAATAACCTCCTAAACACTTGATTCGAAACAAGTTTAGGATTGACACAAAGCACCCAAAACCCTAATTCGAACTAGAAGTAAATCGACTTAGGAATTGAGAAATCTGGATCGATTTTAGGGATTAGTAAGGTAAGATGTGTCGTGAGTTTTGCAGAAGGTATGTCTGCTTTTATACAAAAACAAAACCGACCTCCATCTTGGGTCATTGCTTGAACGACAAGCTTGAAAGCCAAGCAAAAGCCCACCCTTTCCTTGTCCGATCAGCTGTAGGATTCTAGGGCCCAAGGCTTATCCCATTGGACCTAACTGTGAACTTAAAACAAGTCCATGGGTCGTTTTAGTGATCGGGTCAAGTTTACATCATATCGGGTATAGTATATATTCAAGTATAAATTACGTCCTACACGTATACTCGTGTTTATCGTGTGTACCCCCATCGGTTCACACACTCTTAATCGTTTTGTCGTGTTTATAACTCCCACAAACCAACAGCTCCCACTTGGGAGTTGGTGTGTCGAATGGCACACTAAACTAACGACGAAAACGCCTAGCAAACACTCTCACTCGCTTTTTAACTAAAAGTGTCTGAGAGAATAGTTTCGTAAAAGTTTCTCAGTAGCATGGTCATTCAATGTCTTGCTTTAATCATCCTTTGTTATAGATACCGTTAAACCATGGATAATGGATCTCAAATCATTCCATATAGTTTAACTATTTAGAATCTCGTTATAGATTTTAACTCAGATATACCAAATGTAATCAAGAATCACCTTGCATTACCCTTTGAGTCCGCCGACAGCTTATCGATTAAACGGAGAAGCGCCATGGTATCTTTCGCACATATCAAGTGGAGTAACAAATCCTTTATTGACTACAAGTGTTGTGGATCTTGCTCACATCACTCCGAAATATAGCTTTTATAACTACCTTATTCGGATAGCGTTTTGCATATACTTACAAAAAATGATATCCACACATAATAGAACTTGCTTGTATCTCAAGTCTAAGGATGAAGATAACAAACCATTTCCAATATTTTACTTATGACAAGGATCCAAAAGTAAATGTTTGAAAGTTGGGGAATCCAATATGCATCTCTAGTGAATACATATGAGTTTGGCGGGAACAATCCACATTCTCGTTAGAATATAACCAACACTCACATTTGCCTTACATAACAATATTCCCATATTGTTAACCGACAATGGACATATTTAGAACAATAAAATCATTCAAGGATTAACATGCAAATATAGGATAACAATTATTATATGAATGAATAACAAATATCAAGTATCTTTATTCACCATAAAGTAAAAATTGTCTTTCAATCCCAATTATCCAAATACTAAAACAGATATGCATGAAACTTATTTAGTAAGTTGAAGCCTAATGTTTCCAACATTCTCAACCTTTCTTTACAAGAAAAACTAAATAGTTGTCTGAGTAAACTTTCCGAATACTTGTTTCAAATTTCACATAGAGTGAGTGATTTGAAATATAAGATGAGTGTCTTATCCCATACGCTCATACTATTGCAAGAATCATAGTATGGAGATGTCGTCTTACCTTGCATGAGGTATTAGAAATCAACGACATCTTGTGATCATCTTTCTGAGTTTCTAAAAGTGTAAAGTATTCTCATTCCTTAATGTGTAATGCAACAATGCTCTATGTTGAGCATGGCTAGTTAGCATATTTATCATAAAAGATGAAATCCTACTACAACTAGTATTAATAATCCTCTAGCATCATTTGTACTTATACAACACTATGCTTTATAGTTCGTAAACATCTTAATTTAACAATAATCTAAACACTCTCAATTAGATATTATTGTTGTCAGCTCATCTTGTTCTTGTACAAAAGCAACAACTAGTCTTATACACAATATAATATATACATGATAAATCATTAGTTTAAAAACACAAGGTTTCTATCCATGTAAATTATTCCAAGTGAAATATACCATTTTAAGACTTGCTCAAATGATATATTGCATTTGTGTCAGACTTAATTTTCCGCATTTGTTTATTCCATATAAACATCTATTCCAAAGTTGTTTGTTTTATTCCCTAAATTGCAAGTGAAGTTTCATTCCAAGTTTAAGGATCAATATCTAGCTTAAATAGAATGATCAATTCAACATGTAAATTTTAAGGAAAAACACATTGCTCCCACTCAATGTCAGATGTACTCAAGAGTTATCTTAATTAAGTTAGAATCATATTGTAATTAAATTCAAGATTTCAGCTCTTAGATGCACGATACAATCCAAACTTGGATTGCTTAAATTTGTATATTACATAAAGATTATGTAGATTCATAACCCTTTTGATTACACACCGTCCTCACAAAAGGTAATCATAAAGAAGGAGTTATAAAATCTTAATTGTCATATTCCATATACAAATCACATGTGTGACAATTAAATATCTTTATATAATTAATGCGTGTATTATATAAGAAAATGTAATCATAGTCAATTGCTCAAGTATGATTAAAAACTTCTTATAAAATGCCATGCATTAACATGTATACAATTTTGTCCTTGTAGTCTTTCTTGAGAAACTCATTCCAATCTCATAGGTTATGATTAGGCGAAATAACAATCAAGCTCAAACTCGATTTGCCTTTAAAGGATCGCATCTTATCATTCATACTTCTAAAAATTTATCGATTCAAGATGTGATAATGTATTTTAGTAGTTAGTTGATTTACAATAATCTTCTAACTTATATCCCTCAACATTGATATAAAATATCACTCAAGTGATGAGGCATCCTTTCGGATTTATGAATGAGAGTAATCATTATACTTTGGTCAACATTTTCATGTTTAACCTTAGTATGACATTAATAAGTGCATTTTAGAAGGTTAAGTATTTTGTTCTCAAAAACTTTGAGATTTGCATATGCTCCCACCTACTTTTGTAAGTAGAGACAATTCTCTAAATACTACTACCTCCGTCCCAAAATTATAGTCCCCGTTTGACTTTTTCGGTCTTTTCTTTTCAACTTTGACCTTGAATATTTTTGTTTGTGTTATAAAATAGTTGACAAAAATTATACCAAATGAAAATACATTTAAAACACAATCCATTCATATAATTTGCATAAAGTATTATATAACATAAACAAAAATTCTTAAGGTCAAAGTTGTGAAAGAAAGACCGAAAAAGTCAAACGGGGACTATAATTTTGGGACGGAGGGAGTAAGTATTTAAGCAACAATAAATTGTTCTTTATTGAGAACTACAAAATACATTTTAAGTTCTCATCTCTAGATTTGTTAATAAAATGCTTCATAAGATTTTAACAAACTCCGAACTTAAATCAAGACATAATGGAATCTTTAACCAAAATTTCTAGCAATAGTTTTGTGTTTCGTCAAGCTAGGAAGAACACCAAAACTACAATCTTCAAGCTAGGAAGTGTAGAATAATCAAAAATCCAAAAGGGTTTATGATTCAATTGGTTTGAGTGGTAAAACCTCAAATCCCTAATGAATTAGGGTTTTCAGTTATAGATTGTCTTGAATACCTTCTAGGTTTGAACTATATTGAGTGTATCCATGACACACGCAATTTCTAACCTTGATATGTTTTTGGAGGTAGAGCAATTAAACCTATCAAGAACCAAACAATATGAATAAGGTTTGATCCAACACATTAGACATACCATAATGAAGTGGCATCCTATGAGTTATTAGAATTGTGAAACTATATCAGAATTCTATAGATAACTTAATTCTCTTTGGACCAAATACTTGTCAAGTGGGTCGAGCCAAATTGCATATAAAGTATTTACGAACCAAGTGCATGCAATAATGTATATTCATTGAACAATACAAGAATCTTATGTTCACGTGTTAACAAGAAGACAGAACTGTTCACGGATTATATGTTCATGTGTTAACAAAAAAACAGAACATTTCAATAATACATTATAAGTCTTTGAATAATTCAAAGTCCTTATGTTTATGTGTTAACGAGAAGACATAACACATTTACTATATATACTTTATGTTATAAGTCATTGATTAATTCAAAGACTTTATAAATATGTCCTAACATGTAAGCATAATTATACTAACAAAAGTAATCATGAACGCAAACTATTGAGTTCTATAGTAATTTCAAGTTAATTTTATACTTCAGAATTATGATCATTATCATATAACCATAATTATGTTGACTAAACATGTAGTCAAATATTGAAGTATCTTTACACTATATTATGACATTTTAATGTAGTAGGGCAAAAAACATCTAGCGTGTTCAAGTCCTAGTAGAATCATTATTAGAATGTAGTAGGGCAATAAACATCTCATGTGTTTAAGTCCTAGTAGAATTCTTATTTACATGTAGTAGGGCATTAAACATCTAACGTGTTTAAGTCCTAGTAGAATTATTAGTTTCCTTTACCTTGCGGTCAAGAGATACCAATAATGTTGTTGTTCCTTGCACACACTTTGAAATTTCTCCCACTTGTGAAAGGTACAACATCATATTATGAAAACAAACAACACGTGATTGATTGTTCAAACAATATGATAATGTCATATATATCATAAGTAGTTTTAGAACCATAACCTTTAATAAGGAATTGTGGATTATTATTCAATAGATAACGCTTCAGGAAGCGACAACATGAAGGCAACGTGTTATCTGATAAAATAATAAATGTAATTTTCCTTAAGCAATGGTTGTTCATATTCGGAAAGTAATGAATTATTTCAAAGCTAGTTTGAAATGATATGAGTGACTAACAAGAAATAAATCCCGTAGCTCCCACTGAAATTAACAACTTTACAAGAATGTTATTCCAGTAATAAAATACAATTGCTCCCACTGGATTTGTCAACATTACAAGTGTTACATTTCCAGTAGAAAGCATATAGCAGTTTTATATACTTTCCAATTCTCTTCAAATGCCTACAAGTAGCATGTACGTAGGTATTGAACAGAGTATATGAAGTTCCTACTTATGTAGACAATGGACTAGCCATTCTTTCATCTAATTAACTTGAATCTTTAGCATGCTATTCCTCCTTTATCGTCTACATAGCCCCAAGGGTAATTAGCACTTTAGGAATAGTAAGAGTCCAAGAAGATTACCTAGAAAATATGCTAGTAATTCCTTTACTCTTTGCGGTTTAAACTCATACATCGTGACAAGTGCAAGATGTTATTTATTTTGGTAGCTCTAAACACAATGTTTCCATTTACACAAAATATTCTATC
This sequence comes from Chrysanthemum lavandulifolium, assembly GCA_022545495.1. Lineage (NCBI taxonomy): Eukaryota > Viridiplantae > Streptophyta > Magnoliopsida > Asterales > Asteraceae > Chrysanthemum > Chrysanthemum lavandulifolium. The sequence continues at coordinate 279,001,667 of CM040244.1, forward strand.
TTTAAATTAATTCTAGACCACAAAAGGGTAATGAAAGATCATATAAATGAGTTTATCAATTTGTAATCCTATCTTAGTTTGTCAACTAAGGAGAAAAGATAGGTTATAAGTCTCACTCTTCTTACTAGGAAAAGAGACTAAGTTTGTCTTTCGAAGAAAAACAACTTTGTTTACGAATTATGTTGCAATAACACAATTAATCAGAATATAAAAAGTTCAATTCTAGTATTTTCGATAATTACATTCTTAAAAGAATTAACTCCATCTTGCAACCCCACTTAATTACCATAGGTCTGACCAGTGCATAAAAAAATAGGACAAGAGGTAAGCGACGAGTGTTAATTGCATAATGCAACTCTTAGATTTATGAGACTGATCAAGACATTAGTAGACAAGTAATAATGTCATGAGCATGTTTAGTTCTCATCTTATGCATCGGGTTGAAGGTCTGACCAAGCTAACTCGAGATAAGTCGACCAAGTATGAACGTGTAAAAATAACCATAGGTCTGACCAGTGAGAAAAAATTACCATGGGTTGGAAAGGCCCTTAGGTCTGACCAGAGAAGTCAATCCAAATGCACGTGTTCATAGTTGGATGGCATAGACTTAAAATTAACAATAGGTATGCACATATAAATGTGATAAAAGTCGTGTACAAAGAAGCATGCAAAACAACTTTGTAACACTTATTTTAAAACTTTGGTAATGACATCGTAGTGATCACCATGGTTCACGGTAGCTCGATCGAGCGCACAAAGGGCAGAGGACTAGGTGGCGATGAAGCATAACCTAGACATCCTTTCGGTCTTGTTGTGCGCGCCTCTTTGAACCCCTTTGAGTTTGTTCTAGTGGGTGAGCCAGTACATCCCAAGTGTCCATAGCGTCTAGTTTTAAATTCTTGAAAACGTGTTTCATATATTAGGTCACTTTATTTAACAAAAACGATTTTCCACGAATCAAATAGCAGGTCACAATGAGCATGATATTTAGGCGTGTAAATAAAGACCAATATTAATGTTATGGTTACGATATGTATTATTCCATATTGCATGCAATTAGGTGTCAAAGCAAGTAACAATAATGCACATATTGAAATCACAAACATATAAACATAAACATCAATATATAACCACATATTGTTCCGAGTTCTCATGCGAGTCTTCCCCAAACGGAGAACCATAAGACCGTCACTAGGATACAATACCTAGATCGCCCCATACATCGCAAAAGCAATTGAGTGGGTCTTGTGGCCGGAAAACACATAAAAACACATGGCAATCTCAATTAACAAGTAATTACGCAATTTTATGTATTTTAATCAACAATATGTAATTCTAATTGTACTTATAATTCTAATTAACAATTAATTAATTCTAATTAACATTTAATTCTAATTAACATGTACTTCTAATTAACAAGTTAATTCCAATTAGCAAAGTAATTCTAATTAACATGTAATTTAAATTAACAAATTAATTCTAATTATCAATATAATTTAATTTGTGTGTGACTAGTTATTTTTATTAAAATTGACAAGTATTGCATATAGTTGTCAAAACAAAATAAAACGAATAACTAAATTAGGTTTCGTGCGGTTTTAAACGTGTTTATTAATAAGAAGCGTGTAACCCATAATCGCAAAAACGAGATGGCTCGTGATGCCACTGTTGGAATTTTAGAACAAGTTAACCAATTAACCTCTACGAGTACGCAGTAGATAAGGATCTAGTAATTGCAATTAGGTTAAACACGTAATAAATAAACAATTGATTAATATATAACAATTAATTAATAAAAGGGATAAAAGAAAACCTAACCTTTCGTGGCTATTTGAACACAAGTGTAACGGACAATAAAACCAATCTGAAACTAAGCGATCTAAAGTAGATCGTCGATGAAATATCACACAAACCCGATAACGATACGTTCGATAAATGGTTAGTCGAGCGTATTAATAAAACCAAACAACCTTTTGTCAACATGAATATAATATGGACAAGAAAACCTTCAACCATCTTGTATCTTTCCTGCCAAACAAATACTGCTCGAGAACAGTAAACAACCAAAGAAGCTTATTGCTTCTTACCCGATATCGGATAACGCGTATCCGACAAACACCTTCTGTTCGAGATATAAACCCACGAACAAGGAATTAAAACCCTTTTGTTGCTGCTGCTTTTGTCGACCAGAAACACAGGAACAAATAACCTCCTAAACACTTGATTCGAAACAAGTTTAGGATTGACACAAAGCACCCAAAACCCTAATTCGAATTAGAAGTAAATCGACTTAGGAATTGAGAAATCTGGATCGGTTTTAGGGATTAGTAAGGTATGATGTGTCGTGAGTTTTGCAGAAGGTATGTCTGCTTTTATACAAAAACGAAACCGACCTCCATCTTGGGTCATTGCTTGAACGACAAGCTTGAAAGCCAAGCAAAAGCCCACCCTTTCCTTGTCCGATCAGCTGTAGGATTCTAGGGCCCAAGGCTTATCCCATTGGACCCAACTGTGAACTTAAAACAAGTCCATGGGTCATTTTAGTGATCCGGTCAAGTTTACATCATATCGGGTATAGTATATATTCAAGTATAAATTACGTTCTACACGTATACTCGTGTTTATCGTGTGTGCCCCCATCGGATCACACACTCTTAGTCGTTTTGTGGTGTTTATAACTCCCACAAACCAACAAAAATTACTTGTTTTGACCCGAACCCATTTTGCTTACTCTGCACAAAAATTTTAACGCTCCTTTTAGCTTATTTTCAATATAAAAGAAGCGAGGCATACCAAACTTATCTTCTGGCGACAAGCATTTCTCTTCTATGGCTTTCCTTAATCTAGCTGTGAGTGCACTATCATACTTCACCCTATAAAAGCCAGTGTGCCCAAGGTTGACTTTGACCCACGGTTTTTCAGCAACTTCTTGATTCTTATTTTCATTTAGTTGTGAGCTTGAGTAATGAGAATGATTAAGCTCCGATAAATCTAATTTTCCTACTTTTGTTTCTAATAGAAAATTTTTGCGGTTACTGTAAGTGCCCACTGACAAAGTTATCGGGACAATCCATTGACCTTCACCTTGGAGGCCCAGCAGCGTAAACCGAGTCTGCAAAGTTCAAAACTTTTTATATTTCTATATAATGAATATTTGGTTGATAAATCAAAAGCTTTTGGTATTGACTCATGAGGTCTAGCTTAATAGGATTAACCTGCTCAAATTCCAAAGTGTTCTCTTCAAGTTTGACATATATAAGTGGATATCCCGTTTGCTTTGTCCATATATCCATAAGCTTGTTCACTTCGATGCCAGATTCTTCAGAAATAACGCTCCACAGATCGTCTGTCGTCGCGTTTTTGCATGCATATTTCTTCATGTAAGAACTCAATGATCTCTATGTTCAGCAAACAAGTAGCTTGATCAGAAACAAATAAAAGATGACGCAAAACTTCTAAAAAACAGGTGATTGTTAGGTTCAACAACCTGAAAAACATCATCACCAAGATACTCCTTTAGCATACGAACAAGAGATGATCCTTTCTCGTAACTTATGGCATCAAAAACTTCAATAACCGAGCTAGCAATTTGTACTTCCACCTGTAGATCCATGTATTATTGGTATGCTTATATTGATTGTAAAGTAGTACTTTTGATTGATTATCATAGGTCATTTACCTCAACCGGATGCGATTGTTCCAATGAATCTAGGTGGAGACCGCTAGCTGTCTCTTTGAGGAACTGTGTCCAAATTCTCCATTCGGGATATAAGCTATCGGTTGCTAAATAACTTACCTAGATTATCATATATTCTAGTAAGAATAAAATTGCTAGCTACCCTTTGAAACTCATGTATTTGCTGTATGAAGTGGTTAGAGCTTACCCATGTTGCAAAACCCTCGTTGAGCCATAGATGAGTCCACCATTCCAATGTTACTAAGTTTCCAAACCATTGGTGCCCAACTTCATGTGTTACCACAATCGAAAGCTGCCATGGAAAGAACGCCATCGCCAATTATTTACTTGAACTCAAGAAGTCTTGACTTTATTTTAGCAAACAGATTTAGAAAACTAATAAAAAGTTTATAAATCCTTACTCTTTGTGTGTTAGCTGCTGCTGAATGCAAATCATCATGAAGCAGCTCGGTTTCACGATAGGTGATAAGCCCATAATTTTCCATGGCCCCAGCAGAGAAATCAGGAACGGCTACCATATCTAGCTTGGGAAGTGGGTACGGCATCGAAAAATATCTGAAGTATACCAAAAATGACATAACCGCACAGTAGTTCTCAGTTTGATTACTACTACGTATTTATATTCATAAAACAATCTTACTAGTAACGACATATGTAATATATATTTAGAGTTACTTACTTCGTATATAGTTCTATTGACTTGACTGAAATACTTAATGCTAACTTTCCCTCTTCGCTCTTACCAACAGGACAGTATGCACGAACCTTTATGCCTGCAGGACGAGTGGCACGAAAGTGAGGAAAAGCTATTAACCAAAAGCTTGAGCTACTGAAACGTATAAACTATCAAGCCTCAAACAAATGAGCGTTACCATCAGATGTTGTTTCTTCAATGAAATCAAACAAACCAACCACAACAGCCACCAAATAAGTTGACATAAGCGGTGATTCCTCAAAGGTCACGGTCTTAAAATCTCCATCGATAGTCTCCTCAGAGACAGGCATATTTGATAATGCTGTCAACTCTGATGGTACATCGCCAACTGTTATCTTAAACGTAGCCTGCTTTGAGTATCACATTATTAATCTTATGTTATAAGTAATAAATTTGACAAAGATACTTAGTTTATATGAAAACTAGAATAACAGTAAAATTTGAAAGTTAAGAGTTTTAGCGTTGTAGTTGACGTTATCCACATTGCTATTTAGTGGAAACCAAACCAAGTTAAAGTCGAAACAAGATAATAATCACATCACATGCCTTAAGAGCAGGTTCGTCCCAGCATGGAAAACACCGTCGTGCATCAGCCGGTTCAAACTGTGTCACTGCCATATTTTTCCTCACTCCTCCATCAACATAAGTCCTGCCAATAAACATTCAGGTAAAGGACAAAACGGACATCCAAGAACTCGTATATACACAGCTCTAAGTACAAAATATACCCTTTATAGAAACCCTTCATATGTTCGTTAAGAACACCACTAAACTTAATCTCCAACACGCCATCTCCAACACCAAGAGCCTCATCAAAAACCAACACAATCGTCTCGTCGTCTTTGTCCACCACAACTTCTCTAGGAACCACTTTCTGCATTTTTCAAAAACACCAAGTCAAATAAGTCCCGGGAAACTAAAATAACTAACTAAACTAGCTAACTGATTACATGGTTACTAGAGTCGGTGTAAAAAGTCTCCTTTATCACAAGATCAATCGAATTCAACACGAGAAACCGAGTTGACTGCAAGACTGATATGTCAACAGTCACATAGCCTGAAAAGGTGCATAGTTTAAGGTTGGGTATTAAAGTTAAGTCATAACGACGGGGGACGGCGAATTTTGGAAGGCGGGCTTGGCCTTTGAAGTGTTCTAGCTTCTGTTCGTTGTTGTTCATGGTGTTTGTATGAATGATATGATCAGTTGACCATAAAATGGCAGCTTATATAAGATATTGTAAAGAGGATAAGAGCAGTCAAGCTTTTATCATGCTATTAATTTGAGATAGCTTTTATCGAGCTCGAGCTTTATAATATATAATGAGCTGAGCTTTTATCGAGCTCAAGCTTAAAACAGGAGCTATAAAAAGATAAATGACTAGAGCTCAAAATTTGATCAAGCTCGAGCTTATAAACGAGCTTTAGATATCAAAATCTAGTGTACGTGCATATATTTTGGTAATAAAAATTTATTTTTTCATATATGAGTCGAGCTCGAATTGATCTTAAGAAGCCTCAAGCCAAGCACGAGTACGTTTCATGTAAGCTAGTCGAGTTATCGAGTCAAGCTCAAACTAAGCATAAAATGTAAAGCCAAGCTGGAGTACTCTTATCGAGCTCAATCTCAACTCAACACGTTTCCATCTCTAGATAAGAGCAGTGGTTTGAAACCCGGTTCAATCGGACGAACCGGGTCCGCTAAAAGCAGGTTAACAGGTTAAACGCCGTAGAGTTTTAAGTGGCCAGTCAATGGGTTATCAAGCCGACCGGTTTGGTTAAAAATATTCTTTTAATAAAAAAGGTTAACCCGATGGTCAAATCACTTAAAATAGTTTTTTTAATAAAAAATCTGGTTGACTCGACGGTCAAATAGGTTAAACCGATAATTTAATGACTCTATCCGATTAAAAAACCAATATTCAATACATTGGATAAACATCGGATAAGAGTATATGATTGTGCCGTGTATGGTGTATGATGCGAGTACTAATGTATGAGTTGGTATTGGCTATTTTGGTCTTTGTAGTGACAATGAACGTTACATCCAACCATTTAACATTTGTGGGTCATTTGGACCACATGATGATGGACAAGTGAATGAAATATATATCTACTTTGGTGAGAGCACCGGTGTCATGACAAGGGTAACTTATTCATTCGTGTTCACGGGTGCCACATCACTATAACAAACTTCCACAATTAACCTATCCTCACTCATAACTAACCTCAACTTACTCATTTGAGGTCCACCACTTACAACTTTATTTTTTTTGTTCAAATTTTCAAATAAACTAAATTCATTTAATTAAAAATAAAAATACAATACAACACATAAAAAAACATACTAAACGTAAAATAAAGATACGGTAAAAAAACGTACGCACTTTCAAATTTAAAGATACGAAACGTATTAGTTTGACACTTTTGAATTAAAAAAAAATAAAAACACCCCTTTTTTCTTAAACGGTACAGTTAGAGCGGGATAACAAAATTCAAATTTAAAATTCAAAATTCAAATACGAGCGGGATTATTTAATTTCAAATTAGAGCGGGAACTACCTTTCCACCAGAAGATGAAGTTTATCACACTCCACTAGAAGATGTCTTTCCGGCATTCCAACCGAAAAATGTATTTGTAAACACTCCATCGGTTAACAATCCACCTGTTAACACTCCATCTGTTAACACTCCACCTGTTACGCTCCACCGGTGGACCTCCAAAACAATCAGTTTGGGTTTACTGATGATTATCTTCGTGAACTTGAGCAGGACGAGGCAAATCTTAGAGAGATACGAGAAAACGAGGCACGCGAGGAAGCTGCTCGTTTGGAACAGGAAGTTAGGCATGCAGAATATCTTAGGCAGAACTGGTTTGACATTATGGAAGGAAAGTATTATGATGGCGAGTTTAGATCCTCTTCGAGTGGGGAGGGTTATAACTCAGATGATTTCTTTTCTTAATTTGTAGTTTTATTTCATCAATTTCATGGTAGTTTGTATTAAGCGTGCTATGTATTTGATGTTTTCACTTTAATTTTAATGTAATTCGTGTTTTAACTTATATGTTTAATGTAATTTGTGTGTTAAATTTTATGTTTTTATATGTTTTGTTTTTAAACTTTTAAATATGTATGTCTAAAAAAACGTACAAACTAAACCCTCGCCGTGCAAACGACAAGGGTTACTATGGCGAAGGACGACAAGCTCAGCCGGTGTCACGGCGAGCCACAACGAAGTGCCAGCTTGGCACGACGAGCCACAACGAGGTGGAGACCGGGTGCTCTGAAACCTTTTTTTTTTAAATGAGTCTTCTACAAAATCCACGTGTCCCTCAACAGTTGGCTACTAAGCTACCCAAACCTCTCTTAGGTTGGATGGCAAAGGAGGCTGAGTGACTCACCTTGCCTCCAATTCACTCGTGACCCCCTTGTCCATGGTGCACACTCACGCGCTAGTTACACAACCCAAGACAAGTTAAGGTGAACGGCTCACCTTAAAGTTTAATAATTGTTTATTTGGTTTGTCAGCGTATGTGAGGTATTTAGTGGGATATATTTTTATAAAGAGAAAATTACCAAAAGAGACCAATTTTCCAAGGATGATCCATTTTCTAGACATTTTTCTGATCTCTTTCCCAAAAGAGTCATGCTCAACTGCTCGACTCCACCTCTTTTGTGACACGTGTACATACAAGTACAAGGGTTAGGTAGACATGCTTTTTTACTTTTTCTTAAATGACCAATATGCCCTTTATTATATTTTTTATTAATTATCCCACTTACCCTCACCTAACTTCATCCACCACCACCACCACCGCCTTTCAACTGCCGACTACCATCGCTTCAACCGCCGACCACCACCGCCACCACCTTACCATCCATAACCACCACCACTCGCTCAATTGCCGACTACCATCGCTCAATTGCTCGACCACCACTGCTCAACCACAAAAATTATCTATACTTACAAAATTACTTATTTCATTACTCGATCCACCCATTCAATCCAACATAACTTTACTTAATTAACCACAATTTTATTTAAAAAAAAAAAAATACCATCAGAGATCTGAAAATAAATGTATATGAGAATCATAAAATATTGACAAAAAAAATATCACGCATCAAAAGATTCTTCATCAACCATATGAAATGCAAGTTATTAAAGTTGACTTAAAAATCAATATTACATGAAAAGTTTCGCCGGAATCTGCTGCTGCTATCGCCGGAATCTTAAAAATCTCGCCGGAATCATTCAGATCTGTGACCGAACATAATCTGATGCTCCTAATTCGAAAATCAGATCTGCTGCTGCTAATTCGAAACTCAGATCTGCTGCGCCGTAAATGGTACCATCCCAAAAGACATGATTAACTGGTTCCATTTCCAAAGACATCCATCCCAAAGAAAAATACGGGGTAGAATTTATTACGTTGAATCAAGATCAGTTATGGACACGTGTCAATTATTTAAGAAGAGAAAATACTTGTTAACTTGAGTCAGCTATGTTCGGTCACAATGGTGATTTTGTAGAAACCAAATACAAAGACAAAGACATCTTGAAGATTTTCTTTGTTTTTCTTTGTTTTTCTCTTTGTATTTGTTTTTCTTGAGAAGCTGAGACATCAATTATTTAAATTAAAAGTATGACACGATCGGAACTGAGAAGTTGAATCAAGACTGGAGCAACTAATTTGGCAATGGATTGCTAGATGCAGGAAATGGATTGCTAGATGAAAGAGAAAGGTGGAGTTTTGTACTTTATATAGTGGGCATATTGGTCATTTAAGAAAAAGTAAAAAAGCATGTCTACCTAACCCTTGTACTTGTATGGACACGTGTCACAAAAGAGATGGAGTTGAGCAGTTGAGCATGGCTCTTTTGGGAAAGAGATGAGAAAAATGTCTAGAAAATGGACCATCCTTGAAAAATTGGCCTCTTTTGGTAATTTTCTCTTTTATAAATGGGGTATTTTAATAAAAAAAAATGACGGTAAGGTGACCTTGTCCACAAAATGGTGAGTGAAAGTGAGTGGAATTAAGAGGAGAGAGAAACCCGAGGTGACGCTGAAATGTAAGGTGAGTGGCTCACCACATTGCCATCCAGCCTTAGACATTAACAGCCCACCCATGCGTGAATATTCCACCTCAATTATAGGTAACGAATTTTAAAAAATCTTATTACCATCATTATAATTTTTGAATTTGTTCCATTTTTATATAATAAAACAAAACCCTTAGTGGGAATTTTTCATTTCAAAAAAACCAAACCATACCTTATTTAGTAATAACTGAATTATTATTAATTTTTTTAAAAGAGTTTTTGAGTTAAAAAAACCTAAATATTTCCTAATTTGACAAAAAATTAAAAATTTCGGTTTTGGATTTATATATGTATAAAAAAAGAAAAATACACATGTACTTGCCGGCTATTTTTCATAGTTTCAGGGTCAAATTGCAAAATAATGAAAAAAAAGGAATTCTAAATCTATACAGTTACACACTTTAACTTTCACCTTTGAAGAGAAAAACCTAATCTGCACACCAAAATCATCTACCTGATTCATTCTTCATCTACGTATATGCAACCACCTTCTCCATCGAACAAAAGTTTTGATTAGTCGATCAAAAAGAGTGTCTCCCAGAAAAATATTGCATCATACTGGTATGTAATCTATAGAGATCATTATTTTGTAAGTGTTAAATTGACGAATTAGTGGGTTTTATAAACTTAATATATTGCCGCTCTTTTGATCTTAATTCTAAATTGATTGAATTTTTGTTGTTTATGGTTCCTCATGCTTTAAGCATATCCCATATAATCCAAACACCCTTTCAATGTCGTATCAAGCTTAAATAATTTCATTCTTATGCGTCAAATGTTTGATTGATGTTACGTTTTGTGTGTAAATGATTATAATTTTTTATGATATTAAAAAATAGTCTTGCTATGCAAGAGAAATAAGCCTTTCTATTATAACTGATGGAATTACTTAGAAACTTTGTTCATTGTTCAAGAAAACGTATAAATTGCCAAGAATTTGTCGTTAAAAGTCTATTACACAATGAATCTGTTTGTTTGGGATGATATAAATAGATAAAAGGCTGGATTTATATTAGTGATCATCATACATGGGGATAAGGATCCTCTCAAGTTGTAAGCACAACTTGACTCAAGTTGAGGCATTATGAGTCATTGGATTTGATCTAATGGCTCAAATCAAAATAAGTTCTTTTGATTTGAGCCATTGGATCAAATTCAATGATTTATATTGCCCCAACTTGAGTCAAGTAACTTGAGAGGATTTTATCCCCATACATGGTGTAGTTTGAGTGGTGTAGCAATATCAAGGTTGTAGATATGATTGTAATTTTTACTGTATGTTATTTCTATTAGTCTCATATTTTGGTATGAAAATAGAGATGTTTGTCTATATATAAAAGGATGAATCTCATGTTGCTATAAACTTATGTCGGTTAATGATATTGCCACTTTAGTAAAGTTTCATTTATGTATTCGTTAAAGAGATAAATGAAGAAAACAATTTTTATAAAGGGCTAGAAACCACATTTGTTTTGTTTTGGTACTTGAGATTGTAGTGGGAACTGGGAAGAGAAATAGGGGTTTTGTTCATACTGGCATAACGATAACCTTATTGGATTCATTATAGTTTTGTGACGCTAAACAATTTTGTTGGGTAATTAAATACTTATGGACGCAAGCCACATTGTTTATCTCACAAGTTGCATCTCAAAAGTCTTTTGTCGAAGTCATATTTGCAATACTTAAAATCAGAACACGGAAGTCTGTGGAATGGAAAGGTATATATTTTTCTCTCAGAATATGACTTGACTTAATGTAGAATACTAAAGAAAACACCACTACAGCAAAAAAGTTTGTGACCTAAAATGATAATGTTACATGTAAGTCAATTTGTTTATTTGATTCAGATGATATTGATGAGTAGGCTTAGCCGAAATGCTTTGGAGTAGCTATCGTTTGAAAGAGATTACGATAATCGGATTCGTCATTTTTGCAATATGCTTACAAAAGCTCGAGACCAAAGCGTTGGAACCACGGTTGCGAGGTCTTGAAAGATAAACAGACAATCCATTTGTTACCAAAGAGACGCATTGCATATTCTTGAAATTATATATTAAACACCAACTAATAAACTTATCACCCTTGCAAAATACTTTTGAAGTTCCCATTGTTATATATTAACGAAACAACCACCATACATTAATTAGAAACTTTCACTACTTTAGCGAAACAAACACCATACATTAATTAGAAACTTTCACATTTGTATATAGGATATAGTTTATAACTCCCGTGTAACACACCACGTTACACACGTTATTTAGCTTTAACTTATATTAACTTTCAAGAATATTTGAAGTTTTAACTATTACCCATTAGTTCGTCAGCATCTTCACATAGGTTTTTTTGGCTTTAACTTAAATTAAGTTTCAATAATATCTTTAGTTTTAACTTATAACAACCAGACCTCGATTGATATTAGAATTTCAGATGGATTAATACTTATAAGGTGGATATACTTTCTAGGTAGTAAAGTAGAGCACTAAAATTAGCATAGTAAGAAAGCTACCAAAGCAAAAAGCTACCAAAAGAACCAAGTATATTGCAACTGTTTCATTTGGTTTATGTAACTATAGACAGACTGCTTTGGGAATGGGTCAAAATGGGTTAGGCGGGTCAAACAGAATGAAGGTAGAAATTAATAATTTTTTAGGTATGATATGATGGAAACCCAGAACCACTTGAGGTGATATCTTGCGTAAGGTGTGCTTTGTGAATTTGTCAAGTTTTTTATAACTTACCGCTGCCCCTTCTTACAAAATGTTGTTGATACATGAAGACATGAATATAAATTATGTTGATCTATGAAGACATTCTAAATTTCATATGAAGTCCTTTTTACTTTAACTGTATGAAATTCTTTTATCAAGCCCTCTGAGGGTGCATCTAGACAAGTGTATACACATCATACATGTTAGAATAATATGCTGCTTTCGCAGACGTTCTTCTTGTGTTAAGGTCAAGCACAAGTAAATCATGTATGCAGAAACTTGATATGAAGTTCTAACTTTTTTCTAATGCGTTTAAATTTTGCATTCACCATTTTATGTTATGGTGATATAGAGGTGAGATGAACATAGGTCAATAATTCTTGAAAGATTAAATAGGCAAATCATGACCATTCATTTTTGTCCAAAAAAAAAAAAAAAAAAAAAAACTCATTTTCACCTTTTTTATAAATAAAATATCTTGCAATCAAGAATCTTCAATTCTGAAAAATACACCATCGCGACGAAAATTCTTTATGTTTGAGTTTACAATACATGTGATTTTAAAATAACAAATCAACTGTGATTTTACAAATCGAGGATATTGCTAGATACTTTTCTTTTGCGATGAAAACCATGACAATTTCTTATATATGATTCATTCAGGTGTGCGGGTATTTTTTATTAATTGTTTGAATGATGTTTTTAGGTACCTAAAAATATTTTTGGTGATGTTTCATGTGTTCAAATCTATTGAACAAGTTTGTGAATGTCACCGTTGGTTAGCATGTCAAAGGTACATTAGATATGGTTTCGAATATTGAAGTTAACTTACGAATTCATTTTAACAATATGTTGTAGGTATTTTTAGGTAGTTGAAAGTGTTTGTTTGATGATCCATATTAAAATTGGTGGTTTATGCGGGTTGGATAATATGTTAACCAGTAACTATTCAATATGGTTCAAAGGGACCGAGAAACAGTTTTGGTTCAAGTCCGAGAATAGTTGGGTTTCGTGTCAGTAGCTTCCATTAGTGCTCAATGTTGTTAATGTGCAACTTGGTATTTTAGTTTGATTCAACATAAGTGTCTACTCTCTAACTGTAACCTTCAAAGTCACAATATTGTATTAATATCGTAGTTAAAAGATTTATATAAAAACCTCGTGCGTGCACGGGTATTATAACTAGTACTATATACTAATAGCCATTTTTTGGATTAGGCAAAGTTGGGTAATCAAAGGGTGTTTTATAGAAAATGTGGCTCTCCCATTGGCCCGTTCTTAGTCATTAACGGTTTTCAAAGCCCATTTGAAGGTAGTCCACTAAAGTGGCATTCCCTGATTGGCCAATGTGTGTGGGAGGAACTACTGTTCATCCGTCATTAACACTAATCCCTGATTGTATGCTACACCAAAGAGCCAAGTGTCCAGATAAAGTGTACTACCTTAACACTAATCCTTTTCAAGAACCTTCAAGATCAATTCAACCTGCCTACACATTACACTTAGATCAAAGAGAAACCCCCAAAAAATAAACCAAAAAACAACAAAATCTAAAAAAAAAAAAAAAAAAAAAAAAAAAAAAAAAAAAGACCAAACCCTAAACCATGTTTTTATCCACCATTATCATCTTTGATCTATTACAAAAAAGGATTAATTTTCTATATCTTAATTTGTCTCTGATTTTTTTAATGAATTTAGAACTCGAATTAGATATTGAAAGACAAAAAAGGTGAGAACTTGAGGTTTGGAATTTTTATAGTGTGTTTTTAGAAACTTAGACTATTGCTAAGTTAATTTGCTTAACTATGTTGGTAAGTAAGATTGAACTGTTATATAGCGTACTGAAGTATATCATCAAATTAACTACTTAATTTACTTTTTGAATACTCGCGGTAAAAGTTGAGATATCTATCTCTATTAACTGTTCAAACTATTCAATAACGGTTTGAAAACTAGACTGAAGCACCCTCCATCTATTACAGAGCACCATACTGTTCAAAGCTCCAAGAAACTTGACCTTTATATACCCGGTTCATATTAAGCTGCTGAACCATAGGTTTGTTAGTCTTACCTTCAAAGTGCTTAAAACGTTTGATCCTAATTCTATAAAAGCTAAACTTTACAAAAAAACAAAAAAAAGGTTGAACTTACAGGAAATAACCTACTTTGAATTGATTGCCTAACATATAAGTTAGAAGTTACTTGGTATTAGGCGAGAAAATAAGTATATTGCCTAAACTGAATTCGAATACAATTAGGTTGCTACTTTATGCCATTTGTGCTATGATAATCTCATACATAGTTGTTATGGCAGCATTCTGATGACTTCTCTCTTAGGACTTGGTTTTGTTAACTGAATAAATTTTTAGGTTCTACTGCATCGGTTGCTGCTGATTCAGCTCTCAAACTATGGAATATAAACTCAAGTGCGAAATAGGAAAAATTTGAAGAATGGTAACTTATTTCAAAAGAAGCTCTTTAAAAGAGCCAATCTTGACCCATTTACTTTAAAAATGGGTTGATTTGGAAAAAAGATCACATAATTTTATTTTTAAATCATGATTTATTTCAAGTTGTACTTATTGCTTACACATATTTTGTATCGTGCCATTTTTTATGCCTTTCTCAGGTTACATATTGAACATGAGACTTTGAAATTATTGCGGCTGTTCAAAGCACAAACCATGAAGCAAATATTGATGAACTAAAGTGGAGACCAGGTTGTTGAAGACGAGAGATAAGGGCGGCTACAGGAAAGCTATAACAAATTTAATGATTGGTGAGATGGTACTGTACAGGACGTTGAAGGGATTGGCATGAAAAATAGGTAATGATTGGCCACATAAAACTTGCGGTACAGTTGGAGACGATGTGCATGGAACTTAGGAGGTTTGGCATGAAACTGGCTTATGGAAAGTCGTTGAAACTTGGTTTGATGGACCTACTGATCCGCCGAGAATGCTGCATTATGTTCGTGTTAGAGGATTCAATAGATTTCACCCACCCAAGGATGAGAATGTGTACAACATGGAACTTAGGGAACTTTTAAGCAGGTAATATACTTTTTACTAAGCGAATGATTGGTTTTGTGTTTCTATTTGATTGTTACGATCTGAAGTAGCTGGGTAAACATATCGCTATCAGGCTTAACAAAAGACGTAGCTTCGGGGTGTGGTTTTTATTCAAAACTTGAAAGTCATTTTATCTATTGAATTTATAAATTTTTCAAATTTATCCATGAGTTGGCTACAATTCCAGACACAGCTTAAACCTGTGATGAGTTGACCACAGTTTCAGACAACAGTAGCACATCGAAACAACATCTTCTGCAACACACGTTACTACAGTTGATTATCTGCTAATGTGAACAACGATATCCAAATGTTGGTCAAAATCAAGCTCTTTTTCTTTTCTTTTTTCTTTTTTTTTTAATTTTTTTTTAAAGAAACGGATTACTTCCATTTGATGTCAGCATTTGATAAACACATTTACAGTATCTTTCTTACTTTCTTGCTACCGATTAACTCACTCTCACCTTTCATCTAATTTCTTGATCAGGTTGTACCTGAATTTCTTATCAAAAATGGAAAGTTTAACCACATTGAGGAAGTCGTTGGTCAAGGCTTTTGAGCCATGGTGTATCCTTTAAATTTACAATATTATAGCTTCCTGTGAAAAAAATATTAATAAGATTCAAATATAGTTAAAAGCATCGCATTACATGTGATATGAGAAATAAGTGTTTGGTGTTGTAGCGTTGCAGTTGTGGATCTTTTCTGTATTTGAAAGTTTTAATTAAATATAAAACTAAACATATTAATTTATACTTTCAAGAGTAATTTTTTGGTTTTGTTTGTAACAACAGAATAAGAAAAAGTGCATGTTGCATAGACGCACAAAACCACTCATTCTCTTAGGAAAAAGTATATTTTGGACACTTTTTCTTATTATGCATATATGCCACTTTTCTTGACAGCATGTGTACACAAAAAAAATTGGACCAATTTGGCTGATAAGTAGTTCTTTTATGTTGATTTTCTTTGAGCAACAGATCTATTCGGCCGATATGTTCAAGGATGTTTGGTTCGTAATATTTATGCCTCAGTGTTGACTTTGTGTGCAGAACAAATCGTTTTTCCTAAAGCACGTACAATCCAAGCATTGTTTGAGTATGCGTTTATAAGTTTTAAAAATGATGCTACCTCGCATGACGCTTGCGGCAATCATCTCGTTATCAACTATTTGGTTACAGCTTTTCACTTGTTACGGTTCATCGGGTAAAATTATTTCACCTCATTTTCTTTTCATTATTTTCTTCTACTTTTTGCTTATGTGTCTGGTCTAATAGTTTTGATTCTAGTCAAAATGCATAAGACTGCTAAACAAACAAATTCGACTGCTTGCCAAACTGGTAGATCAATTTTACCCAAATAATTAGGGTGAAAATTTAAAGATCTGTAACATATTTTTCAAATAAAGCGGTCTACTTGATGTCTTTGTAAATTGTCGAAGATCGTGATATATTTTGAATAATCTTGATCTATTAATATGATAGGTTAATGACGAGTTACCATGTCACCTTGAATAAAAGTTACACCGTTGGTCCCCCAAACTGGATCAAATTCGCGCAGTTAGTCCTATATTGGTAACGCTCGTTAAATTTTTTTTTTTTTTAAAACTTTTAATTTTTTTCTTTAAATCTACTTAAAATATATTTATTCTAATTTATAATTTAAAAAAATGGATAAATTTTGTAGACACTTTTTTTTACGTTTTTTTTAATATGATTTTTATACACTTTTTTTTTTACGTTTTTTGTAATCGGAAAAAACTTTTTTTTAAATCAGATTAAAAAAACCATTTTTTTTAAATAGGAAAAAACTTTTTAAAAATTAGATTTAAAAAAAAAAGAAAAGAAAAACGTAATCTTTTTTAAATCGGAAAAAACTTTTTTAAAAATCAGATTAAAAAAAAGAACGTTTTTTTTAAATCGGAAAAAACTTTTTTGAAAATCATATTTAAAAAATAAAAAAATAAAAAAATAAAAAATAATAATAATAACGTAAAAAAAAGTGTATAAAAAAATGTGTCCATTTTTTTTTAAATTATAAATTAAAAAAATATATATTTTAAGAAAAAAAATTTTTTAAAGTTTTCTTTTTAATTTTAACGAGCGTTACCAAAATAGGACTAATTGCGCGAATTTAGTCCAGTTTAGGGGACCAACGGTGTAACTTTTAATCAAGTGTGATTTGGTAATCTGCTGCTAACCGGTTATATTAGCTAAATCGAAGATTATTTGAAAATATATTGCATATCTTTAACAATTTACAAAGTACATTGCGTAAACCTGTTTATTTGAAAAAATATGTTGCGTGTCTTTAGCTTTCACCCAAATAATTACCCAATCCTTTTAGATACTCAAACGAGAACTAAAACATAAATAAGTGATACGTGATAACAATCTCAACAAATTGAATCAACAACAAAAACTAGTGATATTTGAAAAGGTATTTAATAACTTATCACTGATTTAGGAAAGAATTTTGATCAAATATCTTAATCAAAAAACTCATATGGTGATGGATTTGAAGTTGCCATGGTGGAAAGTAGTTGGATCTATACATCTTTGGAGTAAAATGTTTGGTGACTAGAATGCCCAAAAATTTGACGTGGAAGCCAATAGATCATATTACCTATTTATGCTGGTTGTAACAGGTTACAAGTGTGGTAGTAGGATTTTCGGAAATTCATTACCTAACATTGAAAATTTGAAAAAGTTCATGGCTAATTCATGAACTTAACCCTTTTTAGTTTGCCATTTTTAGTGTTTGTGGCGTGGAGAGAAATGACAATTGTGAAGTAACGGACGGAGTCTCAACTTTCATGAAAATTTAAAGCGAAACTTTAAAATAGAACATTGAGTAAACTCTAAAATACATCCCTGTGGTTTACCCTGTTTCGCACCATATATCGCTCTCGCAAAAGTTTCAACAGATACATCACTCCGTTAGTAAAAATTAACCTATATACATCCCTCAGTTAAAATAAGGACTAACGGTGCATATTATTTCTCCGTTATCTCCTAACGAGGTATAAAATATTTACATCGTTAGTCCTCTGGGTTAACGGTATTTGCACCGTTATTCCTTTTTAATGTTTTCGCCCCTTTTTTTACCCTTTTGTCCGTTTTTTTTACGTTTTCGTCCGTTTTTTGACCTTTTTGTCCGTTTTATTACGTTTTCTTCCGTTTTTAACGTTTTCGTCTGTTTTTTTACGTTTTTCTCCGTTTATTTACGTAAAAAAGGACAAAAACGTAAAAAAAACGGAAGAAAACGTTAAAAAAATGGACGAAAACGTAAAAAAAATGGACAAAAACGTAAAAAACGGACGAAAACATTATAAAGGACTAACGGTGTAAAAATTTTGTATAATATTTACTTTTTTCTTTGTAAAGATATAGTATTTACTTTTCGTGCTTTTCTTGATGCAAATTTTTTGAGTAGTTTATAAATTCAATATAGTATAATATTTTATTTTTATTCGTTAAATGAGTCAATCCATTATTTCTTTATCTTAAATAACATTAAATTATTTTAGTTTTGAAAAAACTCTTTTCCGCCGAAGCAACTGTTACCGGAACAGTTAACGTTATTCTATAGGCGAAATAAGAATTTGGAAAAGAATCTAAATTTCTAATATAGTTAAATATGTCAATCGGTGTAACATTTTTTACATGTATAATTTCTCTCAAAACTTTCAATTCCGAAAATAAATCTATGTCGTTAATTAGAGGTGGCAATTTATAACCAAAATAAAAAAAATTGGCTAAATGGGCAACTTTTTAAAAGATTTGAGCACATTTAGCCCCCTCCCTTTTTTTTTGAAATGGGCATAAAATTTAAATGAACATAATGGGCACATGCATTTCTCGAATATTATATTATTTTAAATGAAAAACTTATCGATATAGCATATTTAGTTACTCAAATATAAATGATGTGTTATATTTGAGGAATTTTTTTTTGTCGTTTTAGGTCTTTTCTAAACCGATTCGTATAACATAAGCCCGTTTGGCCCGTGCCCGTTTAAGCATGTGGTCGTTTAAGCCCGTGCCCGCCCGTTTTGCCACCTCTATCATTAATATTCGAACAATTGTTATGGCTTAAAGAACTTTCAATGTTAACTATCTTTTAGCTTGTTACAATCAACTGACTTTAAAATTTGAGTGCTAAATAGAAAACCAAAGATACATTCATACACTCTAAATTGGTTAAATCTGTATAAATCAGAGGGAAAATAATAATTGTATTAGATTCAGTAATGTACATTACAAAAGATTAAATAGAAACTAAACACGTGAAAACCTAAATGCTAAATGGGCCTAAATTGCTACGGGCTAAATGGGCCTTATTAAACTAACACCCCCTCTTAAACTCACAAAGTTACGGTGGTAAACATTGAAAGTTAGTAAGAAAATAAACTAAAACAGAAAAACAACTAGGCAACTTCGGACGCTCCCTTAGTGTGAACTCGGTGCTAGACGGAGTCTCAAACTGATGCAATCCAAATGAAAACGAAGAACCAGAGCTACACAAATACAAAGAAAAACTATAATAGATTCAAGTGCTGAGCACATAATCAGGGGGAAGGTGTATAACATACAGATGCAAATGCAGAACCAGAGCAGAGTCACACAAATACAGAGAAGAATCAGAGCATATTCAGATAGGCAGATCCAGGCAGAAGTTGATGAAGAGTATATTCAGGCAGGCAGATGCAAATCAAGAGCAAATTCAGACAGACAGATGCAGATAGAGCAGATTCAAGCAAACAAACTCATACAAATGGAGAACCATAGAAGAACAAATGTAGGGTGGAATTCAAACAGATGCGGAACCAAACAAAACCGGACATATCACGAGCCAAAGCGTAACAAATGCAAAACAAGCAATATCGAGCGAAACCGGGTAGAACCAAATAAGTTGTTGATTCAGGGCGTAATTCATAACTACTCAAGATGTAGTCGAATTAGTTAAGAATGTTACACCACCATCACCAACACTAATGCAAAACCAAATCTAACATATACTAATCTTTACAACCCATACAAGCAAACCCGAATAACAATTCAAGGTAGCGAAAAATATATGGACAAAACCGAATATAACCATACTCATCCAATCTTCAATTCAATTCAGGAACCGAACAAACCTTGAAAACTAATTCACGAACCAATTATAACATATGAATCCCAACAATTGATTATTCAAAGTCAAGAAGCAACAATCCTAATAAATATGGCCTTCAATTAAATTAGGGTAAAAGCCATTAATGCTTCATGTACTTTTATCTAAGTCTCATTATGCATCTTGAACCATCGAAAAACTCATTATATTCCTTCTGTATTGAACTTGTTTGTGACTGTTTGACCGGTCAACAAAGGTATTTTAGTCATTGTAATTCATCTTCTTCATTTTATTCTTTTATTTTACACTTTTACTTTTTAACATCATCACCTCCACCGCACCCATTACCACCACCCTCCCAACCCTCATCTTCATGCTTGATATGTATGTTTGGGTCATCGGCGTTGGGTCTGTCAACTACAAACTTGCAGCTTTAATGGGTATTTGGAAATGGCTGTTGTAACTAGGTGTTGCAACAACATTTTAATGGGTGTTTGGGTCAATCATTCTTTTTAATTTTTCATCTGCTTATTTTGCAGCCAAATAAGCACTTTTATGTGGTTATTTTGAGTACTTTTAAGATGATTCCAGATATGGATTGTAAATGTGGGGCATGGTAAGAAAGATAGTTTGGTTTAAGTATTTTTAAAGTAATATAAAAAATAAGAATAATAAAGAACCATACGAATTGGTGTCTTCCTTGCGCGAAAGACATTGATCCTTGATGTGTTGTCACTTTGTTCTTGGATCTATTCCTCGAATTCCTCTCCGACTGTTTCATTCGTTCCGGACTAGCCCAGAAGTTAACGAGCTTCTGCCACTCATCATCTCCTGCTTTCCACTTTGGCGGCTTTCGGTTTCTTGCTTCTTCGACTGAATTCGCTGAATCAAACCATCTCTTCTTGAACTTACTTTTATTATCTTTGTAGGACTTAGCAAAATCCTTCTGGAGCCCAGCTCTCACTAAGCTCCCGACCGTCCTTTTTTCATTTTTAACAAGGATTACAGTCTGGTCACGGAGGTGTCGTTCCAACCGGAAATACCTCTGCAAATAAATACAAATTTAAATAAATACACACGCTTATATAAACACACTTTAAAATAAGCACACATATCTAAACATTTGATAACAACAAAAATATAAATAAAACAATCAAGACCTGGAGGTTAGGGATTAACGTCGCCTTTTCTGCTGCGGGGACTTTATCCCATGACTCGTAATATTGGGGAATTTTCCTGACTAATTCCCCAATATATGTAGACAAGTTAGCCGCATACGGGCCTACTGGTTTGAACGTCTTCAGATCCCCCACATCGAATTCTATCTCAAGGGGTTGATTGTTATTTTGTTTGAAGTTCTTTTTCAACGCCTTATGTTTGGTTGGACCGCGTTTCCCAGATCCTACCAGATTCATCATCACTAGAAACAATTTTAAAACTAGCGGGTTAGCTTCATCATCACGCTCTTCACAATCTTTATCATCATCTTCCAGAACGTCATTCACCCTCTATTCTTTTAATCAAAATATGTTCCGAATGAGAGTTTTTTTTGCAAACCCAGATCCACTTTTTAGAGAGTAGGTGGTGATGTGGTGTAATTTAATTTATTTTGGTGATGAAAGAGGATAAATGGGCGGGTTATATTTTCCTGAAGGAGGGAAAAGAAATTTTCTAACAAAATAAAATAAAATGTAACCCTTGGTCAAACAACAATGAACTATGAAAACAAGTTGATGTATATGTATGCATGTTTTTGTGAGTCGTCAAAATCTTTAATCTTGTAGCTTTTAAACTTTGTTGAGGCAATTGCTATTGGACCTCACCAACCGGAAAAACTTCTTAGGATACTTGACTTGTATGAAGCATTGGCGGATCTTATGTCGGATATCAAGAGTTTTACTCGATGAAAATGAATCCTACATTTAAGCAGAATGTGAAGCGTTTTAAAATGGGTTGGCGATTGTGTGAAGGCAGCGTTTATCGAGTTCAAAAATGTTGTGGGTTCCAACACTTCAAATAAGCGCATTCACTAGTAGAGGAACCACCATTGTAGGATTTTATTCTTCGGTTTTAGGTTACACTAATTAAATAATATTATCATTTAATATGCACAATCAAATTAGTTACAAACCCTAGCCACGAATCCATGCATATGTTACAATCAAAATTAACTATAAAATAGTTAGAGCAGTGTAGCTTTGATTTTCTCGGCATGATCATTTTGAATACTCATACAAGGAAGTTGCATGTGTCCACTGGTACTAGTCGCGTTTGGGCTGTTAGATGGTTCATTTCGTCGTATTGGTGATCCGGATCACCACCACCGATCGTATGACTTTAGGGTTTGATAAACCCTAAGTCGAAATCGATCAAAGGGTTTGGGAAGCCCTTAATTGCAAGTCGACTAAGTCGACTAGGGTTTCAACCCTCCTTGGGTGTGTCTTGGTCAGTTGAGCATGGGGAGAGGGGAGGTTTAGGGTTGTATGTTGGTTTGTGAATGTATTTGAAACAAGAGGAGGTGCTTTTGTTTATATAGGCTTCGATCCTTGTTCTCAAGAGTTCTCCTAAGTTTCACTCTAACCCTTATTCTCCCACTTTGTTTACACTTTAAGTTATCAACTTTTGTAACTAATTAAATTAACCCATTTAATTTAATTCTCTCAACCCTTAATATTTATTACCAAAATCATAAATATTTATTTCCATTTATGATGTACCGGTGTGACCCCTTAGTGCCTTATTTACCTGGCGTGATTCACATATATATAATTACGTATTTATTATATGTACACATAATTCGTTCAGACTCCTACTTGTGCAAGATAAGTATATACCCGTGTAATCATTGCCTTACTGAGGTTCCTAGCAAGACAAATAAAAGGTTACCGGTTCATAAGAACTCTCACACCTTGTAATTGTACTTCCTTGATCCTTATCATTTGCCACAACAACTTAATGGTGTTTATAAAAGAGTAGAGACTATCATTTTGCAAGTGATATTCGAGAAAGTACCTTAGCATAGACTGCTCTTCAACATACTTTCTATTCTCGTTCTCATTTCAAAGCAACATTGACATGAAATACATTCATTCAGCGTGACCACACAATTATACTCAATGTTGTCTATGAGACATCCAAAATATCTTCTCTTATTTTCAGAGTCTGCAAATTGCAAATCCCTTATTGACTATTAGACCATGTATCCAACATTAGTAGACAACATTATGTTGTTATGTAGTAACTCGAAACTAAGCCAAAACTCAATGAAAATTTAAAAATAGTTGATGCGGATAATTGTAAACTCACTAAATTTTACAATCCTCCTAGGCATAGTAACCAATCGTTGTAGTGTAGTATAGGCAAGACTCGGGGGATTGATCATTCTCTAGGGTAATAGTGAGGTAGGTTCGAAGTGTATGATGGTTTAAGCCTAAAGGTTGAGGGAAGATTGTTTTTGGTATTTTTATATTTTATTTGAAAGCAAGTAAAAATCCGCGGTTTGAGAGAGGTTTTGTTTTTTAACTACTAATTAAACTAAAAGCGAAATAAATGACAAGTAAAGTAAACTAAGAATCTACAAGTTAAGTGAAGCGTATTCACCTAGGATGTATTACTTTTGCTAACTATCTAATTCTACCTCTTGAATTATCACGTCCTTGCTAATGGAATGCGAAGTATTCCTAATTTCTTATTATGGGTTGGGTAGTCTTCACACCTATAGACTCTTCTAAGTGAATGGCGCCTATATAAATGTCAAGCACCGTCCGACTAGCCTACATAATAAATACCTTTTGCAAATTAATGGCCTAAAACAAAAGCATTAATAGGACACGTTTTAGTGGACGTTCGAGCTAGTATAGTTTTCCTAGCCGGTTTCCAACTCCTAACGTGCACATCATTAAACAAGAGACAGTAAGAAGCAAGAATTATAAACTAAAACTAATTAGAATTATTGAATCTGCCACGCGTTAATTGATGAAGATATACACAAACACAAATAAGAAAACAATAAGATCTAAATAATTATTAACAAGTTACATACAATCCTATGTAAACACTAGGTGAATTAGCCAAGCATAATTAAAGAAGAACAATCAACAATAATGATAATTGAAGACATAATTAAGATAGAATTCATAGACAAACCATTACACGATGTTTATGGATTGAATAAGACCTTCTAAGTTGCTGGAAAAACACCTACCTAAACCTCAGAATAGGACTTAAGGTTTAGGGCTTACAAAAAACGAGTTTATGAGGTTTCATTTATAAGCTGATTTTGAGTCAGTGCTAAATGGCGGCGTCAGCTCCAAAATGTTATGGCGTCATGATAGCTTTTTCACCAAGTTGTAGATCTTTTTGTTCTCGTCGCGTGGTAATTTGAATCACCTAAATCTGAGTTCGTATGAAGAAGTTATGGCCAAAACAAGATAAGGTACTTCGCGCGCAAGTTGTGAAATTCAATACTAGCTTGTGACGAAGTCACCTTTTGGTTTTTGACGCCGTCAGCCTATTCTGACGACGTCCTGTTAAACCGTCTCCAGCCACTGTATGGTTTGTACCCCTAGGTGACGGCGTCACGTTGTAGCTGTAACGCCGTCATGAGGTCTTCTCGTGACATCTTTGTCGTTTTCTTCGTTTTTCCATCCAATCGAGCTCAAAACGCGTTCTTTTAAGCAATTGCATCCTAAGTACCTAAAACTCAAAATATAAGTGATTTAAGGCAATAAATGATCAAATATATAGGATGTTAGAGGCAGGATGGACCCTAAAAAGTGTATAAATTTACACCTCATCAAATATTCCAACACTTGAGATTTGCTTGTCCTCAAGCAAATGTGCTTTTATCCTAATCAATTTATAAGTTCGGGGGCATTTAGTATTAGTTCAAAGATACTTTACAATATAACTTGTTCAACAATAATTGTAACAAGCACGGAAATTATATACTAGCACCTCACATAAGTGTTTGGATTCTCTCATCTCTCGGGTGTATAAGTGATATAACAATATGAAAATGGGAAAATGAACACTCACTATCTGTAATAGCACATAGATTAACCATAGGCTTGATAAAGGATCAAACTTCCACCGATTTGGCGTAAGCACCTAGGATAAACTATCAAAGAGATCTTTATAAAGGGTTGTAACGTTAGGTTTAAGGGTAAGGAAAATACGGTTATAGGGGATATGAGGAAGTTTAAACTAGTGGAAAGCTGATTATGTAAGTTAATTACATGTACAATATGGCGTTACTAAGTCAAGACTTGATAAACCAACTCTAACTCTCTTTCGTTGCTTTTCTTGATACTTTCTTGACTTAAACAAAAGCAAGAGGACAGTATGTATGTTTTTTTTTTTTTTTTTCATTTTCTCATTTTGTTCATACATTTTTGTCTTGCCATCTTTTGATATGCTATAACATAAATGACATAGATCATTCGAGATTTTTAATTGCATCCCTACACTTGAATTTTTATAATAATAAACTAACTAATGACCCCAATTACGATGATCAAAACATGTGGAGTACTTAAACATTAACATACATATGGGGTAATAAATTGACGTTCTTCCCCATTATTCCATAGATAAAATACTACCATAAGTCCTAATCATCCTAAAACTGTATTTACAAGATATGACTCAACTTAGCAACCATATAAGCAACTAGACAATTAACTAAGGGTTTAACACATGGTTTCACAATAATACACTAAAGATAATTGCATACAAGGGGGCTAAGGCGATTTGGGTGTAGCATTTTAGCGGGGTGTAAACAATGTTCTTCATTAATATTCCGGAATCTGCCGAAATGTTACGAGAACTGCGAAAAGATAGGCACATAAGGGTGTACTAGGGGTATCTTATACTAAAGATGAGTACAACAAGGGTGTAAGGTCAATTACTTAACTGATGAGGTTAATGTAATTATAACGAACACATTCTAAAAAAACAAAGGTTAATCCTAATGTCTCTTATCATTTAGTAAATCCTAACCACAAATGTGATTTCACTAGCGATCTTAGAATGTATCACTAAAGCAAGTTCTAGAATATATATACTACCGGTACACTGTCAAACATTAAAGGTAAGTGCTTCCTAAATATCTAAAGGCGACCCTCACATTTTGGGGGTGCATTTTGAGTGGTAGGGGTTTTGTACTAGCTATATAAATCTTATCCATGAGACGCTTTGTCAAAACTAAAGTATCACTCGTAAATGTCATAAAAAAATGAATTTGGTGCTAAAATCATCTTTACAAGTTTTACTTTCGGTTTATTATACAATTATTTAAGAACAAGACAAATAAAAAATGTGTGGCTAGTTTCTAAGGTGTACTTTTTTAATCTCCCTACACTTACATTGAACATTGTCCCCAATGTTCTAAAAGTACCAAAAACGCTAAAGGAAAAAATAAAAGAGATAAAAGAAAGTAGTACTCCCCTGATTTGCTCGGTAGGAATGAAAAACAGAAATACGATTAAATCCTCATCCAAGAATCGTCAAAAGATCATCCTCACCTAATCCAATCATGTATCAAAGACAAAACAACAAACCTAAAGCATCAAACTAAACAAAAAATTCACAAAAGACAGATTTTTTTTTTTTTTTCGAATTTTTTTCTAGAAAAACCTATTTTCTAAAGAACATATCCACAAATACTAACACACAAAGACAAATAAAATAGACAAGCACTGTTAAGAATTTAACTATAAACCATCATATAAACAATTTAGGTTCACAATAACCACATATGATCTTCCCTGCACTCATTTTATGAAAATTACATTTAATTACCAATAAAACGAAGTCAAAAGCAAAAGAAAGCATAATTGCATACATATCAATCACGTAACAATTTGTAATCAAATACTAGAATGCAAACATCCTCACGAATAAATTAAAAAGCAAATAAAGAAAGTAAAATGAAATAAGCCCAAGTTTCCTCCCGAGAAGCGCTTGTTTTTATTCGAGTCACTAGCCTAACTCTACCCTTATTTAATGTATAAAAGAGAGGTTTTCCCTACACTTAAGATTAAGTGTGGATGATAGTAGCAATACACACTTTTAGGATGGAGATATGCCATGTGAGGTGAAGGTGGTGTGTGAATGGTCAAAGGATCTACTACCTCCATCCTAAAACTACCCGGACTATATGGTATGAGGACTTATTTTAATTCCTAGATTATAGTATGCAAACACTTTGACTTACAACTTGTGTACTTTGAATTTCATCATCCAAAGCAAACCTGACTCTTTTTGGGGTCTTGAACAAGTAGATGCACCACTAGAACCATTAACATCTTTCCCCTTTCCTTTGCTTTTCTTTTTAGAACCAGACGATGATTCACCTCCTTGACCCTTACATGACAGCTTATTGTGACCCACATGTCCACAAGCAGAACATCTAACACTTTTCCATTTTCTAACCAACTTTCCACACATGGTGTGTCCTTCATTTCTCATCTGACTCTCTTCTTCCTATGCGTACTTACTTGGGGGTTATGATGTGGAGGAGTTAGTGTTGTAAGACGTGAAGATTTCTTCCAGAAGGTCTTACCACTAATTGTTTGTATCTTAAAATTGTAAACTTGTTTCCATGTTTGTAACCAATAACACTTAATCAGTATATGCTTCTGGTATTTTAACAGGTTGGCCATTGATAGCCATATTCCAGGTTGGCCATTGTATTTTAACAGGTTGGCCATTGATAGCCATATTCCAGTTTGCAGCAACTGCATGCTTACAAGAAATCCCTGTAATCTCCCATCTCCTACAAGTACATGTTCTTCTAACAACATCAACTACACATTGATCCCCTCATGGCCCATTACAGTGATACTTATTTTCCCATTCTCTTGAATAGTATAATTACTAGCATCTTGTCGATTTTTGTCATAATACTAGTTCTGATGGGGTAAGAGGACCATGACCTATCAATGACTTTTACAACATTCACAATTTTTTCATACAAGACTCCTAGTAAACTTTAAAGTAGTTATAATCGATTTATCCCTACCTTTGACAATCTTACCATTCATCACTTCACATATATTATTTAGCAAAACAACAATGAACTATTCCTACAAGCGAAATAATAAATTATACTAAGGAATTAATTCTATGCATCATGATTAATAATTGATATAAGAAATAACAATGTCCACGAAAAGTATGCTATGGACCAATGTTCGGTTGGAATCTGTGTTAACCAAGCATGTGTAGAAAGAGATAATTCCTTAAGTTCTTTCATTGCAGCTTCAAAGTCAATAACTGTTGTAGTTGTAGCACATTTCCATGCTAGTTGCTTGTAAGCAACTCTATTCTATTGCTTCTTCATGTTTACATAGATATGCCTTAAACAATATCTATGTTATGCACTTGGAAACACTTTAGCCAGTGCTTGAATGATACCCTTTAACATAACAAAATTTTGAAACAATTAAAAGACTGTTAATATAGTCAAAATTAAAAAAATAATAATAATAAAATAAAATAAAGAAGATTATCTATATTGTACCTTTTTTCTATCTGATATGAAAGTAAAATTTAATCCCATAACATGTTCAAAAACCAGACCCAATAATCTTTGCATTCAGCTTGCACAATGGCATAAGCAACAAGATAGATGCCATTGTTAGCATCAATGCCCATAATTGTTAACACTTTCCCGGGGAATGGCCCACTTATAAAATCCCCATCCAACCCCAACAGTTCTTTTCCACTAGCATTAAGTTCTTGCTTTAATGCACCAAGACACATATATATTCTCCTAAAGACTCTAGTAGGAGCATTAAGATCATCAGGCATTTCTACTTGAAATTTGATTGTGGTTTCAGGATTTTGGGTTGTCAACTCAAGAAAACAATCTCTTAACAAAGTATATTGTCCCTTGTTGTCACCCCTTATCAGCTTGTCAGCTCTTGCCTTTGCTCTGAATGCCTTCACGTGAGAAACATTTAATTCTCATTTCTTTTGAAGTGCATCTTGAAGCGCTTTTGTAGGGATATTTGGATGTCAGTTCCGTTTATTCTCACTCCCTACACTTAAAGCGAACATTGTCCCCAATGTTCTCCGAAAATATCAAAGTTATGATAAAGGAAGGTAAGTAAGGAAAAGTAACTAGTACTCCCCTGATTAGCTCGGTAGGATCCGTGTAAAGTTGCGGTTAAATTCTTTTCCAAGAAGAATGCATAAGTGATAAGCTCCATCCAATTTGTGTTTCTTCTTGTTGCTAAATATAACTTGCACACTTTTAAGAAAACAAATGAAACCTTCGCGTGAAATCGGCGGTAAAACTATATATGGTGATGAGTGTGTGAATACTCATCATTTTGGTCAAATCTGAGCTGCAAAACATTTAAAAAGCTCGAAATGCATCAAAATCTGAAAATATCCTAAAATTGCATTTTATATGTTTCGGATGCAAAATGTTTAAAATTAGATGAAAAAGCGAGCTAAGTTTGCATAATTGTGATTTGGTCCCCGACTTTCAAAATTGGCGAAATAGTCCACGAGCACTTATTTTAAAGAAAAGTCACCAAAGGTCCTTTTGAAATCATAAGTTGTCATAATTAGTCCTTTGAGTTTCAAAATGACAAGTTTGGTCCTTGGAATATTGGAGATTGTCGAGATTAGCCCTTGGATGATTATTTCGAATGTACATTATTGGTCCTGGAAAATCGGACTTGGCGGTTTGGTCCCTTAACTACATCTTGGATCCATAGTTAGTCCTAAACCCAAAACTCCTTAAGCCCAAGTTATACCCAAGCCCAATACCATTTTAACCCAACTCTTACCCAATCCAAACCCGTTACCCAACCCGTCACCCCTTTAACCCGGTCAAATAATTAACACCAAACCCACGTTTTCCCGCCCACCTCCTTTCTTCACCAACTGTCTGCAAAACCAGAGACACCCCTCACCTCCACATCACCAAGCCACACCCTTATCACTCCACCTCCACCAGACAACAAAAAGCATTAAATGCTCCCCCTCCTTGCACTCAACCTGTCCCAACTGGCTAAAAGAGTTTTCCCGCCAAAATTTATCAAACGGCCAATATCAACCCAACTAATCCAATGGCCCTAAAAAGTGGTGGGATTTACTCAGAGGACACGTGGGAAGACTTTTGATGTATAAATAGAAGAGGAGAAGGCAGAGAGTGGGAAGAGTTAGTTTTTATATTTTCTTGTAAAATCGTTTTTATTACCAATGTCTTAGTTTAACTCTAAAATTGTTATTTCTAGTTTCTATGTACTAAACTTAAGTTACTTAATCATTTGTAATCCAGTTCGAGTTCTAATCAAA
Source organism: Chrysanthemum lavandulifolium (assembly GCA_022545495.1). Classification (NCBI taxonomy): domain Eukaryota; kingdom Viridiplantae; phylum Streptophyta; class Magnoliopsida; order Asterales; family Asteraceae; genus Chrysanthemum; species Chrysanthemum lavandulifolium. Next base: position 279,032,395 of record CM040244.1, read on the forward strand.
AGTTTATCCAAGTCTTTTGTTTTTAATTTTTCTTTTACTTATGCAATCTTAAATAACCTAAAATCCAGGCTTCAATAAGCTTCATTATCACTCAAATAAGCTTACTAAAGCTACCCATAGCTTTTAGTAAGCTTATAATTCAGTTTTAAGTTAACTCTCATATTGGTCAACAAAAGTCAAACTGAAGCTCATTTGGAAATGGTTATGGAATTGGGTTGATGCAGTGCTGATTTGGGTTGGATTTGAGTAGTTTAGTGTAGATTGGGTATTATATGAGTTGCTCTATAAAATTTGGATCAAAGTGAGTTCAATTTCATTCCATTTACTTAAAACTGTTGAAATTTGAATTTGTTGTTCCACTATTCTTCGTAGCTATTTGTGCATCGATAGATCATTGTTAGTTGTTAATTAAGTATTAGAACTTAGTTAGATTATTGCTTTGATCTATAGTTAGGATTTATAAAGATCAAGTACTATAAACTACTTAATAACTAGTGTTTGGATATGCTTATAAATCTGAGTTAGGGTTTTAATTATTGGTTAAAATCTGTTGCATCAGTCTAATTTAGGTTAGATACAGTCATCTCAGTCATTACTTGTTACTAAAACCAAATAAAAGTCAAAATTGCATTAAACCTGTCCTAGGTTCATCTCTGTTAAGGATTCTAGAAATCACAAGCTAGATTTAGGTTTATAATTTAGTAATTTAGCTTATTATAACTTTGTTTTAGCTTAAAACATCATAATCGGTTCATAAATTTGATCCAAGTCTCACAAAAGTCAAAGTTATCAAAGCGCTTCAAAAGTCAAAGTTGCATAACACAGTTTTGCAAAACTTTATAGATTTTTCATTGCTTCATCTTTTGTTCAATTCAAGTGAACTTTTGGGATTAACAAGTTCAACTGGTCTTTTGTTGAAATCGATTTTATAGAATTTTGTAAATTTCTATAAGCTCCTAATGAGCTTGTCAATTAGGCGAAAGTGCTGTCTTGCATACTCGATGTTAGCGAGTGTGCGAGTTTCAAAAGCTCACAACAAGCTCATGGGAGCTTGTCTAGGGCTCAATTTTGGTTTGTAGACTCTTTGGTTGGTCTTCTTAAGGATCACAATTCCAGTTTTCCATAAAGCTCTTTTGATAAGCCAGTATATAAGCTGCAACATAGAGGGTAGGGGCTGTTTGGCCAAAAATAACTTTTAAGCTTCTAAGCATAAACTGAGCTTGTAGCTTGTTAGGATTAGTTGGAATTAGTTAGAATTAGCTTACTTTAGTATAAATTAGCTTCTGTAGCAGTTTGGTAGCTTATTACACTTGGTAGCTTAAGTTAGTAGCTTATTTAGGGTCAGTTTGCACTACAGCTTGTTAATCCTTCACATAAGCTATAGATTTTATATTTTTCATAGATTTAGAATATTATTTTAGAATTTTCCTGAATTTTTCATAAATTTTCAGTACTGTTTGCTATTTTTCTTTATTTAAAACAGTTTCTAGGACTTGTTAAATAGCTTTTAATACAAATAAATCAGAAAATCTTCAAAAAAATAAGTTTTTAATTTTCATAGATTAAGATAAATATAAAAAGCAAAAAAATAATTTTTCCAGATTTTTCATAGTTTAATTTGTACTTTTTAGCAATTTAATTAGTTTTAAACAGTTTTTAATTCATAGAAAATAGAAAAATAATCAGAAAAATACAAATTCAATTTTCAAAAGTTTGTTTAGTTATTTTAGATTTTCAAAAATAGTTTCACAATTTTCCTCTTTATTTTCATAATTTTTAGTATTTTAATTTAGTTTTAAAAGTTTAAAATTAGTTTTAATTCAAATTTATAAAAGAAAATTCCTAAAAATTAGTTTTAATTCATAAACAGTTTTCAAATTTCATTTTTAGAGTAAAAGTAATTTTAGATCATTTTTAGGGATTAGATTAGACGTATTTGCATTCAATTCGCGTTTTGTTAAATTCGTTTTTAGTTTCCTTTACGTACTTAGAAAATCAAAAACATCATTTTAAAAATAGTGATAGCGTTTATTTAATATAATTTAGCTTTTTAAATTTTCTTTCATTTTCCTTTGTCATCTAGTATCAATCATACCCCTTTCTTGTTCAATATCACCCGATCACTATATCGTTTGGTTATTCGGTTGCCTGTTTCGTTGGGACTTAACGACACGGGAAACACTAAACTCTCTGGACTCAATTGAATTGGTTCTAGATTGTTTGGCTTTTATTACGGTTGACCATTCACAGTGGTTGACTTGTGTGATAAAACCCGACCGTCTGGGACCGAATCAATGACACAACTACACTAAGATATAATGCTTGTGGAATGGATGTTTGCGCTTTTACGGAAAATTAAGACACAGGAATTTCCAAAATTTATAAGTAGTACGTAAAAAGAAAATAATTGATAAACATGTTACCTTAACTTTGGCGTCGTCAGCTTTAATCTGACGCCGTCGGTTGTCTAAACAAACCGGTGCTGCGTTTTTCGGAAAAATTACATCTTTAGAATCGGAAAGTTCACGCAAAACATCGATGCGAGTTTCTTGACTGTGTCTTAATATTTAAAGTGTCTCGCTATACCTATGGTCACCTAATGCACTAACAGGCGGTGTACCCGATCGTGTGTAGTGTAGTAAATGGTAAAGCCGAGGTCATCCCAAGAGCCATGTGTTGAATTATTACTAAGTCTAATTGTCACGAATAATAATGGTTTCGATAGGGATTTAATTAATTAAACTACTAATGCGAATATAAAATAAAAGCAAATAAATGGTAAAGGAAATCAATAGATGAGTAGTGGTGCTAACCTAGTCAATCCTCCCAGCTAGTTATGTCTCGTCTACCTACTTCCAATTACTTGGTGGGGTCAAATTCGAGAGGGCGAATTTGGTCAATTCGCCTAACCTATCGGCAAAGATGCCACCACAGAGAAATCGAGGCACCGTCATAAGTCCTGTTGTTCTGGTCCCTAAGTCGAGTCATTAGGTACCGCTACATGCTAGATTCTAAATAGTGAGTGCCCGGCCGTTAGGAACTTAGACACTACACCCCCAAATTCTTAAGTTCATCCAAGCGATAGGTGATCGGTTGGTCAAATCGCACAAGTAGAATGGGTCGTCGGTTGGTCATATCTTACCCTTCCGTCTCGATCCGCTCACCTAGGGTCGGTTGGTCATATATCATAGGCAATTGGCCTCTATCGCCATTCAAAACAACCCGAACCAAGGGTGACTACCAAAGAACTATGCATGCATACACTTAGAAATAATTGTACGGAAGTCAAGGTAAACGAAACAAAACAATTAAGGAATCATAACTAGGCTAGCACCAAAGGGTGCTTAGCAGCTCATAATAATCATGCAAATCAATTCAATATTTAAGTGCGAAATACATGAATTGAAAGTAAAGAAATATAAAGCGCTAAAGCTTATCGTAATTGTGTGACTTCTCCTTGGAAACGACTCAGTATGCTCCCTAGACGCCTTGAGCTTTTTCCCACATTCTCAAAGTGTTGTGTGTGGAATGGGATGCTTTGAAATCTTTGGAATTCGTGGGGTATTTATAGGCGGTCGGGTTCTGGCGTAACCAATAGAGGAGTTACGCCAGTAACCTTCTATTTTTCGTAAATGCACTAGATATGCTAGTTACGGCGTAACCTTATAAGTGGTTACGTCGTAAGTGATCTTGATAATTACGGCGTAAGTATCGTGGCGTGGAACCTTTTTGACCTAATGGAGTTACGTCGTAACCTTTGGGAAGAGTTACTGCAGTAACCTCTTAATAAGTTGGACTTACGGGTCGCGCAATAGTTACGGCGTAATGTGAGAGGCGAGTTACGCCTTAACTTCTTCAAAATAAGAATCTTGTGATAAATCTTTAGTAATGTTTCCATTTCGCGTCTCTTTAGCTCCAATGCTCGTAATTTACACGAAAGTGGAAAACAATGGAAAACAAGCGTAAATCCATATAAATGATATAAATAACGAGCATTATCGGGAAATTGACACTTAATATTCGGGACTATTTGATGTTATCAAATATCCCCCACTGAACTCTACTTGCCCTCAAGTAGACCTTATTAGATAGATTCCTAAAAGGATATCTCCCAAAACACGGAAAATATGAGTTTACAAATCCTTATGCTAGAATAAAACAAAGCCGAACACCTCACGAAAGGGAACAAACACTCAAATCTCTCAACTATTCTAAGTGTCAATTTCGGGTGATCACTCAATCGCTTGATCATAGCATGTATTCTATCATAAGCTTGGCGGTTACACAAATATCCACCACTATAGTTAAGGGCTAAACGATTCTCGAAGGCAATATGGGTAGACACGACAAAGGTTAAGGGGTGACTCGTCATTACTAACATGTCACGGCGAAGTGGACAAAATTAATGATACATGATTAAATCCATGGCCAAGACACCAAAGATTGCTCACTGCATCACCTAGACCCGCTTTATGACTAAAGGGTAGGATAAGACATGGGATATATAATTGGTGTAAAATGAAAAACAAGCAGGTAGTCTAAATCTATAACCAAGTCATCACCACTTACCGTCCGCCCAAAGTTCAAGCTTAGAAGTCTAGAGACCGGATCATGAAATGCGAGGTAGATGCGTCATTAAAGGACGTCGTGATGGGCATACTACCTTTTCTTCTTCTGTTGGCAAAACCACCAACTCCAATCTTCAAATGTGACCGAGGTGGCCTCCTCGATACTAATCAATAAAGCTCAAACTATAGTGCTTATAACATCGCACTTTACAATATCATAACTCAATCAACTTTTTTTTTTCAACATAACATGATGACATAATATCCCCCCACTTGAGATAAACAATGGGAATTCGGGGGGTCTTCAATGATCTTCATAAATGTTGTCGATGAAAGCGTGATTTTCAAACCTTTCCACTCGAACCTTGAACTTAGGAAAATGATGACTTCCCAATCACAAATAAAGACTACAGGGTAGGCTAAGGTGTATAGGTGTAACGAAACAATATATTGGGTTGACAAAATGAAAGGAATGGCTCAGAAGGGTGTATCTAGGGGTATCTTGCACTAAAGGGGAGTGCAACAAAAGGATTTCACATGGGGTCGAAAAGTCGAGGTGACTAATCGATAGACTCACAATGGTAGGTGTTTGGGTGATAATCCTATAATATTGCCTTCTAAAAGCGAAAAGTCCAAATACATCGAGCTAACTCAACATACCTCGTCTATGGTCTCGAAATGATGCAAAGGCCAAGTTCTAAAGTTTATAAGATCCAAGCACACTCATAATTTGGTGGATTTGGGGTAAAATATTGGAAACAGATAAGGCTAATCTCACCATGTAATGTCAAGGGTTGTATGTGCTCATTAAGGTCTAATCTAGTTAGGTTTGGAAAAACATGTCAAAATTTTCAAAATGGCATAATTTTTCAAAATAAACTAGAAAAATGAGGCGAAATAAAGTTCAAGAGATAATTCTACTCCCCCCACTTGAATTGTACAAAGTCCCTTTTGTACTAGGCATTAAAATAAAGGTGAAGAGAAAGGTAGAATTAGGTGAGAACTTCCACGAAATTTGCTCCAAAAGAAGAAGGCCCACGAGAAAGAACCGTGCCTTCGTTTAAGCGTCATGAACAAACTTCAATCACGAAAACACATTACCGACAAGCATAATTCTAAAAGAAAAATAAAATAAAAGGAAAAACAAACTTAACTCACTTTTCAGGAATCACGGTTGCATTTAACAAATGCAACAAGTTTTAAACCACTTGGTGTCCCAAGTGGATGAGTGAAGTCTCGTGAGGGTTTCTGAGGAACACACCCACAAAGTTCATTCAAAACTAATACAAGGTTCTTGTGTTTTAAAATGAAAGAATTAAAGTAGAGGAGAGTTAAGTCGTAACTCCTATGAGGAAGTTCGCCAGTAGCGCAAAACACAGTATGATTTGTAAGGTGAGTAGTTACGGCGTAACCACCGAGATGGAATTACGCCGTAATTGGTAATCGTCAAGAATTCTGCTGCTAAAATGTTGGTTCTGGCGTAATCACCAAGATGAGTTCGCCAGTAACTCTGTTCGAATCGAGAATCTGCAGCGATAATTACTTCTTTGTCTCCTGCAAAATGGTTAGAAAACACAAAACCCAGCAGAAAGGAAATAAAACAAAAGAAAGGGATAATTCGGGTTGTCTCCGAAAGAGCACTTTTCTTTATTAATGAGTCTTTAAGTTAGACTCGAGCCATGGGGCTCTATGGAGGCCTTTGAACATCCACGACTTCTTCAATATCTTTCTTCAAATTATGCCTCATCCATGCAACATTCGAGGCGGTTCGAAGGTATTCAATGGTTTCAATTTTCGGACTTTACAAAATTTCTCTTGGGTCCCGGTGGTAGCGAGTGAATTCATATTTTGACAATAATTGAGGTAGTCTTTTATAGGAATCCCGGAGTTTGAACCTCCTTTGTTCGTAAGCTTCGTCATCGGGATCGGTGAACTCCTCATTCCCTTGCAACTCAAGGTAATCTAGCATCCCCCCGATATCATCGTCATCAGAAGCAGTGTCCTTGAACCATTCTTCATCGAGCAAATTCTCCACTAGAACGCGCTTGCATTCTTCTTTATCATTACTAACCCGCTCTTTGTCATCGTCAATCGTTATTTTACTCGTGTTCTTGAGACTTTTGTCGTTTGAATTTTCTCGATCTATGTATTCCTTCCAAATCTTCTCTTTGGTTAATGTGTCCACATGTCCATACTTAACTTTTACCCAACTATCCAATCCAAGGTTGTCCATCCAAGGTAAACTCGTTCTCTCCTCATCATTGGATGAGGACCAAAAGAATTCATCTTTTCCTAATCTTCCAGAGTTGCTTCCCCCATTACACATATCTTCATACGGGTTGCATGATGCCCATAAAATTTCCCCAGAAGATTTTACTTTTTCGCACCAATGACTACGTAGTTCCTTGTTGTCAGTTTCACTTAAATGCTCATCCGTGCAGAGTATATCTTTATTAGTCTCTTCCTTCTGAATGTGCTCCACGTAATCAATTTTTAGCTTCATAAGAAGATTTGGATTGATCTTGGCATCCCAAATTGAATTGCGTACCAATCTTTAAAGGCCAAATTACCGAATTTAATACTATGTCTTTCACGCTCATGAGGGCATGTCTATTCTTCCTTTCTTTCATTGTCTCCTCCATTGCAATACTCGTGGAAGGGCTGCATGTAGGCAATGCCCTTGTGGTTTCTTCATCGATGTGTGACGAGTACACGGTGAGTGATAAGTGGCTCTTCTTCATCTTGAGGAGAGTTCCTCGAGTTTTCGACTCGTCCATGTCGAGAATTTTTACGCCCATGTATCCCGATTCGCCATAAGCGAGATTCTTGGTTCTGACATAATTCATTAGAGTCACTTTCCTCGGTATTCTTCACAACCCGTTGTCATTTGTCAAACACGAGGTTCTGCCAGTAACTCATTAGGCATGTTATGGCGTAACTCGGATCTGATGTGAAATCGCCCCTAAATTCGTATCATTGACACGAACCTTTGAGTTATCATCGGACAAAATTACCTTACATTCCATAGTTGGTTTAGATCCTTGAGTTTATCGTTATTTCTCCTTACTTTTCACCGAGCTTTATCACCATGGATTCAAGGTTTTCGAGTTGAGTCGTGTTTGGAAATGTTTACATCGGTGTTTTCCTGTAATTCCTTCAACCACTCATCTTGCTCCTTTTGTCTTTGAAATTTGAATTTTCCGAAACTTAATAATTGTTTCTTCAAGACTGGGCTTTCTTTCTCCATAAGGCCCACGGTTGTAATTTCCACGATAACCATTAATATTTTGATTATCACCGTAAAATGGTCGATTTTCTCCATACTTAGCCTCTTGATACCCTCTTCGTCCATATGAGGACAATTCTTAGTAAGATGTCCTCCTCCATGCCTTTCACAACCCACTTGGATGGCATGAGCGGTTTCTCGACCTTGACATATCTCGTGAGACTTTCAATTTTACTAGCGATTCTTTGCAATTAAAATCGAAACTTAGGCTTGGTTTCTTTTACTTCCACCGTCGTGCCATTTTTGAGAATGGTCCGCCATTTTTGAATGGCTTCAATTGCGATAGTAGGAGTCTTGTTGGGATAGGTCCTTGATAGTCCAAACATCATCTTGTAGTTACATTTATTCCTTTGTAGAAAATATTGACCTTCTGCGGGTTATTTAGATCATTGGTAGGACATTTATAAAGAAGATCGTTGTATCTGTCCCAAGCTTGATCTGAGTTTCGTCGTCTTCTTATTTGAAATTATGGATCTCTAAAAGGCGATTAGAAATCTTGATGGTGGGCAATATCTTTGGATAAAGTGTTTATTTAGTAGCGCCCAGTGTTAAATGCCCGTGGCAATCTTTCGATCCATTTTACGTTGCTCCGGTGAGAGTCATTGGGAATACCCTAAGCATAACAACATCATGAGACACGCTTGGAATGTTGAAAAGGCTAGCGATGTATAGGACATTTTCAACGTGCTCATATGCATCTTCGTCTGTTTCACGAAAAAGGGTTAGCCAAGCTCCCTCATAAATTGGTCTTTAATCTCAAACGAACATCCGCTCCGACACGGTCTTACGAGACCCGGCCCTTGATCTGCTCTAGTCAACGCTAAGTATTCCTCAAGAGTGAGGTCGTCGATGTTAACAACTTCCATGGTACCTAAAAACTTGAAATATGATCGTGAGAAAAGTTTAAAAATGAAATGAAAGACTTAATATTAATCCTAATATAACTCCCGTGACACCAAAACTTGATGCGGGTTTCTTGACCAAGTCTTAATATTTATAGTGTCTCGCTATACCTATGGTCTACCCTAATGCACTAACAGGCGGTGTACCCGGTCGTGTGTAGTGTAGTAAATGGTAAAGCCGAGGTCGTCCCAAGAGCTATGTGTTGGATTATTACTAAGTCTAATTGTCACGAGAATAATAATGGTTTCGATAGGGTTTAATTAATTAAACTACTAATGCGAATATAAAATAAAAGCAAATAAATGGTAAAGGAAATCAATAGAGGTAGTGGTGCTAACCTAGTCAATCCTCCTATCTAGTTATGTCTACGTCTACCTACTTCCAATTACTTGGTGGGGTCAAATTCGAGAGGACGACATTTGGTCAATTCGCCTAACCTATCAGCAAAGATGCCACCACAGAGAAATCGGTGCACCGTCATAAGTCTGTTGTTCACGGTCCCTACGCCGAGTCATTAAGTACCGCTACATGCTAGATTCTAAATAGTGAGTGCCCGGCCGTTAGGAACTTAGACACTACACCCCCATTTCAAGTTCATCCAAACCATAGGTGATCGGTTGGTCAAATCGCACAAGTAGAAAGGGTCGTCGGTTGGTCATATCTTACCCTTCCCGTCTCGGTCCGCTCACCTAGGGTCAGTTGGTCATATCTCTAGGCAATTGGCCTCTATCGCCATTTAAAACTACCGAACCAAGGGTGACTACCAAAGAACTATGCATGCATACACTTAGAAATAATTGTGCGGAAATAAAGGTAAGCGCAAACAAAACAATTAAGGAATCATAACTAGGCTAGCACCAAAGGGGCTTAGCAGCTCATAATAATCATGCAAATCAATTCAATATTCAAGGGTAAGAAATACATGAATTGAAAGTAAAAAAATATAAAACGCTAAAGCTTATCGTAATGGTGTGACTTCTCTCTTGGAAACTTGACTCAGTATGCTCCCTTGACCGCCTTGAGCTTTTCCCCACGTTCTCGAGTGTTGTGTGTGGAATGAGATGCTTTGAAATCTTTGGAATTCGTGGGGTATTTATAGGCGGTGCGGGTTACTGGCGTAACCAATAGAGGAGTTACGCCGTAACCTTATATTTCTTCGTAAATGCACTAGATCTGCTAGTTACGGCGTAACCTTATAAGTGGTTACGCCGTAGTCTTTAATAAACTCGGTTACGTCGTAAGTGAAGCAGTAGTTATGGCGTAAGTATCAACGGTGTGGAACCTCTTTTGACCTAATAGAATTACGTCGTAACCTTTGGGAAGAGTTACGCCGTAACCTCTTGATAAGTTGGACTTCTGGGTCACGCAATAGTTACGGCGTAATGTGAGAGACGATTTACGCCGTAACTTCTTCAAAATAAGCATACTGTGATAAATCTTTAGTGATGCCATTTTCGCGTCTCTTTAGCTCCAATGCTCGTAATTTACCTGAAAGTGGAAAACAAGCGTAAATCCATATAAATGATATAAATAACAAGCATTATCGGGGGAAATTGTCACTTAATATTCAGGACTATTTGATGTTATCAACATCCATTATGACTCGATACAAGTATTTGACTCTAACAAACACACATATATATCAATTTCACTAATTGTAATTCTCATGTTCATGTTCTTTAAAAGCGTATGTGTTCCTACACTTCTCTTTTTGTAAAATACCTTTATATGTAATTAAGATGAGGTTAAAGACAAAATAAAGCATTTTCACAAAATCTAACATGAGAATAAACAACAATGAAAAGATTTACGACACACATAACAAGTAAACAATTAAGCATGGTTGCCTCCCACGAAGCGCTTTTCTTTATTTATGAGTCTTGTAGCTAGACTCGAAGTCGTGCTCCTACGTTTTCTCGTTTTTCATCCACAATGAAAACTCTATCATACTGACAAAATTCTCATCTTCTCTATACCTAGGTCCTAGGGTCAAACAATCCCTATAGTAGGCCTCCTTTTCTCCCACATAAAGTTCAAGCCTTTTTCAACATCTTCTTCGCTCTTTTCCTCAAAAGCTCTAATGTTATCTTGTTCATAGAGGGCCATAACCGTTCATCTTCCAAGGCATCCTATATGTAATTTCATCGTCCCCTTCCGCAAATCTAATTGTTCCCTCGGACTTGTTATAGCTTAACTTAGATTTTTCAACAAACAGTTTTCCTAACATAACTTGGGACAAGCTATAATCGATGACACATCCTATATCTTCTAGGACCATAAAATCAACTAAGTAGGTGAAGTTTCCTACAAAGATGTATACATCCTTGACCCTTCCCACAAAATTGCAAACCCCACCGGGATACTTAGGGTCCCTCCTAATCTTAAGTCGCTCATTCATTATGTCATTGTAAACAGCTGATGACATCACATTGATAGGAGAGTCCGTATCTATGTAAGCATGCTCGACATTCCTATATCCAATCATACAAGGGATCTTGATGTTCCAGGGATTTCCTCTCCTAATCTTTGGGCATATTCTAATGATGGGTAATCTAGGATTGTCGATTATGTATTGGTGGTATGCAACTTCTTCCTTAGTGGGATAGCAATTAAAATAGGCACTAGTATCCTCATTCTTACTTTCATTTACTAAGTCACCGCATGAACTATTGCTAATCATGGAGTCAACAACAGAAGCACTAACCGCTTTTTCAACAGCGTCCCTAATTGTATTCTCAAATACCCCACGCAAATCTTGAAGCTCATTGATTCTAACATTACGGTTGCGCCGATGGTTGGAGGGTTGTTGGTCAATTGGTTGTGGTTTGAGTGGAAGTGGTTTATTTGGTGGTGGGTTATCACCTTCCATGATGAAAAGTGATGGGGCTACAAACAAAGTCACGAAGAAGGGGGATAGACTACAAGAAAGCTAATGAAAATGAGAAAAACTCTTACTTGATAGGAATCAAGCAAGGGAACCTAAATGAGATAGATATCTAACTAGCTATTCTATTCCCCGACAGCGGCGCCAAAAACTTGATGCGCGTACGGAGCGTGTTCGGGGTCAAAGGAAACTTCCTTTTCTTCGAGCAAGTTTTTCAACCACCTAGGCAGTGAACCTAATCGTTGTAGTGTAGTATTGGGTAAGCCTCGGGATTGATATCATTCTCTATGGAATAGGAATGCTAGTAAGAAATTTATGACGGGAAGGTGGGGTTGAGGATGATTCTTTTTATCTTTTATGGTTTTTAGAAAGCTAAGGTAAATATCTCGGGCAATTGGTTGGGGGGTGGTACTTCTACCGATTACTCTACTTATCTAATAATCTAATTTATCTAATTATCAAGGGGTAGTCTTATGTCTAATTGATGTGTGCTCGTATGATGATTAAAAATATGTTTACCTAGATACTATTACTCCCTAGTTATCTTTTATTGGTCAGTTGAATTGTCACACCTTATCTTAACGCATTGTATTCCTGAGATCGTAGGGTATGCGTAGTCCCTAGTTCTTTGAGGTTATCTCTCGTTTATGACATACGAAATCAGCAAGCCCTTAAGCTATTTCATTCATAAGCCACACATTCATAAAGCATAATCAAGCATTAAATATGACGAATGATGTCTAGTTGCACCCCTAAGCCAATTTACAATTAAGATAAGAAACAACCTAACAATAATCAATAACTAGGTTTCATAGATCTAAGCAAACACATAAGAAATTTAGCTAGACATGGTAAACAAGCAAGCATACACACAATCAATCGAATAATGGATAGACATAATGTTACTTTGGATTAAAATACTTATCTCGGTATGTAAAATAGGGTTTGGGACACTATGATACTGTCCAAATCGGACTACAAACGATTTAGGGTTTTTACTCCAAAAGTCTACCTCTCTAAATGCATAAAAATCGAATTATATATATAGATTTACAAATGCGACGGCGTCACCTTTTGCATGGGATGCCGTCAGCTCACCGTCATTAGGGTTTCGTCTAGGCCAAGTCATCGATGGGACGGCGTCACCTTAGAGTTATGACGCCGTCGGGCTTCAGTTGGGACGTCATCTTGATTATAGATCTGGGTCCTCTGAGTTGAAAACTGTGAGTGACGCCCTCCTTTTTTATAGCGTGACGCCGTCAGGCTATGCTAACAAAATTTCCACTGAGCCGTCTGGTGCATGTTTTGATCAAGTCTTCATAGATGGATGACGTCGCCCTTGATTGGGACGCCGTAAGGTACTGTTTGATCAGCTTTGAGAGGTTTCGATCTTGACTTTGCCATTTTCTTCATGTATTTGCTCCTTTTCGTCCAAATATGCTTCATTCCAGCATTTTGCTTCCAAAAGACCTAAAAAGTGAAAAGAAACGAAATTAAGCAGTAACGGATATAAAGGTGGTCGATTTAGGGCTTAAATGACCCCCAAAAAGAGTACGTTTTAAATCCTTATCAATTATCCTCCACATTATCAACTTCTTGTTCATTTTCATGTACCCTCACATTATTATCAACATCCATATAATTCGGTTCATAATCCTCTACCCTCAAAGAATATTCAACTTGTTGTTCTTGACTAACATTTTTAGCAAAACTTAAGTTGATACTACCAAATACCCCATTGATTTCATCTAGTTCTACATATAACACCGGAAAAGAATACTCTTGAGTAGGTAATTCAGTTAACCTACGCCCTTGAGTAGGTAAATTAGTAAAACAACTAATTTCATCACTAACTTATAGCTGTTGAGGGTTAAACATTTCCAATAGTAGCCTCTTAGGACCAATACATCTAGAACTACTAGTACCAATACGACTAGGGTTACAAGTACCAAAACCATTGCCCTCATTTATTTCATCAATAACAACACTCATTGTCTGATTTGACTTGAAATAAGTTCCTACTTTTGAAACAATATGTTCTATGTAAACTTGAATGACCTTATTTTCACCTATAAACTGACTTAAAAAACATACGTCATTGTGACAAGATAAAGCATGAAACCCTACATCAAGATACATACCATGTTTAGAAAAGTCATAATACATTATCCTTCTATATATCCAACCTAGGTCCTGAACCATATCATCTAACTCGTGAATCAAGAAGGTTTCAATATCGACGATATCAACAATACTTTTCTTACTTCCATGGTATACCCTTCCTGGATAAAACATGAACTCACCACCATGATGTATCCTCATTGTAAACACAGTAGGATGACTTTCTTCAAAAAGTCAAACAATAAAATATTAGAACATATCTTTAAAATATCAAGCAAATTACACCAAATGAAAGAAAATAAAACCAACAGACAAAACTTACTATAATCATCCTTTCGAAACGCATACAAATCTTTATTACTAATTTGAATGTATGTACCTTGTATCTTCTGTTTTAGACTACCCATTTTGTCACGATCATTAAAAGATTATGAAGAATAATTTGGGGAAAAAGATAAGGGTTTATGTCTGTGATTTGGAAAACGTTTTGATATGATTTTGATGAAAGAATTATTTGATAATGTGTCAAAAAAGGGGGTGATATAATGGGCGGGAATTATGATATGACATGTAGTCAGAGGGTAGCTGGGAAAGGACAAAGATTAAAAAGACAAAGCTACCGTCGTGTGATTTGCATGTGATATGGGAGATAACGAGAACATATAACGTCATTAGCGGATTTGGGCCAGACGTGGGGACTCGCCAAGTGAATTTTCTCGAAAATAGACTAGCTATGAAATCTGGCCACACCACGGGGACTAATGATGTATTTTACTCTATTTTTTTGGGTTAACGGACAAAAGACCCAGTAATATATTACTCCAAAAAACGTTTAAGTACAAAGGATATGGGTGAATCCCATATCTCAAACCGTTACATAGGCGAAAAAGCTTACATAACAAGATACTTCATATTCTCTAAACAAGAAAATAAACCACTACTCAAAAGGTAACATTAGACTCCTACGAAAACAAAATTACTTCCTACCAAGGCCATGGATCTTAGTACCATACATATTTTACTCTAATTTAATTTGCCTTATGCTGAATAGGTCCCTATATAATAATGTTGTGGGTTAACATTTCAGAAAATTTGTTAATTTGATCACTAGAAAGTCGTTGTTCACACATATCGGTCCACCCACGAGCTACGTCACAATAAATACATCAATCAAAATAGTGGAAGACTTTTAAAGTCATGAATGATACGTATTAGAAAATATATTTACTTAAATTCGTATAAATGAATTTGGACAAGTATAAGACTTTTAAAGACAAACCACAGGGACTAATGGTGTATTTTACTCTAATTTAATTTGCCTAAAAAGTATCATAAGCTGAATAGATCCCTATATACTAATGTTGTGGATTAACATTTCATAAAATTTTTTGATTAAATATATTGGTCCACCCACGAGCTACGTCACAACAAATACATCAATCACAATAGTGGAAGACTTTTAAAGTCATGATTGAGATGTATTAGAAAATACATTCAGTTAGATTCGTATATATAAATGAGGACTTTAAAGTCATGATTGATATGTATTAAAAAAATATATTCAGTTAGACTCGTATATATGAATGAGGACAAGTGTAAGACTTCTAAAGCCAAACCACATGAACTAATGGTGTATTTTACTCTAATTTAATTTGCCTAAAAAGTATCATAAGCTGAATAGGTCCCTATATAATAATGTTGTGGGTTAACATTTCAGAAAATTTATTAATTTGATCATTAGAAGGTCGTTGTTTACACATATCAATCCACCCACGCGCTACGTCACAATAAATACATCAGTCACAATAGTGGAAGACTTTTAAAGTTATGATCGATATATGTTAGAAAATATATTCACTTGGATTCGTTTAAATGAATGAGGACAAGAATAAGATTTTTCATGTCCCAAATCAATACATTATCTTGTTACGAAAGGATTAAAGAAAATAGGCAAAATGAAACATTTTTCATGTCAACATATTGTTTTTGGGAATGGATGTGCGAATCGATTAGTATTGTTGATTATAAGTGTTTTTCAAAAAGAGAGTCTCTTGAAAGAAAAAGAAAAAAAAAGTTAACGCATGATCATGTTATGAGAGGGATAAAAAAAAGTTAGTGCAATATGCAACAATTTTAGGTCACAAATCATATTTCATCTTGATGTCACTATACAAAACGTCAAATACAATGTTTTTATTTGTTTATGATTAAATTGCAAAAATCGTCCTTGTGGTATGTCCACATCGCATATGCAATCCTTTTCTTTTTCGAAAGTGTATGTGTTGTACCCGTGAAAATCATTAGTAGGGATATCATCTTTGCCCAAAAGTGAAATGACTAAAATGCCCTTTCCAGGGGTATCACCTACATCCCATGTTTTTACATGTTTTTTTTAGTAATAAAACTTACTTTGTATCCCCTTTACCCAAAAAAATGCCCTTTCCTTCATACAATTCAGACTTTGTCATGATATAGCTATGGTGGGTTTTGTGTTCGGCGAGTAGTTTTTTTGTTTGTTTGATTTGTATTATCTTTTGTAATTAGTCATTTAGTCTTATTGTATCTTTGCCTTTTCTTGGGTCCACTTAGATTTTTCTTTTGTTTTTAGTGGATGTCATTATTTGTAATTGATTTTGTTGGTTGAAATAAATTGTCTTTCAAAAAAAACTATGTGACATTTTTAATCATTTTACTTTGGGGCATAAACGAAATCCGCATTGAAATTTTCTCGCATAAAAGATGGCTGTATTTTTTAAAAGGTAAGAATTGCATATGCAATTTGGATATACCTCACGGACGGTTTTTGCAATTTACTCTTTGTTTCTAGAAGATTAATTTTGTCCGTCATCTTTTGTCTTGTATAGAGTCGTGCGTAGATTCTGTTAATTTGCTTTTTATCTAGATGACAAAGTATCATAATAACAGAATAAACAAGTACACATTTGAAAATGAGTAAAATACACCATTGGTCCATGTGGCTTGGCCAGATTTCATGTGTTGATCCCAGTTGAGCAATTAATCAAGTTGATTAAGTTAGATAAATCTAACACAAACAACAATATAGCAAGCTGTCTTGAATATAAGATTAAACAATATGCGGAATCTAATGTTTAACGATTAAGAGAATACTTAACACAACTTGTTCTTCACAAAACACTTCAATATATTAATACGAATACTCAAAAGTATTAGGATTACAATAACCTTGAAATGATTGACTCTAGAATAATATGTATTCTAAATCTAACCTAGAACCTCCTTTTATAGACTAAGGAGTCCTACTAGGGTTACAATAACTTTCTACACAAGATAAAATCTTTTCTATAATTATCTATTCGCCAATACAAATCTGATAAGCAGTACTAACTTATTGTACTAGTAGTTTGTACTGTTAATTGTATTTCTTCGAAATTCACAGTTAAGGCTAGCAGTACTAACGAGTTAAGGCTAGCAGTACTAACCATTAACCTTGGCAGTACAAACTGATATGCTAAATTCCCAACAATCATCTCCTAAACTTGTGATTTCATTTGCAAATCAGCAAGTTTCTTGAATAACTCTTTTTCTTCATGCTGTTGGGGAATTTTGCAAACACTTACTTTGCTTTCACTCTGCTGGCTTGCTTGGTCTTTGTGCTTGAAAGAAGATCGTGTTCGCTAAGTTTCTGGCCCTCTCATTAACTTCTTTAGTCTTTATTGATGATGAGCGGTTTTCCTGGCATTGATGACTCCTCAAGTGGTGGAGATTCGCCAATGAAACAAATTCCACCTCCTCCGCCTCTACCACCGTTCAAGATGGGAAATTCGCGGTAGAATGTGCCTTTGTCTTGTTGCAAAGTACATTGAGCTCATCTCGTGATGGCGATGAAGCATAGTCTCCATCGTCGGATGCAGATGCAATGACGGCTATGATGTCGCCACTTTCTCTCCAAGCCCTGACGTCGACATTGAAGCTGATAGCTTCATTGCACGATATTTACAACTTTCGAGCTTATATTCTTTTAATATTTACAATTTCCTAATATTATTTGAGTTGGTAAATTATACATGTCTAACCAATGATTCTTATTTTTTCATATATATTTCTTTAATTCTTTAGTTTGTTATTTTTAGTGTTTGTGACGCGGGTATGTGAAATGACAATTGTGAAGTCATGTTTTATAGAAACTCAAGGCATGTGAGGTTTTGACTTTGGTGATGTCCTCTAGCTATCTAGAGAACGAATGGATAACAAAAGAAATGATTAGGTTGCTGATTTAATGATATTATATTAGTCCTTGCATAGTTGCATGTATATGTAATGACTAGTGAGACATGAAGTCAACAATACAAAGATGTTAGCATGAAGCCACTGGCGAGCTTGGTCAATTTTTCTAGGAGGGCCGAAGGGTACTTCAGGAAACTTAAGAGGGCCAAACTATAATTTATTTAGAAAGTTTAAGGTTTATAACATAAACTATACATTACTACAAAGGTATATAATGTAAATATGGCAAAGCCTAAGGGGCCATGGCCCTTTCTAGTCTATACATGGCTCCGCCTATGCATGAAGCGTATCGTTATTGCTAATACTAAGACACAAAGATGCCGATAGCATCTTATCACATACAAATGCAAATTACAGAAATATTGATACGGGCAAATCACATGTGCATAGCAGCTCATGACTTCCCCTATTGAGTACTATATAGACATGTCGGATATCACTGACCGTGAACTAGTATATGGATTACCGTGTAGCCAAGATGGGGTGCATCTGGTGGACCTGATGCTTTGGTTCTTGTAGCTATGTGCTCACTGGAATTCTGGTCATGCTTCTGGCTAACTTAGGTATAAGGGATTCTTCCTGTCTTATCTTTTTGATCCATTTGGCTTTGATTCGGATCTGTTCAATGCTTTGGTTCAAGTTCCTGGCAAATGAAGGAGTCACTCGGCTGCTGAAAAATTCTTCCACTTCTTCTGCCATTTCATGGCTGCTAAACTGAAATGTGTTTTAGACAAGTTATTAGACGCATCTTTCACTTTACAGAATCACGTGGTTTTATAAAATGTGATTCAAGACTACTTACTGGTGTCACGATATCTCTAATGAAACGATGAAATACCAATCCTTGACCCCATCGCTTATTGATCACATCCCAGTTCTCCTGTAAAAAGATCATTGTGTGTTAGCCTCAGGAAATTTAAAATGCGATAATCAGAATTAATTTGAAATTACTGTAGGATTTTACTGCACCTTGAACCATATCCAAGCTGTTTCACGGGCTTCCAAACTTATCCGTGCAGTTATATAAACTGTGTCTTGTTCTCGAATCTGTGAGGACAGACATTAAATTGAGAGATGAAATAAGTTTCTGAGTCGAGCATAACATTTTAATATCCAAATAAGAGTAATACCTCATCTGTGAACATGAGGTTCAGAACCTCTTTCACTATTTCCGGGTCCGGAGAAGTAGCTATACAAGCTGAAGAAGACCAAGTAAGCCAGATCAGCAGAAAAAATGCGGGTATTAAGAAGCCCAGATGCAATTGAAAATGGTCATATTTTATCTGTGATTTCTACCCATTTAAATGGGTGTATTTTGGGTAATGTTTTGTCACTAATGGGACAAGCAGCAACACAAAAATTGTTGGCTAAAAGCGCAACCTGTCAATGGTAAAATGGGTCAAACAAGTCTAAATTTCCCAAACCTCCTAACTATTTTTACTCAAAAAGTTACTCTAGTATTATAAATAGTAACTACTCATTCATTAAAAGAGAAGCTAAAATTAAAGGGGTTACCCTTCCACTCTCTTTGGCGAAAACGGCGACCTAAACATTATTGGGTTAATCCCAATCTATTGAGCCGAAGCAAACCAAAAGTCAAAGACAGTTTTAGGCAGTTAGGAAAAACAGTTATTGGCAGTTATGCATGAAGGGACACATCCCTTGGTTCGTTTGAACCATCATGACCCTTCAAACGCACCGTTTCGTTTAATTTATCTATGAAATAGTGTTGTAAACAAGGATGAGGTTCTGAACCAAGGATGAGGTCCGGAGAAGTAACCATCATGACCCTTCAAACGCACCCTTGGTTCAGAACCTCTTTATAGTTAGAACTTATGTATGAACAAGGATGACAGATTTTATATATGAAAAGTAGTTTACGTTTATAAAGTTTAAATCTTTTCTTGTGTTTTGGTATATTTTGATTGTGTTAAAGATCGTAGACCATAAAAAGGTCCAACAAACATCCCTAAATTGATTTACCTCTAATCGTGTCTCTACCTAGCTTCTATTCAGATTATAGATTGATTAATCCATTGGGTTTATCAGCTATTGGTGTGTTGTCTTTTGTTAGGTTTTTATCACGTTTTTTGGTTTTTTGGTTTTAGGGTTTAAAGTTCTTTGGTCAACTTGGGTTATTGCAATTACTGTCGTTGATTTTTGTTGGAACTTTGTTTAAGATCAAACAACCATCATTACAAGATCATCCCTTGTTTTAGTTTAAGTAGACATTACAGTACACTCTTATTAGAGACAGTTTATTTGTTTGTAAAGTAAATATCTGTATTTAGGATATGGGTTGGGCCAAGCCCCAAACGACCCATGTTAAGACAGTTATTATAGGTATTAGTTGAATGACAGTTATATTGGCAGTTATTCACCAACCATTGTGACTGTTGAATTCATTGAACCAACACAATGGTACCTATTGGTGAAGTACATATATGCCAAATTCTGTAGACACTATCATTCAATCAATTTACAAAGTTAGTTATATTTGAAATTCCTTCCATATCTACTCTATCCTATACTGCATACTTACTGCACATCATTTTTATCACTGCACTGCATAACAACATCAAACAGAATTGTGGCCTATCCTAATTCAAATCATGATCTAAACTGGGCAAGGCACAAACTTGCCTTCAACCCATATAAGAAGTGGCATCAGAGCCTTGGTTTAAGGAGGCCTATGAGAAGGTTCAATGAGTCTGGCTTACTGAGACAGAAAAGGGAAACAGAGGACAAGATGGGAATCTGCATAAAGCAGATAACCCAAGATTGCAAAAACATGCTTAAGGAAAAACTTGAAGAAATCCAAAATTATAATCAATCTCTCCCATACCCCAAGTACACTACTGTCTCACACAAACTCAGAACTTTTAGATGTTTCAAATGCAAGAAAGAAGGACATATGATCAAAGATTGTCCCACAAGAAGGATGGAGGAAGAAGTTGGTCAACAGGATGTATCAAGCAACTATGCAGAAAACTCATCTGCACAACACAAGTTCCAATGTCCCACTGTAAGCATTAAATTTCCAGAATTGATACACTTTGAAACAAAATGCATGCTAAAAGGAACAGATCATGAAAACTGGGACAATATATGGTATATCAGTACACACATAAGCATGCATGTTTGTTCTAGAGTTAATCTTTTCTGTAAATTTAAGGAGAAATTCTCGGTAGATAAAATTGAAGAAGAAAATAAATTTCTCTTCACATATGGAATTGGTGAAGTTATTGTAAAAAATGGTAATGGAAGGTATTTGATCCCAGGGGTCCTCTACACCCCTGAGGTATCCCTAAAGATCCTCTCTACAGATCTCTTTGAGCAACAAGGAGTGCAAGTTCTCTATGAGGACAATACATGTACACTGCAGTACATGTTCAAGGATCCCATTACACACACCTTCAATGAAGATGCACTCAGAATCAAACATAATGATTATTTGGACAATCACTTCAAAGCTCTAGATGCATCCCAAAATCCACAGTCACATGATTGTGATAAGGTTGAAATCAATGGAGTAACCTACTTTACCAAAGTCACCAACTTTACTGATTTCACAAACTTCATGAATTTAATTAGCATATACAAATTGGTTGGACAACAATGGGAATATTTAAGGAGAAGGTTCATATCCACTCTCAAATGGTTCTATGATGTCTATCTTAATGGCCCCTTGCCATGCCCTCTACCACCCCAAATCAATGGCAAAGTTGTACACTTGATGGACCTTTATAAGGTTGTTGAGTGTTTGGGTGGTTACATTCAAGTACACTCCTCACAAAAGTTTGGACAAGCTGCAGAGATTCTTGGTTTCTCCTACAATGATGGTGAAGCCCTCAAGAAATGCTATAACATGTACATAGATGTTCTTAAAGGATACCATAATACTGTAAGAATGCAAAGGGTTGGACAGATTTCAGTACCAATCAAGGCCACAAACATTGTGGACAAAGGCAAGGCATCATACTGCCTTGGCAGTCAAGATCAAAAGGACAGACTGCAAGCATCTACAGGGCCCAAGAACTACACCAAACCTTCTCATTTTGGCATAAAGCTTGAAGAAGAGACAAAAGAAGACACTGCCTACTGTCACAATCCAATTGGTCAAAGCAGTCTCTCAAATCAGAAAAGAATCAAGGAAGAAAGGACCTCACCAAATGATGACTTTGTCATCATTTGATTCTGAAGACAGAAGATTCAAGGATGATGGTTTTTGATCTTAGAGAGGTGATTGTTGGAACTTTGTTTAAGATCAAACAACCATCATTACAAGATCATCCCTTGTTTTAGTTTAAGTAGACATTACAGTACACTCTTATTAGAGACAATTTATTTGTTTGTAAAGTAAATATCTGTATTTAGGATATGGGTTGGGCCAAGCCCCAAACGACCCATGTTAAGACAGTTATTATAGGTATTAGTTAAATGGCAGCTATATTGGCAGTTATTCACCAACCATTGTGACTGTTGAATTCATTGAACCAACACAATGGTACCTGTTGGTGAAGTATATATATGCCAAATTCTGTAGACACTATCATTCAATCAATTTACAAAGTTAGTTATATTTGAAATTCCTTCCATATCTATTCTATCCTATATTGCATACTTACTGCACTACATAACAACATCAAACAGAAATATGGCCTATCCTAATTCAAATCATGATCTAAACTGGGTAAGGCACAAACCTGCCTTCAACCCATATAAGAATTTTTACATCATTTTACAATCATGACAAGATCTAGGGCTCATATTTTAGTGGTTACATCTACGCTATTACGTTATTGAAACCCTAATCTTTTTAGGGTTTCGTCTGGTCGTTTGAAGGTAGGGCTCTTTGTGTACTTCTTGTTTCTGTCGTTTTGATCGTATTTGAATTTTGTAACCATGCAATAGGGCTTTCTTGATTCGGGAGGTTTGGGTAGTAATCATAAGAAAAAAAGGTGAAAGGAGATCGGATGTGGTCTCGAGTTCACGAACTCAAAATGTTGATGATGATGGTGAGTTTCCTTCTCTAAGCAGTCTTGCAGCTAAGATGCGTAATATGGAGGGTAATTTGCTTGGTGCGGATGGGAAACCACTAAAACCTCTTAGGAATGTTAGTGTGGATCGTTCTCAGTCGAAGGTTGTCTTGTCCGAGTCCTATAATTCATGATGTGGAGACTCTTGAACGTGAAAAAATGAACACCTACATTGTTGGATTGGTTTCTGAGATTGACCAGGTTGCAAAATCGTGCTTAGATGGTAATGAGAAGGCATTTAGATGGTAATTGAGCCTAATGTTTCGACTGGTTTACACGTGCATGGGGATTCTATTGGTGAGGCTGCTGTTTCTCAAGACCAAATTGCTAAGGCTACGTACTGTAGAGGTCTGTCATCCCACTCAAGTTGTAAAAGACCCTATTAAAGAAGTCCCTTTAAAATATGCTACTAAGATAAGCCCTACGGTTAATTTGGGAAAAGGCTAATTGTCGAAAACTTGAAGCCATTATGCGTGATGATGCTGATTATGATTTTGGACTACTATAGCTTCGGTTCATGAGGTTAATGATAGATTGAATAATTCACTATACGGGTACTTTATCGGTAAAATGCTTGCATTTCCCGTTGTTGAATGGCTCGTGCGCAATAATTGGAAAAAGTATGGTATTATGAAAGTAACTATGAAGGAAAATGGTTTTTTCTTTTTTAAGTTCTCATCGATTCAAGGTGCGGATTCTATTCTTCGAGATGGTCCATGGATGATACGTGGAATTCCCATCTTTCTTAATAAGTGGTCGCCCTGCCTCATAAAAAAAGAATTGTCTCGAGTTCCACGCGAATGAGAACCGAAAAATAGCTTGTGGGGCAATTTTTTTTTTTTTTTTTTTTTTTTACATTAGCAACAAAATACGGAAGAAAAAACTATGATCGAAATAATAAATCGAGTAATGTTACTTAAAGATGAAGGATTTATAAGGTTTTAAAGTGTTAATGTTGAGTTTTAGCACGTGGGTGGGGGCAATTTGAGTTTTGAGTGGAGGAACTTTTGAAAAAAGGTCAAAATTAAATAAATAAATAAATTAAAAAAAAAAAAAAAATCATAACTTTTGACGAGCCATGAGGGCATATTTGTGGATTATACCATGGATCCATCACTGGTTGACGGTGAAGTTTCATGATGTGCCATTGGTTGCATACACATCGGATGGGTTAAGCTTGATGGCTACGAAAATTGGTACTCATATGATGTTAGACTCGTATACAAATAACATGTGTTTGGATTGATGGGGGTGGAAAAGCTATGCAAGAGCCTTGATAGAAATTAATGCATGTAATGAATTTAGAGATAATTTGGTGGTGGTTGTTCCTAAGCTAGATGGTAGTGGATATACGAGAGAGACTATTCATATTAAATACGAGTGGGTGCCCCCCGTTGTGGTACGTGTTTGATATATGGTCACTCACTTGATGAATGTCCCAAAGCTGCTCCTAAATGTGTGGTGAATGGGATGGATAAAGGTATGGGTCAGTTTTCGGGTGCTGATAACGAGGGTTTCTTTGAAGTGAAAAAGAAGAACTAGGATGGAAAGAATGGAGGTAACAAAAAAAAAACTGGTTTCTTTTGAAGTCTAAACTCGTTTATTGTCCGAAACAACTGGCTAAAGTGTCGAATGCTTCTCCAAATAAGACTCAATATGATGACATAGATGTGGTGTCGACTTCAAGTCATAGTAAAGATAGCTCTAAGTCGTCGAGTAAAAAAGGAAATGGAAAGTTGGATAACATCAATTTTCTTTCTCTTAAAAACTCTTTTGAGGCTTTGAACAATGATAATATAGTCCTCGAGAGTGTAGTTACACTTACTGATGGAAAGGAGAATGATAGTGGTACGAATAAGGGAGGGGCTGATTTGGGTTCGACTTGTATGCCTAATATTTCTTATGTGGCTTCTGTGTGGATCCGGTTAGTCAAAGTCGAACTTCCTTAGCTAGAAAACTTCAAGATATTGAAAAACTAATGCTCGAGAGGAAGCTCGTACTAGCGGGTGATGATGGTAATCCAATGACAGCGAAACCTGTGAGAAGAAGCACTCAACCGAGTACTTTGAGTTTTAATGCTGAAGAGGATGGTGAGCAGAGGCGAAACCTGCGGGTGATGATGGTAATCCAATGCTCAGCCACCCTCAACCGGCCTAACTTCTCTGACTAATAGTTTGAATTTCATGCCATGTTTTATCTATTTTGGCATGAGCCACCCCAACACTTGCAGCACCGCTCAGCCGGCCCTCGTACCGAGCGAAGTGGGCTACAGCCAAGGGCATCAAAAATCTAGGGGCATCAGATTTAGGTTCATGTTTAATGAAGAAAATAAAAAGTTGTGCATAAGAACACGAAAAACAGAAGTAGAAGCATTAAAGGAAGAAGAAGAAAAAAATAAAAGAAAAAGATGGTTTGTATGTGAAAGGTCATAGGTTGCTAGCCTAAGGTTTATCTTTGATTATTTATATAGCCTGCTCTAGGGTAGGTTAATACAGTAGATTTGACTATTTTAGTCATTTTCTTTACTTTATATTTTACAACAAAATTATCTAACATGTTCCTAATATGTGGTTGACTTGTAAAAATATACTTTGTACATTTTTTTTAGTTGGAAACTCGAGTTATATTTGTAAAAACAGAGGACAAGAAAATAAATAAATGAACTCTTTTTATGTATGAATTCCAATTGTTTTTTAGGCTGCAATGGGTTTTTTTTTAATTACACTATTCATTTCTATAAATGAACACGTTGAAGCGAGTACAATCGACTATCATACAAATTCATAGTTATGATTTACAGTTGTTTTGTCTTATTCACAAATAATGTTGATCTTAAAAACATACCGGACAAACTAAGAGCTTTAACCCAATAAAGGAACGGGTAAGTAAACAAGCTAGTCACGGCGAAGACAAAACAAGCTAGTCACGAAGCGAAACAAGCTTACAAAGGCCATATTTCATTGGCTAGAGAAATATATGCTGGTAGAAAGTAGAAACACAAAAGCAACAAATATTTCATGTTATTTATAAGTAGATCTAGGTATTTGAAGAAGAACCGGTTGATTGATAAAGACTATATTGATATAAGGAAGAAACAACCCAAAAATATGTGTGTATAAGTAACACGTGAGTGTGCAGAGAGATATGATTGATTTTTTTCAAATTTATAGGAGAATCGGAAAGTGATACAATTGTATATTGTCCATTCTTTATGTTAGATTAAGTTTTTAAGTTGCGATACTTTTCTTTTAATAATAATTTTAGCTATGTTGACGGCAAGTTATTTTAGCATCTTTTATGAAAAATAGGTGATTTGAGTATTTGACAATGAGAATTGATTTGCACACTCATAGTTTTTATTGGCACACTTTATTATACGTATTAGACAGTTGTACTGTATATGTAACATGCTTTAACCGGTTATACACTGAAGTGTGTCAATAAAAAATATGAGTGTGCCGATCACCTCCCTTGCTTCAAGTTTTATATTTTTTATAACGATAAAGACATACTTTTAATTATGCAAGTCTATCATTTGAGTTCAAACTGGTTTACCGGTCCGATCATTAGATCGAGAAAAAAAAACGTTAATACTATCTCGAAATTTTCGGCCCCCCTTAATAGAAATTCGTGGCTCCGCCCCTGATGGTGAGGGTGGAGCGGAACATGTTTATGACGAAACTGGGACTTTTATGTTTTCTCATTCAAGGAGTAGTGGATAAGGGACCAAGAGCTTGTACGAACGATGGAAGGAAACTATGGATGATCATCCATATGATTCATATGATGATGATGATGATGAGTGCAATGCTCATGATTTAACCGAAGATCAATTGGCTTTCTGTGACGCTTGGGATATCGAGATTCGCGAGCGGAAGAAGTCTTAGGTTATGTTTTGAGTCGTTTGAGTCAAATGTAATATAGTTATAGTCAGTACTTCAGTTATAGAAGTAGTTTGCTTGTTATGTTAGCATCACCACGTAAATCTTAGCGTTTTTGGAGTAATATATTTACGGAAACCTTTACCCAAAAAAAGAGAAGCTAAAATGGGTTAGATAAAGGTATTTTGGGCCAACCTGAGCCGTTTCAACACATACCAGAAATGACCCGTTTGACTTGTTACCAGCCGACAGACCTGCCCATCTTCCCATTAGTAAATGCTTACACAAATTCTATCTCTCTTGAACTGCATCGGTTTCTCTATATAGCTTTAGTAGGCAATCGACCTCACTTCTGTCAAGAAAACTTGAAGTTCTCATTATAGAAATGTAAGCAGCCTGAAGGAAACAAAAATATTCACATTTCAGAATGATGAGGACTTTCATGATACACGGATAGTTATGAGAGTTGATGTTCACCTTTCTGATATCAACGGGAAACACTGCTGTATTTTGATCATTTACGTATGTTTGAAATCGCTTCTTCAGTTCTTCATGAGTTTCTTTATGGTCAAAATTAGCCAAAGCCATAAAAACCTCTTCCCTCAACATTGTATTTAAATGGCTTTCCCCAGATACAGGTTCGAGGCCTAATTTCCTGAACAACGATTAAAAAACCGAGTCTTTACAAGATGAAATTCCATACATATATATAGACAAGCTTACTCTGTTGATGATAGGATGAGATCAATAAAGAACTGGTTAAGATGATTCCATGGATCATAAATAGCATCTTTTAGTATCTTTGCAATACTGTAGCAAGCCTACGACATAAACAGTGAAATGAGAAGGTCAGTGCCATCTATTCATTATAAGGAAAGCTTAGCTAAAACCACAAGAGTAGTACAGTGATAAGTCTCGATAACACTAGATAGTCAAGATCCTCTCTGTACAGATCCATCAAAGAAAGAAGAGACGCTATCGACTCTTCACCGGCCTCACAGAGAGCATAAGCATCATCCAGTATACCTGTAAACAAAATTATTCAGATATAGTGCAGATTACAGCATTTGGACAAAAGGTTGCACGACATGGTTACCCATAAAAAGTTAGTATTTTTACAGCACGAAGAAACTTTAATCATCTTATTAAAAGTATTATATTATTATTGAAATACATACACTAACTTTCAATAATAGTGTAAACGTTTTGGACAGAATGTGTTTGGATCAACAAGAACAGACCCACATAAAAATGACTGGTTTTGACCCGAACCCATTTTGCTTGCTCTGCACGAAAATTTTAACGCTCCTATTAGCTTATTTTCAATATAAAAGAAGCGAGGCATACCAAACTTATCTTCTGGTGACAAGCATTTCTCTTCTATGGCTTTCCTCAATCTAGCTGTGAGTGCACTATCATACTTCACCCTATAAAAGCCAGTGTGCCCAACGTTGGCTTTGACCCACGGTTTTCAGCAACTTCTTGATTCTTATTTTCATTGTTGGTTTATGGATATAAATTAGTAGGCGTGAGTTAGGATCGAACTCGAGACCACGGCATGATTGCACACTTTGCGTATGAGAATTAAAGTTAATAATTAAATGTAATAGTTATATTTATTTATTAATTAAACGATATAATTATAACGGACGTTAAGTAATTAAGTGTAATTGACTAACGGTCGTTAAATGTAATTGGAAAGGACTTGATTGCAAATTAATATTGGGAAGGTTCCGGAATCCCTTGAGGGATACCATAACCGATCGGCTAGGGGTGTTTCCCAACCCAACCCAAACTCAATTTGTTCTCCAAGTTTAGTTGAGTATATATACAAGGCTAGGGGTCTTGGTTTTGTATCTCTTGTACTCATTAAGCTAAAACCTAAAATTGTTTGTGTGTGTTTTGCTTAAAACGGTCGACAACCACCCAAGGGTGTCGACACACTTCTTTTCAAATCAAAGTTGTTTTGTTTAATTAAAACTAGCATTCCTTTAATTCGGTATAATGCGTGTGTACAAGAAAGTGGTACTAACACATTATTGTTAGTATTCTTGGATTGAATTACAAAATCGGTGAGGGTAATTCACATAATCCTATAAACCCTAATTAGGGTTCATCCAATTGCTAGTTTTGTGGATTTGATTCTTGTTGGCTAGAATCAAGAAAGTCGCATATTCTTGTTTATGTTAATTAATTATTCATTAATCTTTCCTATACGCTTTCGCATGTATTCTTTGATGTTTTGTGATTTATTATTGATTGTCATGATATATAATTCCAACAGTGGCATCACGAGTCATTGGTTTTAATGAGTAATTAATTACTAAACGCGTAAAAAAACGAATATTGTATGTTGTTTGATATGATTATTCTAGGTTTTTGGTTTTATTTTTTTTATGGGTCGATTTATTTTTTTAATATGGGGCGTACCCCTTTAATTTTTTTAGTCGATCACTTTAAAAAAAATTAGGGTTTTAATTATTATGTTAACCTTATCGAAACATAGAATTAATATATGTGTTACGTGATTAATTCATGAAAAATATGTTATGTGACATGGAATTGTATGCGATCTTGTGACTAATTGAATAATTGTTAGTTATATCCATGATGATACATGCATGTTTGTCATGGATAGTTGCTTGAATATTGTTTAATTGTTAAGATATTTTATCACATGTTTATTTTTGATAAATCTTGAATTGGGGAAGACTCCAATTATATATATTAATGAATCAATTATGTGCAATTTGGTATATTTTAATTAAGGGTTTCTGTGATCGATTAAATCGATGTATGTGGCTCACTTTCAATTGAGAAAGTGAAAGCCCTAATTAATATATACATTAATTAACCTAGACATTGATTATTAATAGGTTTTATCGAATAAGTTGCATGTGGCTACTTGTTTACGTATTAATTGTTAGTTATGTGCGCATTGTTTTTAGTTATTTATTTTTATTTGTTTACTTGTTTGTTTATTATGTGTGACAAGTTTTAAGCAAAGGGTAATTTTGAATAGAAAAATAATCTGGACTAAACAATGGTGAAATTTGATTTGTTTTGAAGAGTTAAGTTTTCAATAGTTTAATTGATTGATGATTTTGGTACAAAAGTGAGCAGCTCACCCAATTTGATGGATTGTGTGGGAAGTACTAGGAGGGGCGCATTAAATTGTGACCCTAAAGAAGGAGGTTATTGCTTGGTGACCGAATTCTCCGCTTGCTTGCGAGTCAAATTGGAGTTACCAAGTAGGCTATCGTACAAAATCATCTTAAGGCGAATTAGCTTTAATTCCATGCGCCACTTGGTGGTAATTACCGAAACACTAAGTCTTTAGACTTATGCAAAAAATGCGGTATAATGGGCGATAATTAAAGGTAAATTCCTTGATTGGCGAAACCAATACCTCAATCAAAACTTTGATAATTTGATCTTTATGAATTGGTAATAAAAGTTTTTATTAAAATTTATGCTACAAGATGAATGCATGACATCTTTGTACATATTTGATTTGACCACATAAAATCAAAACTAGTACCCTTTATAAATTAAGTTTGTGCCATCTAGTTAAAGGAACACTTGAAGTTGCAATTTCGTCATGTCGAACTTGGCGAGATTGTGATGGAAAGGTAAATCTTTATGTAAAGTCGGACCTTACATGAACATATTTGCGAGTTCTTTAAGTTAGACACTTAAATTGAGTAGGAAGTGAGACACGGACTCAAGGCATAAGATGGGATAAAACATGTTTATATTTGCAATAGCGTTGGAAAATATAAATCCCATAATGATCTAGGAATTGGAAATTGTTTGCCAATTATTGTTCGAATGATTACCTTATTATATGCTTTCGTTACTAGCGGATCAAGCGATGTAATGAACCTATGATAATTTGGATCCTAGTTTTCGAGAAAATTATATGGTTATATGTTTATATTACCTTGGGTATATTTTATTTTCTTGAAAAGTTGTATTATCGAAAATACTAATACTTGAACTTTTTACGTAGAAATGGCTCAAAACAACGATAACACTAACATTGCACTAAGTTCTGCGTTCAAAAGCTTTTTGATCGAGAAAAGTTGGTAGCTCTAAGAATTTCAATGATTGGCACGCTCTTTGAGAATTATCTGTAGAGTTCTTTGATCGGTTGGATTATCTGTACACGCCTTGCCCTTGAACCGGCCTGCCGCGCCTCAGCGGAAAAGGATGCTTGGAAAATTGAGTATAAGCGTCATAACGATGTGGCTTGCCTAATGTTGGGAGCGATGGAACTGCTCTCTCAAAAGCGGTTCGAAAACTACTTCCATCTACCATGCTCGATGAACTTGAACTATGTTAGAAACCATTCTTTGTCGAAATTTATGATTTGATCGATGCATTACAGGTACAAGCGGGGAGAGGTAAACCGTAAGTGCTCATGTATTGGAGATGAAAGGATACATGGACCAATTACATGGCACTTGGCAAAGTTTATGAAAATGACATTCTTGTGAACTTGATCAACGGATCCTTAACAAGGATTTCAATGGTTTTGTTGGAACTTCAATATGCGGCTGCGTGGGAAGGCGATTCTTGACCTACACGCATTGCTAATTGATTATGAAAAGGGTTACCTCGAAGGCTCCTACTCCCGGTACTTGCTATTCGGGGTGGAAGGATAAATAAGCCAAAACCGCGCGTGCGAACAACAAGAAGGTGAAGGGCAAAGGAAAGTTGATAAGGGTAAAAAGGTTATGGCCTATCAACGAGAACCCAGAAGTACCCTACTCCTAGGAAGGAAAATCCTAAAAGGATCAAGCATGCCACCACTTGCAAGGTCGTTGGGCATTGGAAGAAAATGTGCTCTCTATCTTGATGAATTGCGGGCAAATAAGATGAAGTATCTTTGGGTCCTCGGTAGCGGTTCTTGAGTAACTTATTTGTAATTGAATTATTTACTCTAAATCATAAAAATTCTTGGGTATATGATCTTGGATGTGGTATTCACATTTGTAATACTGCGGGGTTTAGAGTGGAGAGGAAGCTAGCCTATGGGAGCAATATCGCACGTGGGCAATGGGGCACATCACATTTGTTGAAGCCATAGGAGCGTTTAGTTTAGTATTGCCTTGGGCTTAGTCTATTATTGAACAATTGTCATTCGCACCTTCTATAATTAGAGGTGTTGTTTCCTTTCGAGTATTGTTGGATGATGGTTTTACTCATACTATTTCACGTAATGGAATTTTGTTTCTTTAAATGGTGTATTTTATTTTAATGCGATTCTTGTGAATGGTGTGTTTGAAATTGATGTGATTGGAAATGAATCTAACAAATATAATAATTCGATGTTTAGCATCAATAAGAAAATAAAGTTGGACTTGAATTCTTCTTATCTTTGGCATTGTAGACTTGCTCATATAAGCGAGGCTCGCATGCAAAAGCTACAACAAGAAGGGCTTTTGCAAAATATCAATGATGAATCATTTGATAAATGTGAGTCATGCATATACGGGAAGATGACGAAGAAACCTTTTCATAGCAATATGGGAGGCGTCGATCTACTTGGTCTTATTCATCTTGATGTGTGTGGACCACTTAGACATGTGTCAAGAGAGGTGCTAGCTACTTCTTAACCTTCTTGATGATTTCAACCGTTATGGTTATGTTTATTTACTTAAGCATAAACATGAGGTGTTTGAAACATTTAAGGTTTTCAAAGCGAGTAGAGCGCAATTGGGAAAGAAGATTAAAGCTCTTGATCCGATAGAGGAGGCGAGTATCTAAGCCAAGAGTTTAAAGATTACTTAGGCGAGAATGGAATTGTCGAGAATCTCACTTCTCCATATACTCCACAACAAAATGGTGTATCGAGAGAAGAAATCGTACATTGTTGGACATGATCGATCTATGTTTAATCTTACTACTCTACCTTTATCCTTTTGGGATTATGCTTTAGAATCGATTGTTCGCATTACGAATATGGTTCCCACAAAGAAGGTTGATAAGACACCATATGAAATATGGCATGGTAAAGCTCTAACTTTGTCTTATTTAAAGGTGCGGGGTTGCGAGGCGTATGTTAGGCGTGACTCGCGGATAAACTCCAACAAAGATCGTAAAGTGTATCTTCGTAGGATACCCTAAGGAAACTATGGGTTACTACTTTTACTATCAAGCGAAAATAAAGTAATTGTTGCTAGGTATGGAGATTTTCTTGAAAATGATCTCGTATCTCAAGAATTCGGTGGGAGAGTTTATGATCGGAAGATGATCATGAAGATGCATTACCTTACGAAAACACTAACGTACTTCGGTAGAACACGATAGTGCGGGTCCTCCACGAAGTTGAAGTGATTCCGTTCGTAGATCCGTAAGGTCTCGCGTGCACTGACGTCTATGTCTTAACGTGAGGTTGAGGAAACTATGTTAGGAGATCTTGGAGAGCCTACTAGTTATAAAGCGCCATGGCAAGTCACGAAAAGGACAAATGGCAAGTTGCAATGAATGGGAAATGCAATCCATGAGAGATAATGAAGTGCAGGAAGAGGTCGACTTACCTCCAAGCGCCAAGGTGGTTGGAAGTAAGTGGCTCTATAAAATTAAGGCCGACATGGATGGCAATGTACACATCTATAAAGCTCGTCTAGTTGCGCAAGGTTTTACTCAAACTTATGGCATAGATTACGAGGAGACCTTTTCTCTGTAGCGGACATTAGAGCTATTAGAATTCTCATAGCTATAGCGACGTACTATGACTATGAGATATGGCGGATGGATGTCAAAACCGCCTTCTTGAATGGTCGCTTAGATGAAGACATCTATATGAAGCAACTGAGGGGTTCGTGAATCCACAATTTCAAACCGTGTATGCAAACTTCAAAGGTCCATTTATGGATTGAAGCAAGCATCGAGGCAATGGAATAAGAGATTTGATGAAGAAATCAAAAGGTATGGATTTATTCAAAATCTTGATGAGCCATGTGTATATCACAAAGTTAGTGGGAGTGATGTAATTTTCCTTATCCTTTATGTCGATGACATATTAATTATGGGAAAAGACATTCCAAGTTTGCAAAATGTTAAGGCATATCTTGGGAAATGTTTTTCCATGAAGGATTTAGGAGAAGCTGCATACATTAAGGAATCAAGATCTCTGAGAGATAGGTCAAAGCGGTTAATTGGTTTAAGTCAAAGCGCTTACATTGATAAAATATTGAAGAGATTCAATATGCAAAATTCAAGAAAGGATATTTGCCGATGGAAGTAAAGCATGGCTTATGTAGCGATATGTGTGCTTGACACTCTTTGAAGTGGCACGCATCTGAGAAAGTTCCTTATGCTTGATGGGATCTATTATGTATGTTGTGAGATGCACAAGGCGGATGTGGCGTTCGCTCAAAACATGACCGATCGATATCAAGAGAATCCGGGTGAACTTTCTTTGGGCTTTGTTAAACATATTCTAAAGTATCTTAGGAATACGAAGATATGTTTTAGTGTATGGTGGAAATCGGACACGAGCTTGGTGTTCTGAGTTCTTGTGATGCGTCTGGCGGTGTGATAAAGATGATCTGAAGTCTCAGACGGGTTATGTCTTTGTCATCAATGGAGGAGCGATTGTTGGAAGAGCAAGAAGCGATATACGATTGCGATGTCTGCGCGAAGCGAATACATAGCTGCTTGGAAGGCGCAATGGAGGTTGTTTGGATTAGGAAATTCATTTCGGGGCTTGGTGTTATGCCTTGATTGAATCGCCTATTGATATGTATTGTGACAATTCTGCTGCAATCATATTTGCCAATGAACACAGGTCATGAAGGGCACGGACATTTTCTGAAGTATCACTATGTTCGGGAACAAGTCCGTGAAGGTGAAATAAATCTATTGAAAGTTCACACAGATGATAACTTAGCTGATCCTTTCACTAAGACTTTGGCTAGAGACAAGCTTATTGGACTTGCCAATGGAATTGGACTTCGTTTAGATAATAGTTTCATGCAGAACTGTGATTAGTATTTGGATAAAGGATATTGTAAACATTTAATATTTTGATGAAATAAAGTTTGGATTATGTTTATTTTCATTTATAATATTGTTGTCCTATATTTGCATGTTTAATCCGTGAGTAACTAAATTATTCTAAATTGTCCGTTGTCGATTAATGATATGGGAGTATCATTAAACTAAGACAAATCTGAGAGATGTGGTAGAATATACTTGAAAGTATATTGATGAGAATGCATACCAATTTCGGATGATATTCAATGAATTGAATATAGGACTTATCCAACTACATAATTTACTTTGTGGATATTGTTATAAGTAAATTATGAATAGTTATCCTCGGACTTGAGATACGGATAAGTGTCATGAATGTAGTGCATTTACGTGGAGCAACTTAACGCTATCGTGTTGGTAGTCATAAGGGTTGTTTCAGAAGTGTTACAAAGTTTGTGGGTTAGTCTCGTAGTCAAGATAGAATTTGTTCCTTCAAATTTATTTGGAGTTTAATCTTGTTGGGCCCTCGTAGGGTTGACAAGATGTTTGTCTTGCGCACCAAAATCTCCCTAAATATGTTTAGAAGATTTGGTAATCTTGGTCGATCACTTATAACGAGAAGCAGAATAGTTGAATAAAGAATGACTTAATTCCATATCTTTATTTAACGTGGTATTAGAAACAAAGGATAATAATAATGAGAAATCATTAAAGGTTTTCCGGAGCCTTACTCGAGTTGTACTAGAGGCATCGAAGTGTTGCTAGGCGCTAACAGATGTGATCACTCTATTAAGATATATCCAGTGGGGTTGTTGGTTTTATGGATATAAATTAGTAGGCGTGAGTTAGGATCGAACTCGAGACCACGGGATTGCACACTTTGCGTATGAGAATTAAAGTTAATAATTAAATGTAATAGTTATATTTATTTATTAATTAAGCGAAATAATTATAACGGACGTTAAGTAATTAAGTGTAATGGACTAACGGTCGTTAAATGTAATTGGAAAGGACTAGATTGCAAATTAATATTGGGAAGGTTAGGAATCCTTTGGGATACATAACCGATCGGCCAGGGGTATCCAACCCAACCCAAACTCAACTTGTTCTCCAAGTTTAGTTGAGTATATATATACAAGGCTAGGGGTCTTGGATTTGTATCTCTTGTACTCATTAAGCTAAAACCTAAATTGTTTTGTGTGTGTTTTGCTTAAAACCGGTCGACCACCACCATAAGGGTGTCGACACACTTCTTTTCCAAAACAAAGTTATTTGTTTAATTAACACTAGCATTCCTTTAATTCGGTATAGTACGTGTGTACAAGAAAGTGGTACTAACACATTATTGTTAGTATTCTTGGATTGAATTACAAAATCGGTGAGGGTAATTCACATAATCCTATAAACCCTAATTAGGGTTCATCCAATTGCTAGTTTTGTGGATTTGATTCTTGTTGGCTAGAATCAATAAAGTCGCATATTCTTGTTTATGTTAATTAATTATTCATTAATCTTTCAACATATCGCTTCGCATGTATTCTTTGATGTTTTGTGTTTTATTATTGATTGTCATGATATATAATTCCAACTTTCATGGAAAGAATGCCATCACCAATTATTTACTTGAACTCGAGAAGTCTTGACTTTATTTTAGTAAACAGATTTAGAAAACTAATAAAAAGTTTATAAATCCCTACTCTTTGTGTCTTAGCTGCTGCTGAATGCAAATCATCATGAAGCAGCTCGGTTTCACGATAGGTGATAAGCCCATAATTTTCCATGGCCCCGCCAGAGAAATCAGGAACGGCTACCATATCTAGCTTGGGAAGTGTGTACGGCATCGAAAAATATCTAAAGTATACCAAAAACGAAATAACCGCACAGTTGTTCTCAGTATGATTACTACTACGTATTTATATTCATAAAACAATCTTACTAGTAACGACATATGTAATATATATTTAGTTACTTACTTTGTATATAGTTCTATTGCCTTGACTGAAATACTTAATGCTAACTTTCCCTTTTCGCTCTTACCAACAGGACAGTATGCACGAACCTTTATGCCTGCAGGACGAGTGGCACGAAAGTGAGGAAAAGCTATTAACCAAAAGCTTGAGCTAGTGAAACGTATAAACTATCAAGCCTCAAACAAATGAGCGTTACCATCAGATGTTGTTTCTTCAATGAAATCAAACAAACCAACCACAACAGCCACCAAATAAGTTGACATAAGTGGTGATTCCTCAAAGCTCACGGTCTTAAAATCTCCATCGATAGCCTCCTCAGAGACAGGCATATTTGATAATGCTGTCAACTCTGATGGTACATCGTCAACTGTTATCTTAAACGTAGCCTGCTTTGAGTATCACATTATTAGTCTTATGTTATAAGAAAGAAATTTGACAAAGATACTTAGTTTATATGAGAACTAGAATAACAGTAAAAATTGAAAGTCTGAGTTTCAGCGTTGCTATTGACGTTATCCACATTGCTATTTAGTGGAAACCAAACCAAGTTAAAGTCGAAACAAGATAATAATCACATCACATGCCTTAAGAGCAGGTTCGTCCCAGCATGGAAAACACCGTCGTGCATCAGCCGCTTCAAACTGTGTCACTGCCATATTCTTTCTCACTCCTCCATCAACATAAGTCCTGCCAATAAACATTCAAGTAAACGAAAAAACAGACATCCAAGAACTTGCATATACACAGCTCTAAGTACAAAATATACCCTTTATAGAAACCCTTCATATGTTCATTAAGCACTCCATCAAACTTAATCTCCAACACACCATCTCCAACACCAAGAGCCTCATCAAAAACCAACACAATCATCTCATCGTCTTTGTCCACCACCACTTCGCTAGGAACCACTTTCTGCATTTTACAAAAACACCAAGATAAGTCCCTGGAAACTAAAATAACTAACTAAACTAGCTAACTGATTACATGGTTACTAGAGTCAGTGTAAAAAGTCTCCTTTATCACAAGATCAATCGAATTCAACACGAGAAACCGAGTTGACTCCAAGATTGATATGTCAACAGTCACATAGCCTGAAAAGGTGCATAATTTAAGGTTGGGTATTAAAGTTAAGTCATAACGACGGGGGACTGCGAATTTCGGAAGGCGGGCTTGGCCTTTGAAGTGTTCTAGCTTCTGTTCGTTGTTGTTCATGGTGTGTGTATGAATGATATGATCAGTTGACCATAAAATGGCAGCTTATATAAGATATTGTAAAGAGGATAAGAGCAGTCAAGCTTTTATCATTCTATTAATTTGACAGAGCTTTTATCGAGCTCGAGCTTTATAATATATAACGAGTTGAGCTTTTATCGAGCTCAAGCTTAAAACAGGAGCTATAAAAAGATAATGACTAGAGCTCAAAATTTGATCAAGCTCGAGCTTAGAAAACGAGCTCTAGATATCAAAATTTGTTGTATTACGTTACTTTAGAGTTTTTTAAGTAAGTTGCAAAAACCGTCTGTGCTTTGGCTTATAAACTGTTGTCTCTGAACTCTAGTGTACGTTCGTATAATGGTAATAACAAATTTATTTTTTCATATATGAGTCGAGCACGAATTGATCTTAAGAAGCCTCAAGCCAAGCATGAGTACGTTTCATGTAAGCTAGTCGAGTTATCGAGTCAAGCTCAAACTAAGCATAAAATGTAAAGCCAAGCTCGAGTCTTATCGAGCTCAAGCTCAAGTCAACACGTTTCCATCTCTAGATAAGAATATATGATTGTGCCGTGTATGATGCGGGGACTAATGTATGAGTTGCTAGCGTGGCTATTTTGGACTTTGGAGTGACAATGACCTGCATCCAACCATTTTCCAAATATATGTGGGTCATTTGGATTTTGGACCACATAATGGTGGACACGTGAGTGAAAACAAAAAACAAAAAAACAAACCAAAAAAACAAACAAAACAAAACAAAATAAAACCATTTTCCAACCGCATTCCACATTCAGTTCATAATCTTTTACCCTCAAACAATCTTCAACTTCTTATTCTTGACTAACATTTTTAGCAAACTTAAGTTAACACTACCAAATACCCCATTGATTTCATCTAGTTATGCATCTAACACTGCAAAAGAAGACTCTTGAGTAGGTAACTGAGTAAACATGGACTTTTGAGTTGGTAATTTAGTTATCCTAGGCTCTTGAGTAGGTAAATCAGTAAATCAACTAATTTCATCACTAACTTCTAGCTATCGAGGGTTAAACATTTCCAATAGTAGCCTCTTAGGACCAATACGACTAGAACTACTGGTACCAATACGACTAGGGTTGCTAGTACCAACACCATTGCCCTCATCTATTTCATCAATAACAACACTCACTGTCTGATCACAAGATAAAGCATGAAACCTTACATCAAGATTCATACCAAGTTTACGAAAGTTATAATACATTATCCTTTTATATGTCCAACTAGGGGTGTTATTCGGGTTGACCCGGTCGGGTTCGGGTCAACTCGGGTCGGATCAAGCTTTAAAAATACATACCCGAACCCGATCTTGTTTAGAACTCGGGTCGAGTCAATTCGGGTTCGGGTCAACTCGGGTCGGGTCAATTCGGGTTCGGGGTCAACCCGAGTATTTTTACATTATAAAAGTGTTGTTGAGCTAGGTTAGTCGGGTTCGGGTCGGGTCAAAGCTAAAAAAACATACCCGAACCCGGCCTTGTTTAAAACTCGGGTCAATTCGGGTTGACCAGATTGACCCGAATATATTTTTGAACCCGAATGACCCGACCAGAATTGATTCGGGTCCGGTCAGCCCGAATGACACCCCTATGTCCAACCTAGGTCCTGAACCATATCATCTAACACGTGAATCTAGAAGATTTCAATATCTACCATATCAACAATATCTTTCTTACCCCATGGTATACCCTTCCTAGAAAAAACATGAACTCTACCGCTATGATGTATCCTCATTGTAAACATACTAGGATGACTTTCTTCAAAAAGTCAAACAATAAAATAATAGAACATAATCTTTAAAGTATCAAGCAAATTACACCAAATGAAAGAAAATAAAACCTACAAACAAAACTTACTATAATCATCCTTTACAAATGCATACAGATCTTCATCACTAATTTGAAGGTATGTACCTTGTATCTTCTATTTTAGAGTACTCATAATGTCACGATCGTTAAAATATTATGAAGAATAATTTAGGAAAAAAGATTAGGGTTTATGTGTGTGATTTAGGAAAAGTTTTGAGATGATTTTGGTGAAAGAATTATTTGATAATGTGTTGACAAAGGGGGTGATATAATGGGAGGAAATTATGATATGACATGTAGTCAAAGGGTAGCTAGGAAAGGACAAAGATTAAAAAGACAAAGCTACCCTCGTGTGATTTGCATGTGATATGGGAGATAACGAGGAAATCTAACATCGTTAGCGAATTTGGACCAGACGCGTAATATTCAGGAACGTTTGGAACTCACCAAGTGAATTTTCTCGAAAATAGACTAGCTATGAAATTTGGCAAAACCACAGGGATTGATGGTGTATTTTACTCTAATTTAATTTGCCTAAAAAGTATCATAAGTTGAATAGTTCCATGTATAATAATGTTGTGGGTTAACATTTCATAAAATTTGTTGATTTGATCACTTGAAGGCCGTTTTTCACACATATCGGTCCACCCACGAGCTACGTCGCAATAAATACATCAATCGCAATAGTGGAAGACTTTTAAAGTCATGATTGATATGTATTATAAATATATTCACTTAGATTCGTAGAAATGAATGAGGACAAGTATAATATTTTTCATGTCACAAAGCAATACGTTATCTTGTTACTAGAGGATTAAATATAGGCAAAATGAAACATTTTTCATGTCAACATATTGTTTTTGGGAATGGATGTGCAAATCGATTAGTATTATTGATTATCACTGTTTTTCAAAAAGTCTTTTAAAAAAAAGGGGGGAGGGGGGTTAACGCATGATCATGTTATGAGAGGAATAAAAAAAAAGTTAGTGCATTATGTAACAAATTTTAGGTCACAAATAATATTTTATCTTGATGTCACTATACAAAACATCAAATACAATGTTTTTATTTGTTTATGAGTAAATTACGAAAACCGTGGTAGTCAGCATCGCATGTGCAATCCTTATCTTTTTGAAAGTGCATGTGTCATACCCATGAAAACCTTTGGTGGAGATATTGTCTCTGTCCAAAAGTGAAATAACTAAAATGCCCTTTCCTTTATTCAATACAGACTTTGTCATGATATAGGTATGGTGGGTTTTGTGTTTTGCAAGTAGTTTTTTTGTTTGTTTGGTTTGTGTTATCTTTTGTAATTAGTCCTCATGTATTTTTGCCTTTTCTTGGGTCCACTTAGCTTTTTCTCTTTGTTTTTAGTGGATGCCATTGTTTGTAATTGATTTTGTTAATTGAAATAAATTGTCTTTCAAAAAAAACTATGAGACATTTTTAATCATTTCACTTTGGGGCATAGACGATATCCACATTAAAAGTTTCTCGCATAAACGATGTCTGCATTTTTTAAAAGGTAAGAATTGCATATGCAATTTGGAGATACCACACAGACGGTTTTTTTGTAATTTACTCTTTGTTTCTAGAAAATTTTGTTTGTCCGTCATCTTTTGTCTTGTATAGAGTCATGCGTAGATTCTGTTAATTTGCTATTTCATCTAGATGAAAGAGTATCATAATAACTTAATAAGCACAAGTACACATATTAATATGAGTAAAATACACCATTGGTCCCTGTGGTTTAGCCAGATTTCATGTCTAGTCCATTTTGGATAAAATTCACTTGGCGAATCCTGAACGTTCCTGAATATTACGCGTCTGATCCAAATCTGCTAACGACGTTAGGTTTCCTCGTTAACTCCGTGTCACGTGCAATGCACAAGAAGGTAAGGTCGTCAAACACTTTTTTTTTTCCTTTTCAACTCTTTTGTTCATTGACATTTCTACTTTCAGCTTTTTATTATTTTTTGTACTTTCATTTTCAAATATATATATTTTGTCCTTTTGATATCCCCCTTTCACCCACTACACACACCACCGCCACCAATCATATTCTTTTCTTTTTCTTGTGTTTTGCATCTAGAGAAATTGTTATTGTTGCATTAAATCTTTTGAAATAA
Source organism: Chrysanthemum lavandulifolium (assembly GCA_022545495.1). NCBI lineage: Eukaryota > Viridiplantae > Streptophyta > Magnoliopsida > Asterales > Asteraceae > Chrysanthemum > Chrysanthemum lavandulifolium. The sequence continues at coordinate 279,074,486 of CM040244.1, forward strand.
TTTCTTAACTAATAGCAGCACGGAATATATATTGGATGTAGTACCAAACTACCATGGCACCAACTTTAGTATTATGAAGCACACAAAGTTGACTTGTGCTGGAAATGTATTGCTGCAGTTTTTAGCTATCGATCAAATTATCTAACTTGCATTAAATTGTCGTCTAAAAACTTGAGGTTATAGATAAATATAAGAATAAATTGTTGATGAATGAAATTTTAGCTCAAGGTCTGCGATGACCAATAAGTTAAGGGCTAATAATTAAAAAAAAAGTACTATACTTGCCACCCTTTCTTCTTCATGGTAGCGAACAAAAAATTTTGCTTCTGCGGGTATTATACTTTCAAATTCATCCTCTTTAGGGTATTTTGCAAAAAAGTCGGACATTTTTGCCCCTCTTACCCACAAGAGCAAATTATGGCAAGTATAATACTTTTTTTTTTATCATTTGCCCTAGTTTTTATTATGTTAAATTTTGGATATGTATTAAGATAATTTATTTAATGATTTATAATTGTGTTAAATCTATGATAAAAATGTTTATTTATTTATTTGTATATGACTCTAAATCTTACTCGAATAGAGTATTTGAGTCTTCGGTTCAAACTTCAAACTTGAAGAAGAATTTTTATGAGTCATACCCACCGTTTTATAAGTATGTTACCAAAACATATATAATGTATCTTTGGTCATTGATTTCTAAAACATAAATGTAAAATGTATCTTTGGCCGTTGATTTATAATCCAACGGATGAGATGTAAACAATCTTTGTACACGTTCACCACTTACTTACGTACGGATAATATGTAAACAGTCTTTATAATCCAATGGATGAGATGTAAACAATCTTTATAATCCAACACATGAGATGTAAACAGCCTTTGTAAATTGTATTTATTCCTATTGTTTTATCCGGTATATAAAATTAACTCTTTATGTTTTTTTTAACAAACACATAACCTTCTTTACAAGATGACATCTCTTACTTCTTTTCGCTCATCCTTCTTCCACCCACCTACTAAACCATGGTTATTCACACATAACCAAGCAATATTTAATATTATAAACACCCCTAAATCTTATCTTGCTATGTCAAAAACACTTCTTGCACCTTTAGTTACCTTTATTTCTTCCTCCATCAACCTTCCTCTTTTCATTTCCCTTTGTTAATCATAATTACTGAAAAAAATTAAATAAGAAATTATATATTTTCGGCAAGCAAAAGGATATTTCAGAGGGCAATAGTGAATTCCAGCGGTTTCTAAGAACTGCAACAAATCAAGAAAAGAAAGTTACATTAAAAAAATCAAATTATAAGAAAAATCCAAGAAAACGCAAAAAGAGGACACACTTCTAACTGGTTTAGGGCGGTTTCGATATCGGGGTTGGGACAGACCATGAATGCTAGAACTTACCGATGTGTATTATGCTATCGGTTAGGTGTCCCCCTTTTCTCTGCTCAGATGCCATGCTCAGCTTGTTCCAAAGTATTTGCTGGAGACATTTATGGGGATCACGCGGTATCCTGTGCCGGTATCATTGGTATTAAACATCGGCACAATGTAGTGCGTGATACCCTTGTTGACATATGCTCTCGATGCAGGATTTACTTCGTAAAAGGTTGATATTGGGCTCTGCGGTGATAGTGGACAAATCCTTACGTCTGGTGATATATTGCTCTATTCTTGGACGGTGGGCAAGATGCATTTGTCGATTTGACAGGGTCGTCTCCCTTGACACAAACTAATATGGTTAATTTCGCACCGGGTCGTGCGGTGGTCGAAGCAGCGCAACGTAAGCGTGTCAAGTACAAGGCTAAATGTGTGGACATTGGATATAGATTTCTCCCCTTCTCATTCTCTTCTTTTGGAGAGCTTGAGAAGGATCGTGTTTCCCTTTAAAGCGCATCCAAGTTTCTCGTTGACTCGGGAGATTGGCGACGTCTTCTTGAGCATATTTTAGTAGGATTAGCTTTGCTATATACTAGGAGTTGGTGCCAATTAGTTTCTCGGCTCCCGCTAATTTTTGTAAATCCTATGATTTTCTAATGTGATGTTTTATTAAAAATAATAATAATAATAATAACAATAATAATAATAATAATATGGTTGATTTCGCACCGGGTCGTGCGGTGGTCGAAGCAGCGCAACGTAAACGTGTTAAGTACGATGCTAAATGTGCAGACATTGGATATAGGTTTCTCCCCTTTCTCATTCTCTTCCTTTGGAGAGCTTGAGAAGGATGCGATAACCCTACTAAAGCGCATCTGAAGTTTCTTGTTGACTCAGGGGATTGGCGCACGTGTTTTTGATCATATTTTAGTAGGATTAGCTTTGATATAGCTAAAAGAGTGGGGCCCAATTAGTTTCTCGGCTCCCTACTAATTTTTTGTAAATCCTATAATTTTCTAATAAAGTTATGTTTATAAATAATAATAATAATAATAATAATAATAATAATAATAATAATAATAATAATAATAATAATAATAATAATAATAATAATAATAATAACAACAACAACTCATATTTGTAAGGTTTATAGATCTATATATCTTACACATCTCTAAGCATCTCGTCTTTCGGTTTATAGTCTATATAAGGATGAGCAGGATCGGAATGGTACCGAACCCGTGCGAATTGGTGGTATCGATTTTTCCGAGTATGAAAATAGATACCGGTACCAGACGCAACAGGATTCGGATCGGATCCGATCTTAAGATTTTCGATCGAAATCAGACTATCTGGTTCTTCCATTTTTTGTTAAACCAAAAAGGATTTTCAAGAAAATGCAATAAAAAATAGGATAAAACATGCATTTTCAAGTGATTTCAAACCACGGCGTCTCACAAATCGCAACCAACACTTAAATAAATACATCACCAAGATATTCGTAACATACAAACGTTCCATACTTATAAAATAGGTTCGGGTTTAATTTTTGTGAGCGGTTATGAAGGATCTATAGTTGCCACAATAAGTTTTTCGAACCTTTGGTTTCTTTTCATATGCTTTACATGATTATTGTTTGACATGGAACGGGTCAAATGGGTGTTTGGATAAGTTATTTACTTCAAAAATATGACTACTCAATTTTGGTGCGATTAGTGCTTTGCAATGCAGTGCACGTATTAGTGGTACCCATTTTTTTTGGGGCTCAATTCATGGTACTGGTACCGTACCGTGTAATGGGAGTCGGTACCGTTTCGGTATGGTTCCGGTTCAGTACCGGAATTCGGGTCTAAATGCTCATCCCTAGATCAATATATTGTTTGTTATACAACTTAGATCTATAAATAATTTACTGATTATGAATAAATAGAGAGAGAAAATTTTAAACGACCCATTTTCATTACTATTTTATGAAATTGGACTTCGCCTGTGTCTTTTACGGAAATGAACTTTTAAATATCAACCATTAGATTCATTCCGGGATACAACCTAACAAGTGTCCATGATTCTTCTTGGCGACACGTTTACGCGACTGAAAAGTTAAATGGAGATCGACTCAACTCTAGGCGACATATAGGCGAATCCTGGGCGATATATGGACTCTAGGCGATTACGTAAGCGAATACATAGGCGACATATGGACTTTTAAATATCCTGAGCGACATATGGACTTTGGGCGATTGCATGGGCGATTACACATGAAAACAATGTGAGCTCAAAAGTAACTTTGACTTAGTAGTAGACCCCATGTAAAAAATTTATCATGATGCAAACTATATAAAAGTACACGTAGACGGTAGAGATGTAAATTAAAATGAGGGATTATGCTCGCATTTGTGCTGATAGTCAAAGACCACTTTGTTAGTTCTACATCTTGTAACTCTCTTTAAATTGTTTTTGTCTACATCTTATGGATTAAGGAGTGATACTCACACCACATCTTTTGATGCATGCACCATTTGTGCATTCGATTATTATGCAATTAAACCGTAATGCACAAATTGTGGTGCATCATCAAAATAATGTATAAGTATCAATTCTCTATGGATTAACCGGAGCAACTAAAAATAAAAGCATGATGTGACATATTTTGTTCAGTTTTGTAAAATATAAGAATAAGGTTCAGAAAATCACTGTCTAGATAGATTTTTTAGGTAATTTCGTTATAGGGTTAATTCCATATATCCCCAATCTAAACTCTTAAATGTCATATTTACCCAATCAAAACTTATAATGACATATACCCAATTAAATATAATTTGTCACATCTACCCATTTTATTATCAAATCAATTAAAACTCACTTCATTATTATTACATACCCATTATACCCTTTATACAAAAACATATCTATATGATAACAATAAGATCGCCTCGACGCCAAAGCAACACATAAAAGCATCATTGTTTAATGTAAAACATGCATTACTCAATCCTAACAACGAGGCCTTACAAGAATTCAAGATTACATAGGCTAAAGCATGTAGATCATGCCTATCATTTTATTTGCATGACCTAAGTAATCAATAAGTCGAAATACATTTGATATTTCCCTTCTGCATTTGCAGTGAAACCGTAACCAGGATCTTTAACAATGAGATATTTACATTACTGTTTTGATTCATTAACTTAAGCCATAAACGTACTTCTCCATTCGCTTTAATCTACAAGATCCATCAATCAAAATGTTATACATTAAGTACTCCGTACACAGATTACATTGTAATCTTAAATCTTAAAAGAACACTTTTTTGCATGGGTTATATAAGTTTTACATTAGACGTACAATAATGCTCTTATATTGTGATCTATGTCGATTTCATGGGTTTGAGTTGGTGTGGTGTTTTTGTATTATCATGTAGCTATCACATAGTATGTGTTTGTATAAAGGGTATAATGGGTATTTAATAATGTCAATTGAGTTTTAATTGATTCTATAACAAAATGGGTAGATATGACAAATTTGGTATTTAAGTTGGACATATATGGCATTATAGGTTTTAGTTGGGTAAATATGACATTTAGTGGTTTAGATCGGGGATATATGGGATTAACCCTTGGTTATAAATAGAGTAAACTGCAAAATACATCCCTGTGGTTTACAGTTTTTGAGACCCTACATCCCTGTCATAAACTATTGGCTAGTTACATCCTTCGTTAGCCAAACGTTAGCCATTATACATCCCTGGTCACTAACTCCGTTAGTTTTCTTCGTTAAGTGCTAGCTGAAGGTACATTTTGGTCTTTTTACTCATATCTGAGGGATGTATTTTGCGATCTACTCTTTACATATAAGAGGATGTATTTTGCAAAATACTTTTATACTTTTATACTTTTTATTACACCGTTCGTCCTTGTGGTTTGCGTTGACTGCGAGGTTTAGTCCTTTGACCAAAAAATTGCACCATACGTCCTTAAGTGTGAAGCGTTATGCACTGTTCGTCCTCCGTCCATCTCAGGCCCACCAATTCCAACTAACATCGTTAACTCGGGGTTTTAAAAGGTATTTCCGTCATTTACCCCACCCTTATATCACCATCTTAAACACTTTCAAACACACACACAACACACACACTCGAGGATAAATAAAATTACACACACTAAAACACCTTCAAAACACACATAAAACACAAGATTCCATTGCTCCTTCTATTATCCTATTATCGCCCACACTCAGATTAAGATTCCGTGCCGCCCCGGCCGCCACCACCTCAAGCCACACCACCTCCGCCATTATTGACGCAAGATTTCAAGTGTTTGAAGGAGATCGAGTTTAGATCAGGAAGATCGGGTCACGAGTGGGTTTTATCTTTGAGTTTTGATCGTGGGTTTTATAAACGATTTGTGTGGTTAAGATTGGTTTCAAGTGGTGTTTAAGATGGGTAAAAACGATTGTAAATCGTTTCGTGTGGTTAAGATTGGTTTCAAGTGGTGTTTTTTTGATAAATGGTGATTTGGTAAGCCGGGCAGTAAAGCTGTTCCAGACCATTTTGAAGTATACGGGAATAGATTCATACGAGAAAGCAAATCAGTTGGCATAGAGGAAAGGATTGAACTTGTTGGGAAATTATACAAGCTGCGTTGAAAGCGTTACGAGCTTGAGATGAGATTTTGCACAAATTTCAAAACAAACAAGGAATTGTCTCGATAGGTATGCAAAGCATTTGGTAAAGCAACTTAATTTATGCGCACAACTTTTCATCTCATATGTTATTGATTTATATTTGTGCTTCTGTTTTTCTCGGACAACATCTAATTAGGCGTGGGAACTCATGTATATATGTGCATCGTGCATGCCCCCTAGCAAGGATATTGGCGGATATTTATCGAGTACATTCATGATGTTGCCCACAATGTGAACACCGATCACGATGTGCTGAGCTTTTGCAACGAGCACCTAAATGCATTGAAATGTTCTGAAGGTGGACCACGCACATACTATTCCGGCCGTGAAGAGATTGAAGCTACATTGATTGGGAAAAGCGACAACTATTGTGTTTTCTTGGATGAAACTTTCGAAGAAATAGCATCGACATGGCAACAATTGCTTGCTGCCGCTGAGGAGTCTTTGCTAGTTTTGTTTAATATCATTTGACTATTGGTTGTGCACATTTTCTAAGTGGCTTCAAACAGTAAAGGGGTGTTTTCATATGGTTTGATGTTTTTTTTTAGATGTGATTTTCTTTTCTACGTATGAGTTTGATTTGAAATAGTGATGTCGGTATGAGTTTTATTTAGATCTAGTAGGCTGGTTTGTGTTTGATTTATTTTTGTTGATGAGGATAATGATTTTGGTAAATAATAAATCAGAGGATATTATGATGATGGAAAAAAATGGTGGTGGGTGATGCGGATCTAAGATGAAGATGATTAAAGAGAAGATGAAGTGTGAAATGGCGTAAATACCCCTTTAAAACCTTAGTTAACGTCGAGTTAAGCGGCGTTAGTGGAATTGGTGGGCCCGGATGGACGGAGGACTAACGCATCAACGTTCACTTGCAGGATGTGACGGCAGCAATTTTTTGGTCAAAAGACTAAACCCTGCGGCCAACGCAAAACCACAGACGAGCGGTGTAATTTACTCTTATTATTATTATTATTATTATTATTATTATTTTTTTAAACACACTTTTATTATTATTATTATTATTATTATTAGAGTTAACTATTTATATAAAAACATTTTATCGAAAATATTATAAAAATTCCAAAATTTTATAAAAATTCGAATATTTGATAAAATAAATTATTAAAATTCGAAAATTTTAGAAAAAAAATTCCAAAATTTTATAAAAAAATTCCAAAAATTTTATAAAAATTCAAAATTTTATAAAAAAATTCCAAAATTTATAAAAATTCGAAAATTTTATAAAAATTCGAAAATTTTATAAAATTCGAAAATTTTATTTAAAAAAAACATTCAAAAATTTTATAAAAATTCAAAATTTTATAAAAATTATAAAAATTCGAAATTTTATAAAAAATTCCAAAAATTTTATAAAAATTCCAAAATTTTATAAAAAATTCTTTTTATTTTTGAATACTTTTTGTGAATTTTTTATAAAAATTCGACAAAAAATGTCTTTTTTCTTTTTGAATACTTTTTTGTGAATTTTTATAAAATTTTTGTAAAAGTATTCAATAAAATATATTTTTTGTCGAATATTTTTATAAAAAAATTCCATAAAAAGAAAAAGTTTAAAACAAATTTTTAACGAATTTAAAAAGCAGAAAATTTTAAAAGAAAGTTTTTCTGAATTTGTTTTTATAAAATTTTATCGAATATTTTATAAATTTTTGAATTATTAATAAATTTTTATAAAATTTTGAATTTTTATAAATTTTTTATAAAATTTTGGAATTTTTATAAAATTTTCGGAATTTTTATAATTATTTTTATAAAATTTTGAATTTTTATAAAATTTTGAAATTTTTTAATAAAATTTTGGGAATTTTTATAAAATTTTCGAATTTTTTATAAATTTTTATAAAATTTTGAATTTTAATAAATTTTTATAAAATTTTGGAATTTTTATAAAATTTTTGGAATTTTTTTATAAAATTTTGAATTTTTGTAATTTTTTTATCAAATATTGAATTTTTATAAAATTTTAGAATTTTTTTATAAAATTTTAGGAATTTTTATAAAATTTTTGGAATTTTTATAATATTTTCGACAAAATGTTTTTTATATAAATAGTTAACTCTAATAATAATAATAATAATAATAATAATAATAATAATAATAATAAGAATTAAAAAAAAAAAAAAAAAGTAAAGTATAAAGTATTTTGCAAAATACATCCTCTTATATGTAAAAGAGTAGATCAAAATACATCCCTCGTATGAGTAAAAGACCAAAATGTACCTCCAGATTAGCACTTAATCGAAGAAAACTAACGAGTTAGTGACCGGGGATGTATAATGGCTAACGCTTGGCTAACGAAGGATGTAACTAGCCAATAGTTTATAGCGAGGGATGAAGATCTCAAAATCGTAACCACGAGGATGTATTTTGCAGCTTTACTCTTATAAATATATGTATAGCTTGTTTCAAACATAGTTTGTTTTAAACTTGAACGGAAAATATATAGATGTGTAAAATGTATAGCCCATCTTAAAAAATGCATACCGTCCCGTCTTTCAGATTTATGAATAAATATATAGATCTATAAAATAGCTCAAATCTGTAAGAAAATATATAGATTTGTAAAGGCTTTTAAACTTGAACATATAGATATAAGAAAAAAATGAAAAAAAAAAAAAAAAATTCACAACTTGTAAAAAACTTTAGAAATGTGGGGTATTTTAGTCCCTGTGTGGAATCACAATCACAATCACAATGTATGCGTGTGTGTTTTGGTAAAAATGGAAATACGTACAATGTCACAGTAAAAGTACAAAACAGTCAAAAAAAATGTTTGGACAAACTTACCCTCTTGTGCATTGCACGTGACATGGGAGATAACGAGGAAACCTAGCGTCGTTAGCAGATTTGGACCAGACATGTAATATTCAGGAACGTTGGGGACTCGACAAGTGATTTTTCTCAAAAATGTACTAGACATGAAATCTGGCCAAACCACATGGACCAATTGTGTATTTTACTCTATCTACTTTATCATTTAATTAAAGGGAAGAAAAATCCACGACTCTTGTTGTATTCTATTTCACTCACGTTGTCCATCATCATGTGGTCCAAATGACCCATATCGTACGATCGACACATGTGAACTCTAGCGTACTTGGTAGCCTCGAATTGATCTTAAGTAGCCTCGAGCCAAGCACGAGTACGTTTCATGTAAGGTAGTCGAGTCATCGAGACAAACTCAAACTTAGAGAGCTCAACTCGTTATATATTAAAGCTTGACCTCGATTAAATTAAGCTCTCTCAAATAGCATGATAAAAGCTTGATTGCTCTTATAGTCTAATCAGCTACATTGATTACGTTGTTTTAGAATAAAAAGGTATCATACTTTATGTTTCTGGTGGTTAATTATTCATTATTAGATTCCTATGACTTGGCGTGTTTCTTTTGATGTATTATGTGTTTTATATATGATGTCATCGTATATAATTAACATTATGTACGTCAAAGTAAAAACATATGATCTGTAAACTTCTTTACGAAAACTATTGTAAAGGAAAGAAAAATCCACTCACGTGTCCGCCATATGTGGTCCAAATGACCTACAAATGTTGGAAAATAGTTGTATGCAATAGTCAGTGTCACTACAAAGTCCAAAATAGCCGCAAGCAGCTCGTACATTAGTCATATACTCTTATATAAATCGTTGGCAAATCATTGCCAAGGTGTTATTATGCTGTTGTATTGCTAATTTAAAATTGATCGACAAATTTATAATCACTTATTGAGTTAACTATGTAAATGTACAGAGAAGTTATTGCAGTATTTTATGATAATTGTTCTTTAATATAAAGTTTCATTTATTTAGTTTTTCAACATGCAATAGATTATTCTGATTTAAAAAAGCATCAAATAATTATTAGAAATAGTGGACTGTCATTGTCTGTTAAACGGAAAACTTTTATTTGCTATTCTATTTCATTATAATTGTTAATTATCAGACTAATTCACTTATTATTATTACATTTATAATAGATATGATTATTTTTCTAAACTAGTAGTTATGTGTTGTAAGTGCTTACTAAAACTTTGTTTCAGACATACAGTGTTAAGAATATAGTAGTCATGCAATTCTTGAATCAATATACTGATTGAAATTTACGCATTGGTCACGTTTTATATTGAGTATAATATGTTCAACAATGTTTATTGATTCTTTATGATTAAAGGGTAGGTGTATCTGTTACTTGATAGATAGCTGATAAGCTTTATGTGTGCAAAGAGCCCTTGCATTAGTAGCTGAGGTTGAAGGCCATCTTTCTGTAATTCGTTTTCTATGAGTTAGTTCTCTATAATTGATCAATCCTTGACAGTTAATACATACTTAGTTTTTAATGCATTTAATTATAGACTCTGATTGAAACTAAATTGTTTTAAAAATATACATTCCTATCAGATGATCAGCAATTGCTTTATTTGGAAATTGTTTTGTAGAACATTTAAGCACTTCTGTTTAATTTTGCCATGATTTGCAAGAATTTGGTCATCTACAGCGATGGAAATTGGTTTATCACATGAACTTATCTTTAACTTACATGGATTGTTTTGATGAAAGCTTTGGAGAGTCTGGTATATGAGCATTAAAAGATGTAGATTTTTTCGAGGAATTAGGTTGTTTTTCAAATGAAATTTTATCTAGGAAAATTACGGGTTGATCATCTGTAGTGAAACTGAGATGCTCCATGATGATTTGCATTCAGCAGCTGCAAACACACAAAGAGTAGGACATATTTCAAATTACTGCAATATGGTCAAGACTTTAATGTCTCTAATCATTTTTATCTGACCTTCTTTTCATGTCAGCTTTCGATTGTGGTAACACATGAAGTTGGGCACCAATGGTTTGGAAACTTGGTAACAATGGAATGGTGGACTGATCTATGGCTCAAGGAGGGTTTTGCAACATGGGTAAGCTACTTAGCAACCGATAGCTTCTTTCCTGAATGGAAAATTTGGACACAGTTCCTTAACGTGACAGCTGTCGGTCTCCGCCGGGATTCATTGGAACAGTCACATCCAGTTGAGGTAAATTAATTACTTAACGTCATCAATGCTTCTACTAGTTCACAAGTATTACAAATATTTCAACAACACGAGCTTCTTCAGGTGGAAGTACAATATGCTAGCTCGGTTGCTGAAGTTTTTGATGCCATAAGCTACAATAAAGGATCATCTCTTGTTCGTATGCTAAAGGAGTATCTTGGCGATGACATTTTCCAGGTTGTTGAACCTATCAATTTCTTAAAGCACCTTATTTTTTAGAGGTGCTGCAATCTCTTATATGTGCACCTTATCAATTTCGTATGCTACTTGTTTGCCGAACATAGAAATCATTGAGTTCTTACATGAAGAAATATGCATACAAAAGCGCGACGACAGAGGATCTGTGGAGCGTTATTTCTGAAGAATCTGGCGTCGAAGTGAACAAGCTTATGGATACATGGACAAAGCAAACAGGATATCCACTTATATATGTCAAACTTGAAGAGAACACTTTGGAATTTGAGCAGGTTATCCTATTAAGCTAGTAACTCGAGATTCAATACCAAAAGCTTGTGATTCATTACATAGAAATATAAAAAGTTTTGAACTTTGCAGACTCGGTTTATGTCGCTGGGCCTCCAAGGTGAAGGTCAATGGATTGTCCCGATAACTTTGTCAGTGGGCACTTACAGTAACAGCAAAATTTTTCTATTAGAAACAAAAGTAGGAAAATTAGATTTATCGGACCTTCATCATTCACATTACTCAAGCTCACAACCAAATGGAAATAAGAATCAAGAAGTTGCTGAAAAACCGTGGGTCAAAGTCAACGTTGGGCACACTGGCTTTTATAGGGTGAAGTATGATAGTACACTCACAGCTAGATTGAGGAAAGCGATAGAAGAGAATTGCTTGTCACCAGAAGATAGGTTTGGTATGCCTCGTTTCTTTTAGGAGTGTTAAAACTTTCGTGCAGAGTAAGCAAAATGGGTTCGGGTCAAAACCTTGGTGTGCGACCTTTTGTCCGAATGATAATCTGCACTATATCTGAAAAAAATTTGTTTACAGGTATACTGGATGATGCTTATGCTCTCTGTGAGGCCGGTGAAGAGACGATAACGTCTCTTCTTTCCTTGATGGATCTGTACAGAGAGGATCTTGACTATCTTGTGTTATCGAGACTTATCACTGTACTACTCGCGTGGTTTTAGCTAACATTTCTCATGATGAATAGATGGCCCTGACCTTTTCATTTCACTGTTTATGTCGTAGGCTTGCTATAATACTGCAAAGATATTAAAGGATGCTATTTATGATCCATGGAATCATCTAAACCAGTTCTTTATTGATCTCATCCTACCATCCGCAGAGTAAGCATGTCTATATATGCGTATGGAATTTCATCTTTACATATATGCATCTTAACCAGTTCTTTATTAATCGTTGTTCAGGGTATTAGGCATGGAACCTGTATCCGGGGAAAGCCATTTAAATACAATGTTGAGGGAAGAAGTTTTTATGGCTTTGGCTAATTTTGACCATAAAGAAACTCATGAAGAACTGAAGAAGCGATTTCAGACATACTTAAATGATAAAAATACAGTAGTGTTTCCCGTCGACATAAGAAAGGTGAACATCAACTCACATAACTACCCGTGTATCATGAAAGCTTGTCGTTCTGAAATGTGAATATTTTTGTTTCCTTCAGGCTGCTTACATTTCTATAATGAGAACTTCAAGTTCTTTAAACAGAAGTGAGGTCGATTCCCTACTAAAGCTATATAGAGAAACCGATGCAGTTCAAGAGAGAGCAAGAATTTTGTGTAAGCATTTACTAATGGGAAGATGGGCAGGTCAGTCGGGCTGGTAACAGGTCAAAATGGGTCATTTTTGGTATGTGTTGAAACGACCCGTTTAAATGGGTAGAAATCACAGATAAAATTTGACCCTTTTCAATTGTATTTGGGCTTCTTAATACCTGAGTTTTTTTGCTGATCTGGCTTACTTGGTCTTCTTCAGCTTGTATAGCTACTTCTCCGGACCCGGAAATAGTGAAAGAGGTTCTGAACCTCATGTTCTCAGATGAGGTATTGCTCTCTTATTCGGAAATTAAAATGTTATTTCATCTCTCAATTTAATGTCTATCCTCACAGATGCAAGAACAAGACACAATTTATGTAACTTCACGGATAAGCTTGGAAGCCCGTGAAACAGCTTGGATATGGTTAAAGGTGCAGTAGAATCCTACAGTAATTTCAAACTCACTCTAATTATCGCGTTTTAAATTTCCTGAGGCTAACAAGCAATGATCTTTTTACAGGAGAACTGGGATGTGATCAATAAGCGATGGGGACAAGGGATGGCGTTTCATCATTTCATAAGAGACATCGCGACACCAGTAAGTTTTATAAAACCACGTGATTCTGCAAAGTGAAAGACACGACTAATTAACTTGTTTAAAACACATTTCAGTTTAGCAGCCATGAAATGGCCGAAGAAGTGGAAGAATTTTTCAGCAGCCGAGTGACTCCTTCATTTGCCCGGAGCTTGAAGCAAAGCATTGAACAGATACGCATCAAAGCCAAATGGATCAAAAAGATTAGACAGGAAGAACACCTTATAGCTAAGTTAGCTAGAGGCATGACTAGAAATCCATTGAGCACAAAGCCAAATTGAACAGACCCGTATCAGGTCCACCTGTATGCACCCCATCTTGGCTACACGGTAATCCATTGTATACTAGTTCACGGTCAGTCATATCCGACATGTCTATATACTTATATAGTACTCGATAGGGGAAGTCATGAGCTGCTATGCACATGTGATTTGCCCGGATCATTATTTATGTAATTTGCATTTGTATGAGATAAGCTGCTATCGGCATCTTTGTGTCTCCGTATTAGCAATAACGATACGCTTCATGGTAACTGTAAGACGTGATACACTGATTAATTCATAATGTGAGATTACATATGTCCTAAGATATATACGTTTTGAAAAACTCATATGACTATTAATTGGTGCTAATGTGCTTATCAAGTTAACCTTAAACAAACTATTAACTCAAAGAAAAAGCTTCATAAGTAAATTGTAAACGAATATGGTTTTTCGAGAAAAAAAAGCCTTTATGAATTAGATGTACGCGATATCGCCGGGTTCACCCCAAGACCATTTTCAATAATTTTCTAACTGCTTCTAAATGCACAGACTCAACGAAGTCTGTGAACCCTTTACCTATTATGATAAAACCAGGGAACTTACCAACGACTAGGGGTGTTCATCAGTTCGGTTAGTTGGTTGCACTAGTTATTCGGTTATTTTTTTGGGTAAAATCAAACCCAAAACCGAATTTGAATTCGATTATGTTTTTGGGTTGACCCGAATTACATAATTTTTATAATTTTTTCATTTAATTATATTTTTTAACAAAAAAAAAATCAAAGCTTAAAAAATGTTATATTGCTATGTTAAGTGAAAAGCATTTAACATGTTAAGTTACTATCAAATGCTTTCTTTTTTATCCATTATAGATCAAAGTAGTAATTTAACATAGTAACTTTAAAATTTGAACAAATCAAACATTGTGTCAACTATTGTAGCAACAAAAAATGAATTCGGCATTGCGAAATTGACTATCAACGAAGGAATCAAGGTAATCTCACGCCATTTTTTTTTTATCATTACCTAACGTTTTCTTCTTCCTTTCAATGGCTTGTCGGGTACGTTTAATGTCGATCTTCATGATCACGAGATAACACACATTTCTACATTTTTTCAGTTTCGTTTATGATATTCATATATATGTATGATGACTTAATGTTGTTTTCAGTCCTTAAACAATAGCAGGACGACAATGTGAAACTTGATACCTAGCCGTTGGTTGATGAGGGGATTCGCGAATCTAAGAAAAGGTAAAGGGAAGCAAATTTGGCGACATGGAAAATGGTACGAAGTTATTGAAATGTTCGTACGATGAGAGCATTTACGATGGGGATGATGATACTCTTGAAGATATTTTGGATGATGTTTTGTCAATGTCCAATATCAAGAGGAAGAAAAGAAACTAAGGGCATGTTTGGTTTGTGACTTTTGGATTCAAGTAATGAATTCATTGTCATAAGTAAATGTTTGGTATCGTTGATTGAAACCCAATGGTGGGCCCTCATGAATCAAAATGAATCCAAGTTTTTTTTCGATGAGGATGATAATACTCTTGAAGATATTTTGGATGATGTTTTGTCAATGTCTAATAAAACTAAGTGTTTGTGTTTAGTCGCAATTAAATTTAATTTTTGAAAAATGGGAGAAGTGATGGAACATGCATTATATATGTAAACAATGGAGGTGACTTTGAACTATGTTATCATTGATTTAATGGTTTGCTATATTAGCTTCTTGGTATGGTTCGCTATATTAATTCCCATGGATTTTATATCACTTTAGAAGATAATGAACACTTGGAATACACATTAATGCATGTAGCATGTTTAATGTATACTAACAGTAAAAAATGTAGAATGACTATAAGTAATACGAGAAGATGGACACTTAAAATACACGTTAGTTTATCTAACTGAATGCACGTTATTTACCTTGTAATCATAGCGTTTGGTTATTATTTTAGAAACTTGGATTCAAAAATAACTCTTTAATTTGTAGTCCAAGGCAAATTTATGGTGAACAATTTCTATTGCATTTTAAACAAACATGTGAATAAGATTTGTACATGAATACAAGTCCACTACATGTCAAATATAAAATTAGCATTTTGAGTTTTGACCATTTTGTTTTTACTACTTTTAAGAAGTTTCATGCTCAAAAGTGTACCATAGAAAATCAAGATTAATACGAAAGTAATAAGTCACATATTTAAAAGATTGTATCTAAATATGTTCTCGAACGTGGAACCTTTTTAAGATGGATCTAAGATTGTTCACGAATGTGAAACGATTACAACTATAATAGATACACTTGAGGGACAATCTCAATGACATTGGAAAAGATAGCACGATCTCTCATGTAATTGATGTTGCACTTTATGTACGTATTGAAGATTTAAAGATGGAAGAATTTGCTACAAAAGAAGTTGTTATGACGAAGGTTGGTATAAAAGAAAGTTATATGAGATAAGTATGAAACATGTTGGTACGAGATGCGAAAGCAACTTTTATGAACAAATATGATATGAAATAAGCTAGAATATGAAGATTTGCTTAATTGTGCATAGTTGTTTTTTTGTTTTTTTTGTTTTTTTTTTTCATAATCATCATTAGTTGTTTTTTTTTTCTTCTCATTAATTGTTTGCATCTTGGTAACATTGTTTCAAACTTTTGTTTTCAGTACTTGAAAAATTACAGACATCAATAAAACTGGAAAACGAAGTATCCAAAAGTGTAAAATCATTCAACATACAAATCTGAAAACAAAGTTTGAAACAATGTTACCAATATGCAAACAATTAATGTTTAGTTGTTTTTTCTTGTCATTAATTGTTTGCATCTTGGTAACATTGTTTCAAACTTTTGTTTTCATACTTTGGTATGTTGAATGATTTTACACTTTTGGATACTTAGTTTTCATTTATGTGTTAAAACTTAAAATCATATGCCCGTTGGACAAACACCCAAAATAAGGGTTCGTGATTCGATTATCGGTTTGTTGGTTCGGTTTATTCGTTTTTTTTTTTTTTTTTGTATAACCGAAAACCAAACCCTCAACCGAACAAAACCAACCCCAATAACCGAATAACCGAATTTTTATTTTTTATTTTTTTAATAATTTTTCATTTATTTATATGTATTTTTGAAAAAATAATAATTTTCAAGCTTAAAAATATTATATATATATTATAAAGAGTTTTAATATATTTTTTAATATAAATATATAAAATATATATATATATATTTATTTAATTTGGTTTCGGTTCGGTTTCGGTTGGGATAGCTAAAACCATAATCGAACCGTAAACCGAACTTTTATTCGGTTCGGTTCGGTTTTGCAATTCGGTTGATTCTGAGTTCGGTTCGGTTATTTTCGGTTCGGTTCGGTTTCGGTTTTCGGTTTATTCGGATATTACCCAACCCATGAACACCCCTACCCCAAAACCACAAAAACCACAACACTTGAGCCCCAAGTTTAGCAAAAACCATCAAGACCCGGCCCAAACCCATATTTCATTTCACTTACACTCAAACAAAAAAGTATATATATCACACACTTCTTTTATAAAAACTTAAACCCTAAACCCTAGCTGGAAATAATAACTCTCCAGCAAAATCACACACCGGCCGTTCCGAATTTTCAGGTCAGTCAGTTACACCGTTACAACTAACCTGTTTTCTGTTTTGCAGCTTATCATCTTATTACCAAACCAGTCCTTCAATCAAATTATACAAATTAGGTCAGTTATTTGCATCTTATTTACAGCTTATTTATAGCTTATTAGTTACGTTTAGTTAATAAGTCAGTTTTTGTTACATTTTGTTTAGTTATTACTTATTAGTTTCGAAGCTTATTTGTAGCTTATTTATAGCTTATTACTTATGTTTAGTTAATAAGTCAGTTTTTGTTACATTTTGTTGATTTTTTAGTTAATAAGCTATAGATAAGCTATAAATAAGCTGTAAATAAGCTTCGAAACTGACCTGATTTGTATAATTTGATTGATTGAAGGCCTGTTTTGCAGCTTATTGTAACAACAGGCCTTCAATCAATCGAATTATACAAATTAGGTCAGTTATTCATCTTATTTACATTTTATTTACTGCTTATTTATAACTTATCAGTTACGTTTAGTTAATAAGTCAGTTTTTGTTACATTTTGTTGATTTTTTAGTTAAATAAGCTTATTTACAGCTTATTTATAGCTTATGTACAGCTTATTTATAGCTGCAAAACAGAAATAATAAACTATAACTTATTAACTAAAAAATTCAACAAAATGTAACAAAAACAGACCTTCAATCAATCAAATTATACAAATTAGGTTAGTTTCGAAGCTTATTTACAGCTTATTTATAGCTTATTTATAGCTTATTAGTTACATTTAGTTAATAAGTCAGTTTTTGTTACATTTTGTTTAGTTAATAGTTTCGAAGCTTGTTTGTAGCTTATTTGTAGCTTATTTATAGCTGCAAAACAGAAATAATAAGCGAACTTAACAAAAATGTAACAAAAACTGACTTATTAACTAAACGTAACTAATAAGCTATAAATAAGCTTCGAAACTAACCTAATTTGTATAACTGTTTTTGTTACATTTTTGTTGAATTTTTTAGTTAATAAGCTAGCTTATTAGTTACGTTTAGCTTATTATTGTAACAACAGACCTTCAATACAAATTAGGTCAGTTTCGAAGCTTATTTGTAGCTTATTTATAGCTTATTTATAACTTATTAGTAACGTTTTTAGTTAATAAGCCTGTTTTTGTTACATTTTGTTGAATTTTTTAGCTAATAATAAGCTGTAAATAAGCTTCGAAAAATGACCTAATTTGTATAATTTGATTGATTGAAGGGCTGTTTTGTAACAACAGGCCTTCAATCAATCAAATTATACAAATTAGGTCAGTTTCGAAGCTTATTTGTAGCTTATTTATAGCTTATTTATAGCTTATTAGTTACGTTTAGTTAATAAGTTAGTTTTTGTTACATTTTTGTTGAATTTTTTAGTTAATACGTAATAGCTTATTAGTTACATTTAGCTTATTACTTTCTGTTTTGCAGCTTATTTGTAGCTTATTTATAGCTTATTAGTTAGGTGTAGTTAATAATTTAGTTTTGTTGAAAATTTTGGTGTTGTTGTAGGTGAAGGTTTAAATGGCGATAGACGGAAGCTTTCGTATCGATAACGCGCTTAACGAGTTTCTTCATTCGCATCCGGAGCTTGCCTCACATTTAAGTTACTTATCGGATAAGGTATGGTAAACGAGTAACCGAATGTT
This sequence comes from Chrysanthemum lavandulifolium, assembly GCA_022545495.1. Taxonomy (NCBI): domain Eukaryota; kingdom Viridiplantae; phylum Streptophyta; class Magnoliopsida; order Asterales; family Asteraceae; genus Chrysanthemum; species Chrysanthemum lavandulifolium. The sequence goes on from CM040244.1 coordinate 279,093,511, forward strand.
ACATTATGTGTGTGTTGTTACATGTGTAATAAGCCTAATTCATAGACCTAAATATAGGTGTAGCGTACAGTATTCGTTAGTTGACACGTGTCTAATACATTTTCTCACTCGTCATTTTGTCCAATCAATATGTGAATAATCGAATGTTAGGAGGTGTTTGTTTAAGCTTATTTGACTGGCTTATGAGCTTATTGAACTTTTGAAAAGCTCATAAGCTAAAATTTAAGGTCTTACGAGCTTATCAACTTACCTAATGAACTTCAATAAGTCAGAAGCTCACTGTTATAAGCTCATAAGCCCTTAAATTTTAGCTTATGAGCTTTTCAAAAGTTCAATAAGCTCATAAGCCGGTCAAATAAGCTTAAAACAAACACCCCTCATATGTATATAGCTATATGAGTAATGCTAAATCATAGACCTAAATATAGGCGTACATGCACCTTTAACAATATGCCACGTGCCTTAAACATATTTTTAGGTATATTAGTAGGTACATTTTTGGTTTAGTAGGTACATTTTTGGTTTTAACCATCTCTAAGGCGGTCTCTCAAATTAACTAGGCTTAGAACCTAAGTCCGGAAAAGGCTACAGGAATACTGGTTAGGCCATGTACATCAGAGCCAAAAAGGGATTCTTATCTGTTTACCCGTTTTATTAGTAGGTAGATTTATCAGGCATACTGATAATGTTTGCTGTTATATATAGGGGAAATTTGACCGAAGAGGAGTTGATTGATGGAGTAGCTGAGTTAATATTACATCCACGTTATACGCTCCGATTAGTAGGATGCTTTCGTCCTATAGTACGGAAGATAGTTGATCGTGCTGTGGCGTTGTTACGTTTGGTGCCGGATTTGTCACATGATTCAGATGATTCTATGCTTGATTTTGATGAAGGGAGTTTGTTTAGTGAGAGCGGAAGTTCGGATTGTGAAGTTGTTAGTATCATTAATTCGTATAAAAGATGTGAAAGTGGGTTGAGACTTCACGAGATTTCTTGTTTGGCGTTTTCGCGAATGCTTGCTTTGGTACCTAACTTATTGGGGTAAGGTCACTCGTATATACTCAGCTCCACTATCCTTGGCTATGGTCAACTATGGGTGCATTAACGTATTTTGGTTATGTTGTATAGGTCTGTAAGGGAATACTTTAAGTTTGCACCACCTCCATTTAAAAGAATTGTGGAAAAGAATTCAGTGGCCCAGTCACTAGTGCAGGTATAACTTCTTGTAAATCTTGTTTTGTTTGGTATCGCTCGAGGTTACGTCAATTTGTTCACTCAGTCTTAAATGTGCTTCTGGTTTTCATTAGGACGGACCATATATATTAGATGCTACACGAGCATCATATCGTCTCCTTCTAGCAAAACCTGAGGTTTTTGGTGGGTTATGGAACTGGTCATGTTATACGGACCTTGTACACGAAATTCGTAGCTTAAATGGAGGAGACACAGAGCTTTTGATGGATATACGATGGTCTGCGGTTCAGATCTTAATAGTGGTTTTAAAGACGAATGATAGATTGACCCTGGCTTCTCCTGACTTTGGATTTGATGATGAAGAAGCATTTGGTTGTCATGCACGGTTAGTTTCTTTGGTCAAAATGTGTGTTTCTCTTTTTAGTCCGTTTTATACTTAGGTGTCGATGTTATATTTTGTTCTTCAGGTGGAAGAAATATACTGAGGATGTGCCTAAAGAGCAGGCTACTTGGTATCTTGAACCATATAACGAAAGCACATCAGGTTCTTCTGAGGAAGATCGAAGACAAAACTCACTATCTCTGGGTGTTGGCTCCACAAATTGGAGCAACATGGATGCAACGTGGTACTATAAATAAAATGAGCTATTTATGTGTGATATGATGCTATTTACTGTCATTTTAAATTATTTAAGTTTGTTCTTATGTAATATTAGGGATATGCATAAAACGGGAACACCTTTTGTTATAACATCTGCTGTGAAGAAAAGTTTTGAGATGGTAATGTTGTTTGTGAGTCAGAGGTGGCCTGTTCTTCTTGAAGGGCCAGCTGGCGCGGGCAAAACTGCTCTTATTAGCAGGATAGCCCAGGGTCATGGGAGTCAAGGTATGTCATTTCTGGATTTTAATTGCAAGGATAACCGCTCTATTTAACACCCTATATTTCCCCAATTTTACAGCAACACAAAAGATAGTTGGTATTTACTTTTGATTATTTTTTTAAAATTTGAACTCGTGGCTCAAGCAAACATCGTATAACATGCCCCTCTTCGCAGAAATGCTGAATTATAAAATATTGTTATATACTTTTGATATATATGCTTTGAGATAGTTGCTTCCTCATATGATTAAAGTAATTGCTATATTTTTTCATGCACCTATATGCTTCAAAATTGGGGGTTATTTTGCACTGATTATGTATATGTTGTCGATCAATATTTAATGTGTTCTTGTATAGTATTTAAACTTATTGAATCCCTCACTTTCTTTTCTTCTAGTTCTATCTATTCACATGGATGAGCAAATTGACGGAAAAACACTAGTTGGGAGTTATGTATGTGCTGAACAACCGGGTGAATTTAGGTGGCAGCCTGGTTCCCTTACTCAGGTTGGTTAGGTCATTTTTTGTTTTTAATTTTATACTTTGGCAATTTATTTATTGAGTATTGATCATGTAGCTATAACTCAATATGGAATATTAATTGTCATCCTACAGGCTATTCTTAATGGACTTTGGGTTGTCTTTGAGGACATTGATAAAGCTCCTGCAGATGTACAATCCATCTTGTTACCTTTGCTAGAGGGTTCCACTTCATTCTTAACAGGCCATGGGGAGGTACTTGCATCTTTGTTAATTACTGTTTGCGTCCCTTGTTTATGCTAGAGCGATCTTTAAATTGTGCATTCTGTGGTTTGTCAAACATGCTGGATTATGTATTCTCTATGTTTATGCAAATGACTTGATCAAGGATAAACATTCACTTAGTTTCTACTGCTTTCAGGCAATTACTGTTAATGAAGGCTTTCGGCTTTTTTCTACAGTATCTAGCTCAAGTTTAGGTCTGTAATCACTTGTCTATAGGAAATACTATCAACATTTTTTTGTCTCCTTTTTCTCTTTAGTGTCAAATTAATGAACTTTTTGCGTAATTGTATCATTCTTTGATATGTAGCTGGGACCTCCCTTGGTGAACAATGGAGGAAAGTGATGGTGCAATCTCCAAGTAGTAGTGACTTGGAAACTATTGTGAAAGCTTGGTACCCGGACTTGGAATCTCTTTGTGGAAAACTTATAGGTGCTTATCAGAGTTTTGATTTATGTAAGAACAATTCTTTTATTTTATTTTTTGCAAAAACAATATAACGTGTATATTTGTCTTGCAGAAACCTTGGATAAGATTAACCAGGTTGCAGGCTTTCAACTTGGATCTGCTAGGAGGGTTTCAACGAGGTACTGAGCCATATTCTTAGATTACTATCTCACTTGATATATACCTTTTTAACCCCTCTATTTGTTTATTTATCTTTCTGTGTTGTCAGGGATCTTTTGAAGTGGTGTAAGAGAATTGCAGGTTTGGGTTTCCATTTTTTTGGGGACAATCTGCCAGCCTCTGTTGCTAAGCGTGTTTATCAAGAGGTTTTATATAAATATTGCTACAATGTTTCATTGATCGTATTTTATGATTGCAATTTTCTTTAATAGTTTTTGTTTTGCAGGCTGTTGATGTTTTCGCTGCCTCTTCAAGCTCAGGGGAATTGCGTATCAAAATTATGAAAGAGTTAGCAGCGATATGGGAATTACCAATCTCAAGTGACAATACATTATTTCCCGCTGACAAACCTGTAGTTCAGGTTTCTATCCTTTTAATGTAAGATATATTGGTGCCATAACACATAAATTTATTTTAACATCATACACTATCTGCAGGATTTGCAGTCTGAAATACATATTGGACGAGTAACTCTTAGCCGCACAAAGAAGCCTGTGAGTTGCCATTTAAATGCTACTCTGCAACATGTTCTTAAAGTTTAATTCTGATTGTATCTTTTGCTTATAATTATTAAATTTCTTTGTAAAGCGGTCTATTGACATCAAGCCTTTCGTTGGGATCAGTACTTCATTGCATACACTCGAAAGACTGGCTGTATCTGTGAAGTTTAACGAGCCTGTTCTTTTGGTTGGTGAAACTGGGACCGGAAAGACGACACTAGTACAGAATCTTGCGGCGAGGCTTGGGCAGAAACTTACTGTTTTGGTATGTTTATAACAAAATCTGGATAATGGTACTGGATAGAGGTGGCAAATTGGGGTGGTCAGGCGTGTTGGGTACTAAGTTTGGGTCAAAACAATTTGTTCAAATACAAGTTCAAACAAGTCAGGCGGGCTACTGTCAAACACTTTGGGTGAATTTCGACCTGCTCGACCTAGTCTCGACCCATATTATCTGTTAATTTTTATAGCTAATTTTTTAACACTATGCCCATTTTGACATATTGAAGTAAAAAAGAATCCAAATCGTCTCTTTTTATGCAAATGGGTCGAAATTGCCTAAAAGAAGAGCTATGACTTTCATATTATTTATTTTTGCTTAAATTTCTATTACAGAACTTGAGCCAGCAAAGTGATATCGCGGACTTGTTGGGAGGCTTTAAACCTATGAATGCACAATTTGTGTGTTTTCCTCTTTATCGGGAGTTTGAAATCCTCTTTGCAAGTACTTTCTCCTCAAAGGTATTATTTATCTTTCCTTTTAAATTCTAATACTTTTTCTTCTATATTTGAATGCCGTTTTAACGTTTTTTCTTCATCAAACGCAGAATAATGAACATTTTCTCGCCAGTCTAAGAAAGTATGCCACTGACAAAAAATGGAACCAGTTATGTAATGGTCTTAAAAAGGGTGTCCGGAAAGTGGTTGAAATTGGAAAACCCGAACATGGTTTAAAAAGGAAAAGACCTTTGGATGAAGAATTATTGAAAAAATGGGATATCTTCTCTACCAAACTGGAAGCAGCTCATGCTCAAATCAATGCTTCAGATGGTATGGTGTTTTCATTTGTAGAGGGTGTTTTTATTACAGCTTTAAAGAAAGGTGAATGGATCTTACTTGATGAGATCAACTTAGCACCACCTGAAACACTTCAAAGAGTTATTGGTGTTCTTGAAGATGAAGTGGGGTCTCTTTGTTTAGCAGAAAGAGGAGATGTAAATTATATATCTAGACATCCTAATTTCCGGATATTTGCTTGTATGAATCCAGCAACCGATGCTGGTAAAAGGGATCTTCCATTGGCGTTAAGAAGCCGATTTACCGAGTATTTTATGGATGATGGGTTGTCAGATGAAGATTTGGTTCTCTTCATTAATCAATTTATGGAAGCTGAGAAAGGGTCAACCGGTAAAGTTTTAAACTTCTATAAAACTGCAAAGAAAATAGCTGAAGAGCATCTGCAGGATGGTGCTAATCAAAAGCCACAATACAGTTTAAGGTCTCTTTATCGTGCCCTGGAATATTCAAGAAAGGCGAATCTTAAATGTGGATCCAAAAGAGCTATCTATGATGGATTTGCAATGTTCTTTCTTAGCATGTTAGATCCTTCTAGTGCCAAAGTAATGGACAAACTAATTGAGAGGCATCTTTTGGATGAAAAAGCGGCCCCGCATTATACATTTGATAGGTACTTTGATGCGAAGGACTGTGAATCTGATGATTTTACAGACATGTATGAATTGACCGAGAGTGTGAGGAAGCAACTCTGCAATTTGGCCCGTGCTATATTTGCTGGAAACTATCCTGTCTTGTTACAGGGGCCCACATCTAGCGGAAAGACTAGTCTTGTTCAGTATCTTGCTGCAGTAACTGGTCATGAGTTTATACGGATTAATAATCATGAACACACTGATTTACAAGAGTATTTGGGCTCTTACATAACTGATGCAACCGGAAAACTTGTTTTTCAAGAAGGGGTGTTGGTTAAGGCTGTTAGACATGGACATTGGATAGTTCTTGATGAGCTTAATTTGGCCCCGTCCGATGTCTTGGAAGCATTAAATAGGTTGCTGGATGATAACAGGGAACTTTACGTACCTGAACTGTGTGAAACTATCAAGGCAAATGAGAATTTTATGCTGTTTGCTACTCAAAATCCACCAACGTTTTACGGTGGACGTAAGATGCTTTCTCGTGCATTTCGTAATAGGTTTGTAGAGATTCATGTTGATGAAATCCCGCAAATTGAACTGATTAAAATATTGGAAAAACGTTGCGCAATTGATCCTTCCAATGCGGGCCGATTGGTTGGAGTTATGAAAGAATTGCAATCACGTAGGCAGAGTGGTAAAATTTTTGATGGAAAGCTTGGGTTTATCACCCCTCGTGATTTGTTTCGATGGGCTAATAGATTCAAGATGTTTGGCAAAGACAAAGAAGACTTGGGACGTGATGGATATTATCTGTTGGCTGAAAGATTGCGTGATGATAAGGAGAAACAAGTTGTTCTTGAAGTTTTGCAAAATCAACTGAGAATTGAACTGCCTAGAAGCGCTTTGTACAAGGAGGTAATGGCTCATAATTTGATAGAATAGATCTTGTCTTTCTTTTTAATGATGTAAATTTCCATGTTTGAAAATATCTGTACATATCATGCCCAATAGGCTTTTTGGTTTGCTAAACGTATTCTTTTAAATAATAAGATCCAGATACAAAAAATATTATAACTTGTCAACTTATTAATATCAGTCACACCACTTGTAAATACAAGAAATAACAGAAATTTATTTTGGCTAAAAGATAACCTTATATTCATCAATATTACCAAGTTGTTTAAACTACTAAAGCCATATTCATGTGTATTGACTTTTACTTTGACCATATCTAGATGTTTCTAAGCACATGACTGAGATAAGTACTGTATGTTTTTTGACAATTTAATAAAATCTATATTACTAAATATTTTTTTATGGATTGTAGGAAAATGCAGGGGCTGCAGCTTTGGGCTTGCAACAATCGCTGGCTGATTCGGAGAAACTTGGAAGGCACGTTCTATTTTCATTTTTTATTTTTTTTATTATTATTTTGTTATTATAAATTATGAATCGTTCTAACTGCCTTTTATCTATATTACAGGGTGGTATGGACTGAGAGTATGCAGCGGTTATTCTTTCTTGTTGAACGCTGTTATAGGTTACGTGAACCAGTGCTTCTTGTTGGAGAAACTGGTGGTGGAAAGACCACGGTATGCCAGCTGTTAAGTTTAGCCTTGGGTTCCAAGTTGCACATCTTGAATTGCCATCAATACACTGAAACTTCTGATTTTCTCGGGGTACGTACTACCGTCACAAGCTTTTATTTATTGGCAAAGTTACATAGTAACCACTCATCAGTTGTTACATATTGCCATTTTTTAAACAACAGGGATTCTATCCTGTTCGAGAAAGATCAGAATTAGCCTTGGACTTTAAGACTTTGTGTGAACAATTGTTGCTGTCAAAAGCTTTCAGGCACTTCCCTCATGATATTGTAAGTTTTGACCCACACATGTTTTTTCTTTTTTTTTTCTTTTCTCTAGTAGTGATGTTTTATGGTAGCTAATGACACATTTTTTTGCTAGACAATTTCCTTGGACATTAACCAAGCTACAACTACACTTGATCGAGTGAGTAAGATGATGAAATGTTACAGAGAAGGTCAAGTCCTGCATCATGACGTCACACCAAATGAAGTTGATTCTGCTGAAGAAATTATAAAGGGCCTATCTGTTCTTCATCAGAAGTGGTGCACAATCTTTAATTGGCAAGATGGTCCTCTTGTTCAAGCGATGAAGAATGGGGACCTGTTTCTTGTGGATGAGATTTCTTTGGCTGATGATAGCGTTCTTGAAAGATTGAATAGTGTCTTGGAGCCCGAGAGGAAATTGGTCTGTTTTATTCATCATTTTTGAAATCCTTTATATCTTTTCCCAACTTAATTGTTATTGAATTAAATATCTTTGTCTAAACAGTCTTTGGCGGAGAAGGGTGGGTCTAATCTTGAGAAAATAACAGCACATGAGAATTTTTTCATACTTGCAACGATGAATCCAGGTGGCGATTTTGGTAAAAAGGAATTATCTCCAGCACTTCGCAATCGATTTACTGAGATTTGGGTACCCCCTGTGACTGAGCTGAATGAGCTAAAAGATATAGCATTGAACAAGTATGTGATTTTTTTTATTTCGTATTTTGAGATTTTTGGTGTATGTAATGTTTAGTCCCTGACGTATGTTCTTTCTTTCAGGATCTCAAATCCTGAAATATCATTTGTGGCTGATGCTATGATAAATTTCTGGAAGGTATGATTTAGTTTAGGTTATGCCATATATATATATTATATGCTATCAAAAAGGTTTACTCTAGTATTATATTACGTTTATGACAGTTTATCACTGATTTATGTGCAGTGGTTCAATGGATTACAAACTGGAAGAAAGCTTACAGTGAGAGATTTGTTGTCTTGGATTGATTTTGTAAACGTGACTGAAAAAAGTTTACAGGCAGAAGAGGCGTTGCTGCATGGTGCCTTTCTTGTTTTACTTGACGGGTTAAGTTTAGGTATGAATTTGAAGGATCTATATCAAGTAACTAATAATCTTTTTTTAGAGTAAATTTGTGTTCATCACTACCACGATATTTTTGCAAGGAATATTTTATGACGTCCATTATGTTCTTTCTTTTCTTTATTTTAGGTACAGGAATTTCAAAACTTGAGGCTAAAAACTTGAAGGAAAGGTGCTTGTCGTTTCTTAAGGAGCAATTGAAGGTACAGTTCAATCACGAATGATATGTGTTTCATATCTTCTTGATCTTCAGTTAGTTATCTAACTAACTGAAATCTATATCTTTTGCTGCAACAGGAGAGCAAACCTAGCTTTAATCCGACAAATATAAGTAATGGTTGGTCAGATCCTCTTGCTTCTATTGAAGCACCATCTGGTAACGGCATGGAGATTGACAATTCTGATCTTACTTTTGGAATTCATCCATTCTACATTGAAAAAGGTAAATTGTTTAGTTGTCCAGTTGCTTTTTTTTGAGCAAGGATTTTAAGAGATACTTGAAAACGGTCTTGGACTGTTACATGTGTATCTAATGTAAGGTATTTTTGTGTTGTCTAGGTGATAACCATGTAGAGGCTAAAGGATTTGAGTTTTTGGCACCTACTACTCGCAGAAATTCTATGCGTGTGTTGCGGGCTATGCAGCTTCCAAAGCCCGGTACTCATTCCTTTTTTTAATACATAGCAGCATTATTCACTAGAGGTCGAAAATTTGAGGCATTGTGAAATGTGTCAAAATTGTTAGGGTCAATACAGAGAAATTTTTGTTACTAGTCTGTATTTCTGATCACAGAACTTACATTTTTACAATAATAGTATATTTATTATACTTTGACGGGTTTGGAAACGGGTTAAATGTTTTTCTGTCAAAACTAGTAAGTTTTTTCTAGGAAGTGGAATCAGGTATGATTTTTCGACTCAAATCACTTCCTCCCAAAGTTTTAAGTTTATTTATGATCACAAAACTTATATCATTTTAACAGAAGACTGGTTTCCTTTTTAGCTAACTTTGACCCGCTAGAGATAGAGAATATCTCGAAATATGGTCTTATTCGTCTTTTTCCATTTGTGCATTGTAGTTTTATTGGAAGGAAGTCCAGGCGTTGGAAAGACGAGTTTAGTACTTGCCCTTGGAAAGTTTTCTGGACATTCTGTTGTACGGATAAACTTATCAGAACAGGTCAATAAATTTATAAGTTTCCATTTATCCATGAACTTTTTCTTGTGCATTCTTTTTGTTTCTAATTACACGAGTGCTAACTTGTCTTATTGCTCATCTAATAATTATAGACTGATATGATGGATTTACTGGGATCAGACTTACCTGTTGAAAGTGATGAAGGAATGCAGTTTGCTTGGTCTGATGGTATCCTATTACAGGTTAAAAACATTTTATTTACCGTTAATGTATAGTTTCTTCAACCTATTGTAAAAGTTATTAATATTTCGCATATTGGCTCATTCAGGCACTGAAGAATGGATCTTGGGTTTTGCTAGATGAACTTAATCTTGCTCCTCAATCCGTGTTGGAGGTGCGACATGATATTAAAAACTTAAAACCCTATCTTGTTTACGTTTACTAACTTATTTATTGAAACTTAGGGATTGAATGCTATTCTAGATCACAGAGCAGAAGTGTTTATCCCGGAGTTGGGCCATACTTTCAAATGCCCCTCGTCTTTCAGAGTTTTTGCTTGTCAAAACCCTACTAGTCAGGGGGGTGGTAGGAAAGGCCTTCCCAAATCTTTTCTCAATCGTTTTACCAAGGTATTGTCTTAACACTATATTGGGACATCATATGTATTAACTAGAGGTGGCAGATTACACCCATTTACCTACAAGTGGGTCTTTCTGGGCCAATATCGTAAACTTACCCATAAATGAAACTGGTGAAAAAGTTTAAAAATATTGTAAGAATGTTTCCAACGTTTTATATCTGATTATATGAACGAGTTATATACTATTATATTAACATAGCTTTTTCTATTCATATCTAATACATTTATTTTTATTAACAAAACTGGACAAAAATTGCACATTCTAGAGTGAATGCATTATTTATATTTTGAACATCATTTCAGGTATATGTTGATGAATTGGTTGAGGAAGACCATCTATTCATCTGTAGATCTTTGCATCCATCTGTCCCGGAGTGTTTGCTTAAAAGGCTGATTGCATTCAATAAGCGTTTATATGAGGATACAATGGTAAACCATAAATTTGGACAATCTGGATCCCCATGGGAGTTCAATTTACGGGATATTATTCGTTCATGTCAGATCATAGAAGGTAATTATTATATTTCTGTATTTTATGTTCTATTTTTCACGTCATTCATTTATCCATGCTATCATTCTAGAGTCGTATATATAAAAGTAATGTTAACTTTATTAGGTGCTCCCGAAAGTTCAAAAGACGACTGCTTTCTGAACACGGTATATGTTCAAAGGATGCGTTCATCCACTGATCGTCAAGAAGTCATTCGTCTATATGAGGAAGTTTTTGGAGTGAAACCGTTCATAAATCTATACCCAAGAGTCCAAATTAGTCCAGAAAACTTGATTGTTGGAAACACACATGTGAAAAGGAATATCACACAATCATCAACAGGTGACTTGAAAATTCTGCCAGGTATACGGCAAAGCTTGGAAACTGTGGCACAATGTTTGAACCATCAATGGTTGGTTCTGCTGATTGGTCCAGCAGCTTCTGGTAAAACGTCTATGATAAGATTAATGTCACAGCTAACTGGGAACGTGCTAAATGAACTTAATCTTTCATCTGCTACTGATATATCTGAATTACTTGGATGTTTTGAGCAATATAATGCTATTCGTCATTACCGCCTGGCCATTGACCAAGTCAAGCGCTACATGAATGCATACCTTTCTCGCCAAATCGAATCGCCTGCCAAATCGTCTACAAAACAAAGCAACTTGATCAAGGACTGGTGTTCTTTTTCGTCAAGTATTGATAACGGTTCCACTAGTTCCGTTGGAAATCCGAGTAGGGAAATCTTTCGTTACCTACCGTTAGTAGTCGCTATCATTGAGATACTTCAATTGGATAATGAAAATGATTGTGAAGATCTTGATAGATTGATGAAAACTGTTAGGAAGTTGCAAGATGATCAGAGGAAACTGATATATCCTGCGAAGTTTGAATGGGTAACTGGAATGCTTATTAAGGCTATACAGTATGGTGAATGGATTATTCTGGAGAATGCAAATCTTTGCAACCCTACGGTCTGTATCTCAGTTTACGTTTATAGTACATTTTTTTATCATGCATGCTCGATAATTGATATCATGTTATTCAGATGGGTAAACTTAAAAACTTTGCTAAAAAGGATTGGGTGAAACTTGTTGGGAATGGCTGAAGGCCCAAATTTAATACTCACAACGTTCTAAATTGTTCTATTTATAGATTTTGATTTTGATTCTTGTTGTAATATCCTTTATAATTCTTTGGATTATTTAGAAGTAGACAACAAAGTGCTGGTGGGTCAACCCGTACTAAAAGAATGACCCATTTCAACATGACCCATTATGAATTGATTCCCAACCCACACTAAACTCTGCTGTTATATTGCAAGTCACTAACAATATCTCATGTTTCCTTCTTTTATAATAGGTTCTTGATAGAATCAACTCTCTAGTTGAGCAATCTGGATCGATAACGGTTAACGAATGTGGTACAGTGGAAGGAAAGCCAATGGTCCTTCGTCCTCACCCAGAATTTAGAATGTTCCTGACGGTCAACCCTACCTATGGCGAAGTATCACGAGCAATGCGAAATAGAGGTGTTGAAATTTACTTAACCAATAGTGAGAATGAACTCGAAGAAGTGAAGAGATTTCTTGTTCTTTCAAATATACCTGGTGAACATCTAGTTGATGCAATGGCTAAAGCACATCTTTTTGCTAAAAGTAGTGGGTCCCAGCATAATGCCTGCATTTCGAACCTGGAGCTTGGAAGATGGGTACTGTTATTCCAACAGCTTCTTATAAATGGAAATCAGGCCTTATGGAGTTTAAAATTTAGCTTTGACAATACATATCTTTCCTCTTTAGGCGCTAATGAGGGTAAAGATATTATTAATGAAGCTATTGGCTCTTATTTATCAATCAATCTTAAATCATGTTCGGATTCTTCTTTGTGCTTACCTGGAGGATGGCCCACACCCTTGATGGTACGTGATTTTGTTTTGTACTCGACGGAGACTTCTGTTAGACAAAATTGTATGTATTTGGAGTTTCTTGGTTCACAAGTTGCCTCACATTCGGCTCGCATTGCTCTGGGTTCGTGTCCAATGGAGTTTGTTCAGTGTCGAAGTAATTCCATGAGGACATATGTAACGGATTTAGGGATGTTGCATGACATGGTATTCCCTAAAGCTGACGTGGCAGGGACTGAACACTACCAACCGAACACAATTTGATGTAGCACTCACGAATAAAAAGCTTATGTTTGCTGCCAACTGGAGCATTGAACAGGCTACAATAAATAACCTCAAAGTGTATGTTTTATGGTTAGGGTGGTTAAGTGATCAGTTGCAAGGATATTGCTCGTTTTTTCTACTTTTTTAAAACTATTAAACGAGGAAATGAACCATTCTAGTTGGAACTATATCAGGCAGTCTCACGAGGTTCTTCATAAGGATCTGATGTCACAGCCAATGCTTTCACTTGATCATGCCAATTTAACTGGCAACCAACATCTTATTAATGCTGTTAAGTGTGTTGGGTTGTTAAGGCTTAGCCATCAACAGTGGCATACTGAGACTGAGTATAAGTATAGTGATAAGACTCGGTGCTTTATTCCTGTTTTGGAATCCCTAAGGACGCTTGAAAAAAGAATCCTTGCTATGCTTGTGGAGTCTCCTGTCTTTGATGTGCTTTTTGAACTTTATAAAAAGCTCATTGATGATCATATATCCGCTTGGAATGGTTTAGTTTCATCTCAGTTTGATAACATGTTAATATCCTGGCGTTCTTTGTCAAAACATGTTAAGAAGTTGAAGGACTTTTGTGCAAATGAAGTAGAAAAACTTCAGGTGCTAATTTTAATCATTTTTTTCCGTTTCTTCTTTATTTGTGATGTGGGCTTGTACTAAGTATGAAGTTGAACTTGTGTAGGATGACATGAAGAACTTGGAAAGATCTCTTTCATGGTCTTTGAATTCACAGAGGTCGTTACTATGGGCTTACGGTGGTCATCCGTTTTCACCTTCTTCTGCTGAGATACATACAAAACAACAGCAGCTTGTAAACCTTTGTTCTTCTATTTGGACTACCGACACTAGCATGCAGGAACAAGGTACATCTTTATAATAACTATTATTGTTTTTTATTTTGTTTTTTCATGTCATATTTTTACTTTAATGATAGTAACTTTTTTTATAATAATATTTTTTATATCCAAAAAAAATAAATAAATTATTATCTTGTTTTCTTTGTCATGTCTGCCTACTTGTATTACCCGTCATAAAAAATATATCTAGATTTTACTGCCACCTTTCTCTGACTCTCGATGCATGTGTTACGGTAGGCCCAAAAGGCTCCATTGAAGCAGCTGTTTCCTCCAATTATGAACTACGGTTTCTTGCCATGCAAGGTAAAGTATTAAAACAATATATGTGATATGATTCTTACGTTCATTCTCCTACATAATTTCGTACTTATAGTATGCTACACAACTATTGTGACTGCCTTTGCTCTGATTTTATATTATTGTTCCCAGCATTTCCATCGACTAATTTTTTTTGTTTCCGCTGTATGAAGGTGTTTGCATGTCTGCATTTATCATGAGCCAAGTGGGTGAAGGCGACCTTGATGTTTTAAAGCAGATGGAGGAGATGTATCAGGTATCATGAATGACCATCTTTTAAATCTTTTTCTTCGGTATACATTGCTTTGACATTATACTAAGTAAACTCTTATGTTAATTTTGCAGACCCTTTTAAGTAAATTTAATTACGAAAAGGACAAGCTGGAAAAGTATTTAGAGAATACCGAGCAAGCTTCATTTTTGGGTGATGTATCTAGCTGTTGTGTGATTAACACCGACACATTATGCCAACATGCTGGTTTGAGTTGTTGGCTTGATACTCTGCCTTTAAATGATTATAATAGTTTTGGTCTTGATGCGAGACTACTTCAGGAATTATCGGAGATTGTTTCTCTTGATGAGAAGGAACTAGAATCTGTACGTATCAACCACTTCTTTAAAACTTATCTGATTTGGATTCTTTTTCCGGATTAAATGCATTTGTTATTAGTCTGGACTCTGGAATCATCCTAACCAAAAAGCGATCGGAAAAACCATTTTTTCTTTTTTATTTCTTTGTAATTTTGCAAAGCTCAGTCTGAACCAATTATTGAACATTTATGAAGTGGGAAATTAAATTCGCTGTTATGTTAGTTTTGATTCTTGATATACGTTTTAGGCTCTAGGCTAAATAAAACAACCTTTGGTTTATTTTGTTAGGGTTTATCTCGATTACGTTGGCTATTGGAATCTACTTTGAAGTTTTCACTTAACTTCTCTTCAAGGCCTCCTACCGATTTCTCTCCTTATCAGAAACTTTCTTGGGTTCTTGATGCCTGGACCTCTGTGGATTCTGGTCAGTACAACTTCCCTTCTTGCTTACGTGATATCACCTTTAATGATCAAACTTACACTTATTATTTTTTTACAGCACATGCAAGCATTTCTAGTACTGTTCTTGAGATGTGGTTTAATTGGCATACATCTTTGTGGAAACATCACTCAAATCGTGAAGAGGTATACATTACGCTGCATTAGTATGCATAGCCATATGACTATTTATCAGTCTGTGCAAACATTAAAAGTTTTGTTCTATGTGATGCAGAAAAGCTTGAGCCAACATGCTTATGCAGATTTGGTGCCCGATATGCTTTTCCAACCGGTGGCAACGAAGTCCTTAGACAAGATTCTGTAAGGAATATATGTGGAATACATCAAAACGAGATCTCTTTTCTTTCTGAACTGATTGTTGTTTACCATTATGGTGTTTATTTTGTTTTCTTTCTGATATTCGTGTTTAAATGCAGGAGAGATCCAATTGGCATTAAAAATCTCAATGCACATCGCTTGAAACTTGGGCTTGCTTCCCGTAATCTTTGGCTAAGCTCTCCACATATTGCTGAGTGTCATCATTTCTTTTTATTATCTGCTCGATCTCTCTTTCAGAAGGTGACTAATTTTTTAATGTGTCACAGAAACTTGTTTACAGTTTCCAAGTTTCTAAATTTGTTTTTGTCGTTTCATCCAGATAATACTTGCCCACGAGAAGTCCTTCGAAGCTGAGAATTTTTTGTTAATAAAATCTATATTCTTTTCAGCTCAGGTAATTGTGATAATGGTAACATCCTTTTTTAGCTGAAATTTAATGCACGTCTTTGTCATTTGATGCAGTATTTATATTTTGTTCTTTTATAACAGCAAGCTGATGTGAGTGACATCACATCCCTTCTGGCATCATCAACTCACCATGTTCTGAAGTCATTAATTCCATTTATTAAGCCACTGCTTCAAGAGCTATATGCCCCGAAATCTGCAGGTAAAGAGTTAATAGCAAATCTATTATTTATCAGTTCTTGTTCTCTTTGGTGACATCCATATCTGACCAATTAAAATCTATTTTGTGTATGTCTTCTAGATTCTTTGTTTGATCTTGGTGGTGCTTGGTTACGAATTGGAAGTTTACGTTATCACCTTTTACAATGCTGTGATGATGTGGATCCAGCTGTAAAGAAGAATCTCAAATATATTCTACTAAACTTGAGGATTGCTTTACTTGAACTCGAGATAGAAGTA
Source organism: Chrysanthemum lavandulifolium (assembly GCA_022545495.1). Classification (NCBI taxonomy): domain Eukaryota; kingdom Viridiplantae; phylum Streptophyta; class Magnoliopsida; order Asterales; family Asteraceae; genus Chrysanthemum; species Chrysanthemum lavandulifolium. Next base: position 279,109,921 of record CM040244.1, read on the forward strand.
ATATTTGTCATATAATAGTTTAATGTTAGTCTTATTCTCTTCAAATGTTTTAGAATGTTCAAAATGTTCTTGCAGGTGCGACGAGAGTGTGTCCATCTTGCAGGATGTTTCTCCTTAACCGAGGTTGACAAGGAGATGATAGATTTACTAAACGATCTAAAAGCTGAAAGAAACAGGCGCCAAAGACAGGTAAAAAATAAGCGTGTTTGTGGGTTCTTCTTATTTTTAATAACAAATATATAAACGTGTTAATTTATTTGCATGGGGTTATTCTGATTGTCAGGTTGTGTTCCGTTCTGATACCGGTAAATATAAGAAGTTGAGATCAGAATGTGATGAGTTTCTGAAATTGGTTGCAACACCATTAAATCTTTTAAGGAATATGGCGAATTTAAATTTGCAACAGGTTGCTGAACAAGTGCATAATTGGCAGGTATTGATGAATTGCATGAACGAGTAATATACTTGTAAAGGCGAATTTAACATCTACCGCTGAAACAATTTTCTTATGTACGTGGGTGATTTTTTCAGGAAACTGCAACACGTGTTGTGGACCGTTTATCAAACGAATACTCTCAGTATGTTGACATTCTGCAACCTGTTCAAGTTGCAATATATGAGATGAAATTAGGGTTGTCATTGGTGCTGTCAAGCTGTATGCGTAATCAGTATTTGGATAGAGTTGGGCAGAGAAATATTGATGTTATCTTGGTAATACATATACCTTTACCTTCATCATATGGTACATTATCTTTGCTGTTTTTGTAATGAGTTAATCTTTTTGATTGGCAGGGGGCTGTATATTCATTCATAAGATTCCCTAGAGGCATTGCAGCGAAAGATGATTCATGTATGGAGGAAAATTTGCATGACAAACTTTCATACTTTGATAAATCTTTCCCTACTTATATGAGTGAAAATGATATGAATATGGTGGAAACTTTGGTTACTTCCGCAAGAGACGATAATGTTGATGAAGCGGTCAGTAACTCCATATACCTTCTTACACTCTAATAAAGCTGGCATCTTCATTTTTTTGGATGAGATAACTAAATGAGTGTTTCATGTTTATTATAGGGATCTGTCTTGCAAATAAAAGCTGCAATTCATCAGAATATTCTACTGCGCGTGGTGCATTATGTGGCTCAGGCTCATTTTCTGGACAATGTATCGTTTAAGGTAAATCTTCTTACAGATGAACTTATATTTATTTGAAAGAACTCATTTAGTTGAGACGTATACAAAGTTGTATACTTACTATTTTGTGTCGACATCAGCTCTTGGATAGGATGTTTGATGAATTCGCAAATCTGTGGATGAAAATGAAAATTCAAGTTAGAACCAAAGAAGAGCTGGATTCTCAACAATACAGATTCAAGCCTCGTGATTTTGACTTAAAAAATGTCATTGAAATGGACGTTACAACCCTTGAAAGTTCAAATGAAGCTTTTTCAGAGTGGCAGGAGTTGGCTTCTGAGGAAGTTGAAGCGTCAGTTGAAAAGGTAACATTTTCTAACAGAAACAGGTCAAATGGGTTTCGATTGCCCATAGTGCTTTTCAGTGCATAAAACCTCCTGCATTTTGGTCAAAAAAGTGTAGTGTTACTAACATATTATGAATTTAATAACATATTTGACCCATTACCAGACTCACTGACCCGTTCCTTTTGTCACCTCTAATGGTGAGACTCTTGTACTAATGCACATACTTTTAATATTCAGAACAATGTCGACGAAGAGCAAGCATTGTTAGAGAAAGATTGGGATCTTCTTTTGGAATCGATGCTGAATGAAATGGTCAATGTCTATAATAGCATCTTTGGTTCAACGGATCTCCTTCAACCTGTGAGTTGACTTGTTGACCCTTCTACTTGTAATTTTACAACAGACCAGTGCACTGAAATGTGTTTTACTTGTTATGTTTTCTCAGGCTGGGCATGTTCAAGTGTCTGATTCTGATAGGCTGCGTTCCTTCTTAGACTCTTATGCTTTGGGTACAAGAGTAATAAAAGGTGATTAGTTTCCGGTTTATGCAGTTTTATGTTGCGTTGAGATACAACTCTCATTATTTTTACTATTTGCAGATCTTGATGGCTTAATGTGTTCAAGTTTGGAGTCGAAGCTAATCCCAGAACATGTCTTACGCCTTTGTTTGGAGCATGATCGAAATTCTGTTGCATCTCATCTACCAAAGAATGCTTACAACTTCTACAAGGTACATAGTGCCATTTCTTTTACCTTTTCTGTTATAACTATTAGTTTTTAGTTATAAAACTCTTCTTGGCTTGTGATACAGGATTCAAATGCTTCTTTGTTGGCTAAGATGGTGGATCCAGTTATCAAACTTCAACAGAGAATCCGTCATCTTTTAACTGAATGGGATGATCATCCTGCTCTTCAGAAAATTGTGGGTGTTATTGATATGATATTGTCTATACCTATGAACACCCCTCTTGCCAAGGTAATGCCTGTTTACTTTATATTCAAATGATCACATATTTTGAAAAATTGATTTTTCCTTGCCAAAAATAGTATCTGTAACGATTACCTAAATAAGAAGCTCCAAGTTATTTTTGAAACAGAATGTGTTTCTTTAAAACGTGTTTCTTTTAAATCCATTACTACCATACTACAAAAGATAGCAATATTTCTTGGGCCCAAACCGTGTTACATAAACATATCCTCGGTTTCTGTGTGTTCATTGGAACGTTAAATATCAGTTATCATGTGAAGTGTACATATAAATATTGTGTAGATTCTGCTCATAAATTGTTACAGATGTTACTTTTTTTTTCCTTCTTTGTTGTCTACAGGCTTACAGCTTTTTATGCATATATATATGTTCATTGCTGTTTTTCTTTTATAGGCTATGTCAGGCTTGCAGTTTTTACTAAACAGGGTCCGGAACCTGCAAGAAACTGTTGCAAAGTTCCCCCTTTCTGGTGCGCCTTTAATTATGTCAGATTTTCGGACTTGCTTTATAACTCTTAAGGCTCCCATTTATGTTACCGTTTCACAATTTACAGCTCAACTTGACCCGATTATTGCTCTTGTGTCCACCTGGCAAAAGATGGAGTTTGAATCATGGCCTGCTTTACTTGATGAAGTGCAAGCTCGATTTGATACTAATGCTGGCCAGGTATGTAATACATATATTTTTCTAGAGAAAAGGTAAAATACAAATATATATTTCAAATTAGGGTTTAATACATTTATTTTTGAAAAGGTAGAAACAAGTTTTCATAACAATTTTATTAATTAACATTTGCAAACCCTTCCGAAGTATTACTAATGTGCTTAATTTCTTTTTGGGTACTATTGCAGTTATGGTTCCCTTTATACTCGGTTCTTCGGCAAACTGATTCTAATGATAGTCAATCCATCATGCAGAGGCAAGTTTATAATATGTGATGTAACAAAGTATAATTCTACAAACAAACAAAAATGTGTAAAAAATTAAATTCCCTACTCTTTTATACACACAGCTTGGAGGAATTTATTCAAACTTCAAGCATCGGTGAATTCAGAAAGCGTCTTCAACTTGTGTTTGCCTTTCATGGCCACATCAGCACTGCAATAAATCACAAATCTAATTCAAGGTTTGTCAATTTTCAGTAAATTTTTAGCGTCTTTTCATATCGTTATATGTGGTCATACCTTCATATGTTTGTTTTTATTTTGTGCCAGCTGTGGCTATGAGGATAGTGTGAAGATTCTTTACAATACGTTTGGCTTCTGCGTTCAGTTCCTGCCCAAGTATGTTCTTTTAATAAAATAATATAGGATTCTTAGATAAAAATGCCTTGTAATAAACAATCATTGTTTTGTCAGTGTTATGGAGCAATTAGCATCTAATAGAAAGACAATTGAGGCTGAGCTAAATGAATTGCTGAAATTATGCAAGTGGGACCGTAATGAGTGGTATATGACAATGGAAACTTCAAAACGGACACGCGAGAAATTTAAAAAGCTTATTAAGAAATATACTGTAAGTTTTTCTGTTTTTCTAGTCAATCTGCTACTCAGCAATTATAGTTTCTTTTGTTGGATGCTTACATGTTGTAATGTCGCAGGATGTGTTGAAGCAACCGGTGATGCTTATTTTTACTGAAGAAGCAGCTCGAAGAGGAATAAATACAATGGCAAATCATGTTCCTACTACCTTTAGTGACATATTTGATAAATACAAGCAAGTTCTTGATGTTGCTTGCCATGAAACTCTGTTCAAAAGCAAAAAGAGGTACCCATATATGTTGGATTTGTATGTGTTGTTTTTTATCGAAAGCGGGTTAGATTCAGAAAGTTAACTTAAATTGGAACCGGTCTAACAGGTTGAATTGAAGTCCATTATTTATGCGTAACTCAAATCGTTTTATTTACAGATTTTTTTTTGTTTTTTTCTTTTCTTTTCTAACGTGATAGTTTTTTTAGCATAATTAAAAAATTATTTATTTTTAAAATTCTGGGCAAAGATGTGTTTGTGAGTCAATCCAACCGGAACGGACATGTTTAACTTAGATGTACCTGTTTCAACCCATCTGAGCCGCCCATCTTGTCACCTCTTAGTTATGTCTATGTTTCTAATTGCTTGTTGACTTTGGGTACAGGTTTATATGGTCTCCCACTTGGAGAAATAAAGTGGATCTTGCAATGGAAGATATGCGATTAGCAAGCACGGCTAAGCCTGACTACCAATGTGTCCGACTCGATGAAGCTGAAGGTGAATTTCTTATCTTCCTTTTGAAATAAACATTTTTAGATCTCGTTGTTTAATGTTTTAAGCAAATTGTCATTTTGTAGCCAATGTAGATATTGTTGGAAAGTTCATAAATGGCCAGTCCTCTAGTGACATCACTAAAGAAGAGTGGAGACAAATCCGGTACACATTTGAAAAAATCAGCACAAATCTTGTTAATTGTGGTGAACTTTGGAAGGATGAAAAGAAAAGATCGGCAGCGAAAAATAGGGCTTATTCTGATCTACTAAAGGTGTTGGACGACTGTGGGTTGGCTAAGCATAGATCTAGGATCATGGAGGTTTGAAATTCTTATTTTGTGTTATATCTTTTATTTTATAAATTCATACATCTGTGTCCCACATTGGTTGTCCACTAGGCTAAAACACACACTTTACCTTCTTACCAAATAATAAACGGTTTAGAAATTATTTTGGTGAATTAAAAAATTAAGGTGGACAACAAGGGTGGGACAGTTACCTATATCTAACTAATTATTTTTGTATGATGGGGTTACATCATATAGGATCGATGGTATCTTCAACCATCATATAGTATGGAGCATTTGCTACTTAAAGAAGGTAGATTGGCTTCTGGAAAGCTTGAGGTCGCTGCTTTAGAGAATCTACAAACTGACTGGAAAGCTGCAAATGAATACTTCTTTAAAAGCTTACATTCATTGGGCCATCTGCGAGACATCTGCTCAAAGTTTCACCAGGATTTTGAACTTGAGAAGGTACTTTTGTAACTAATTTGCCTATTTTTTAATTTATTTTATCAATATGTACAACTTTTTTTTTTTTTTTTTTTTTTTTTTTTTAATGATAATGTAATCTCAGATTTTACCTAAAAATTTAAGACATTTGTATTGTTTTTATTTTACGTGTAAAGAATGGCTGGGTTAATGGGTAAACTCACTATTTATAATCCGGGTCCAAAAGTCAGCTTGTGCTAGTTATCTTTTTAAATCTAAAAATACTTATCCATTATTAGATTACTAGCATTGTACCCATGCAAAATTGCATTATCAAATAGCTGCTCTTTGTTTTCAATTTTCGATGATCACTTAGGCTTGACAATGGTTTTTGATTTTGATAGTCTGGAAATATAGTGTGTGAGTGTGTGTGTGTGTGTGTGTGTGTGTATTTGCTGGTGTAAGATATGGGTAGAAGGGAAGGGAATTAGGAGCTTTAAGCATTTGACCCAGTCAAAAGTATATACTATTATATTTATATAATTTATTTGTTCTTTTATAGGTTAAAAGGTCCGAGTCTTACCTCGGTCATCTTGTTGAGATACAAACAAAACATAGAGCTTCTGCTTATAGTTTAGCTGAGGGATTGGAACGCTTAAAGAAACGCTGTTTGCCGCTACTTAACTTATTCACAAACTCACAGCTTTCTCACAATCAAGATATTGTTTTCAACTGCATGTTGCGTCAAAAGGTTTGTTTAACCATTAAATTGAACGTTTTTTGTTATAATTTTTTTACTGTAGAATTGTATTTGATGATGCTAATACTTCAATTTACTGTTGCAGCAACTGTTTGACACTATGTGCAGCACTCTAAATGATGAGTGTTTGTTGCTCACAAGTGTTGAAAATAACCATCTAAGCTGTCAAAGTGTTGGAGCTGCTGCCAGTCAGATTCGTCTTTTCCTTGAAAAATTTGTTCCTGACTTTAGGAAGTCTAAGGTACCCTTCTTTAAATTTTCCATAGACTTGTGATGTAGAAAAACATTTGATTTAGTTCTCGTGACCAAGATTTTTTATAAAATCAAGTAATCAGTCCCATTAAAATGTTTATTGCGACAAATATTGTACTAGCAAGTCAAAATTATAGTTTAAAATCGCTGCTGTGTACTAACAATTAACATGTTGACAGGAATTATTGGAGGAATATCTTTTTGGTGATTGTGGCAGTCTAGTAAGCACGTCAGTTGTATTGCACCCTTATTGCATCACAAAGCAGATGGAACAGTTCGTCCAACACAACTTTTTGCTAGTTAGAGATTTTAAGGAGCAATTGCATGTTATTCGTAAGCAAGATGTACATGCAGGCTTAGCAAAATATATTCTACTTGACCATTTTGAAGAAATCTTCACAAAGGTAGTAATAATTAATTTATTTAATGATATTTAGTTGGATTAAAAAAAAATTCTGCTTGTTTATCCGATTTTTGTTATATGTTTCACTCTTTCAGGGTAACCTTTTGGACGAGTACTATAACTCTGCTTTGGAAGCAAGGAATCAGTCAAGAAACGTTCCAGATGTTCATAATATATCCAAAACTGAAGCTAGGTTCGCCGAGTCTCTTAGGAAAACATGCAAACACATTGTTGATGGTTTTGAAGGAGTCAACTCGGAAAATAACAAGCTCGATTCTTCAGAAGATTACTTTAGTAATATCAAAACCTGGCAAGAAACATTTGATTCTAGAGTAACTAATCTTCAGTTAGACACTGTACATGATGAATTAGTGAAAACACTTAACTTTGCTGTAAGTACCTTTTTATTTCTGTCTTTCTACTGTTACTCAAACATACAAGTTAAAGAAGCTTTTTAACACTGATTTTTTTTAATTTTTAGGGAGAACTCACGAGCCTTTATGGGAGTCAAGAAACGAGTCTCAGTCATGTTGAGGCTCAGCTGAAGTATCTTTATTCACTATTGGACTTAATGATAACATTTGGCAATGGTCTTCTTAGCGACTTTATGGTGGCCCACAGAACTGTAAGTTGGGCTTCCCAAAACTTTTAATTTAATAGCTTGGGTTTCATGACAATTTATATATTTTTATAATTTTTTACAGCTGTCTATGGTTACTCATGTGCTTGCCGAGATTTTCGCTTCATTATACAAGCAAGGTTTTGGGTGCACCACAGAAGACCAAGAGGATGATGGTGATAAAACTCAAGACGCTACTGGAACTGGTATGGGTGAGGGTGCTGGTGCTAAAGATGTGAGTGAACAGATTGAAGATGAAGATCAACTACTTGGAACCGAAAAGGTATTTTTTGTGGGCCCTCTTGTTTTTCTTCTATTGGCTTGAATATAGATTTTTATTTTAATTTTGTTTGATTTCTTTAGGGAGAAGAAAAAGATGCGTTGAATGATAATGTTCCAAGTAAAGATGATAAAGGTATAGAAATGGAGCAAGATTTTAATGCTGATGCTTTCGATGTTAGCGAGGATGAAAACGATGATGAAAACGAGGATGAAACTGAGGAACCGGAACTGGATTCTGCCATGGGAGAAACTGGGGATGATAGTGAAGTTGTTGATGAAAAACTTCGGGATAATAAAGATGATGAAAACGATGAAAATCCTGACAAAAATGAAAAGTATGAAACTGGACCATCAGTTAAGGACGATGATAGAAGTAACAGAGAGCTCAGAGCTAAGGAAGATGATCCAACCACAACTGATGAGGCAGGCGAGTTAGATCCTGATGAATCAAACAAACAGAATGAGGAAAATGACGATCAGGCACCTGATGACGGTACTGACGATGTTGAAGATATGAACATAGACAAAGACGAAGCGTTTGCTGAACCCACTGGACTAAAACCTGATGCTCCTGATGTGGGTCCTGATGATGATATTGACATGAATCAGCAAGATGATATAGATCACAATGAAGAGGATGCAACAGAAACGGTAGATGAGTCAGCCGAGCTCAACGAAGCTGAAGAAGAAAGTAACCAAGAAAACCCAGAAGAAAATGGGACTGAGACGGTGACTGAAACTTCCGAGATGGAAACCGAAGAAAATAACCAAGAGAATAAAACTGATGCTGATGTGGATGCACCAAAGAACGATGTCACTGCTCCTGTTGCTAATGATTTCGGTGCTGACCATCAGTCAAATGACGTATCTGCCACTCAACCGAACGGTAGGTCAAGTGGAACATCCATGAGAGAGGTTGCACCCGAGGCTACATGGTCAAACACCAATGATCTGAAAAGTGATTTAGCTCCTATAAATGGTTTACCTAATTCTTCAGAGAATGAAATCAGTATAGCTGATTCATCAAAAGGTGGGAAACTAAACGATGAACATATTAGTCAATTACCAGAACTTGACCCATCATCTCTTCAGAAGAACGAGCCCAACCCGTTTCGAAATATTGGTGATGCACTTGATGGTTGGAAAGAACGAGCGAAAGTGTCGGTTGATTTGGAAGAAAAGAAAGACGAGCCTATGGAAGAATTAATGGATGAAGAAGATGTTGATGCAGATGAATATGGGTTTACTTCTGGTATAGAAAAAGGAACGGCTCAAGCACTTGGGCCCGCAGCAGCCGACCAGATTGATAACAATATTGAAGGAAAAGAGCCCACCGATGAAAATGGTGACGGTGGCATTGCAGACAAGAAAGATGATTCTGAAATGGACGTTGACGAACAGCACGTTGAAGCCAAGCCTGCTAAGAATAATCCATTAAATATTGGAAATACTGTCCATGAGAAGATGGAAGTTGTAGAAACTGAGATCCCTGATGAAATCCCAGAAGTTTATAACCCTAATGAAGTGGATGAAAGAAACGGAACAGGGACTTTGGTCCACATGGAACGTTCTTATATGACCTATAATATAAGTCAATTCAATCAACTTTCAGTTGGTGATGATGATATGGGAATGGCTCACGATCTTGAAGATGTTTCTGGTGATAAGAGAGATTCTGCTACTGCGTTATGGAGAAAATATGAGTTAAAGACAACACAATTGTCACAGGAACTGGCTGAACAGTTACGTTTGGTCATGGAACCAACTCTTGCTAGCAAGCTGCAAGGGGACTATAAGACTGGAAAACGAATTAACATGAAAAAGGTACTTTTTTTTTTTTCTTATGTGTTATTTTATTTTTATTTATTTATTTATTTTTCTTTCTAAAGATGGAAATTTAGGTTCAAGATGTGATAATATAGTTTGGACAAAGTCTATGTTTTTTAAAACGCGCAACCTTCTTACAGAATGATTATTTATAAGTTTTTTATTAACTTGGATAAAAAGTGTCTCGGGTTCCCAACTCCAGATCAACTCAGAGAATAATGTTAGTGTTTTGACTTTTAAGTCTGTACACTATATGAAACTTGTTTTTTTGTTTTAAATCCCACAATCGTCCAAGGGGTGAAAATTTTCTTCCTTATATAGCTTGGTGGAAAAAGCATTGATAAGTTGAAATTCTGAACCGCCCGTTTTGCCATATCTAATTCTTTTCAATACTACAATATATGGCTTAACTTGATATATTTTATTTGTGGTTATTGTCAGGTGATTCCGTACATTGCCAGTCACTATCGGAAAGATAAAATATGGTTGAGGCGGACACGGCCTAATAAACGTAACTATCAAGTTGTCATTGCGATAGATGATTCTAGTAGCATGTCAGAGAATAATAATGGAAGTGTTGCTATTGAAGCTTTAGTCACTGTTTGTCGTGCAATGTCTCAATTAGAAGTCGGGAGTTTGGCAGTTGCAAGCTTTGGTAAAGAGGGAAATATTCAATTACTACATGACTTCGATCTTCCTTTTACAGCGGAAGCTGGAGTTAAGGTTAGTATTCCATGGGACCTGAGTAAAACTTAATATTTATTTAATTTTAAATTTGTTTCTGAACCTAAACCGAGACGAACAGGTCAAATGATACATTACACTTTTATCTAAACAAAGTTAATCTGATATTATCTTGAAATTTTGTTGACTTGATCTTGTCCACTGAATCAGATGCTCTCAAGTCTGACATTCAAGCAAGAGAACACGTTAAATGATAAGCCAATGGTTGAGCTGCTGAAGTACCTAAATAACACACTGGATTCTGCGGCAATGAATGCAAGACTACCATCTGGACAAAATCCATTAGAGCAGCTTGTCATAATCATAGCTGATGGTAATCTTCATGAGAGGGTACGTTTGTTGTCATGACTCATGATTATATCTCAATATTGCTTCCTACTTTCTACTGACCAATTGATTTATTTATCTTTTCAGGAGAATCTGAAACGTCGTGTTAATGACCTTTTGAGCAAGAATCGAATGGTTGCCTTTTTGGTTTTGGATAAAGATCCTGAGAATTCAATAGAAGTACTTCCAGTAAGTAGACTCCCTTCTACTTTATGTTTAACTTAAGCTGCCTCGCATTTTTATGAATACGTCATCAGGAGTTAAATTTACCGAAACTATATATTTGATTCATGCAAACTCTAAAATCTTAGTATTTGTTCAAGCATTTAGGTTAGTTTTATCATAAACTGATACTATGTAATATTCTTTTGGTAATCATATTTAACACGTGAATATCTATGTTTTTTGTATAAGAAAAAGCACAAAATGTTTTTTGGCTCGGCCCAGTTTTACTCGGTCTGTCTTGAGCCTGCTTATTAAAACATGTTTACAACCTTCCCATCTTTAACTATAAGCTGTATTGCCTACCCTCCTTCCAAGGGGACCAAAATATAGTTTAAAATATATACGTATATCCGCTTTCATAAAATCAAACTGGGAATCTTAGTTTAATGTGTATGTGTGTTCACTCTTTCAGGAGGTTATATACAAGGACAAGAAGTTAACTACAGTAAAGTATATGGATTCCTTTCCATTCCCGTTCTACGTCATCTTGAAGGACATTGAAACTCTTCCAAGAACACTTGCTGATTTATTACGACAAGTAAGTTTTTTTCTTCTTGTATTATATGGATTTTCATTAAAGTCGGGTTGTTGATCACCATCTTGTTTTTTACCTCCCGAATTGCAGTGGTTTGAGCTTATGCAGCATTAGGGGGTCCAAGTGCATCTACACACACGAAGATTCTTATAGCAGATCAAACTTTTGATACTAAATGTAGGGTTTTGAATATAGCGAGGAGGAAAAATTTTGATGCTTTGTATAGCCTTTTCCTCATTGAAATTTTGTATCGATGAAACCTTCATTATATATAAAATATATGAAAAACCGCTTGAGCCCCCATTCTCTTCAGTACCTGGTAAAATTATACATGATCTGGTTGTGGTATTTTCTTCTCGTTTTGGCTTACACTCCTTTACACACTTATGTAATTCTTCTCCTTTTGGCATCTCAATCATTTCCACTATACAATGATAAAGTCATAACAACAAGGCTTTTCCGATGTAGTCATTCTATCTTCGTCTGATTCGGAGATGAAGGTGAGAACTGAGAACCACGGGACAATAAGGAAGTAGCTACGTTACCTTTATACTTGGGCATTATTGCCTCTCTTATATTGGTCCTCGGCTATAGTCAACCAAATAAAAAGCTGTCAATGAGCAAAGATGAAGACGACCTGCCTTTTTCTTGGTTGTCACAGTGGTTCCTCGCATTCATCTCGCAAATCAGGCAAGAATGGAATGAGCAAATTGTGGTTATAACTCTGTTGTGCAAATAAGGGTGGCGAATACAACTCCTCTGTATGAACTATGACGTCATTCCTTGCAGCAACCACCAGAATAGTGCAGAATGATTTTAAGAGACTTGTAGCTTATTTAACTCGTAATCCATTAAGATTGTGATCTTTTCTTTTGGTATATCAAATGTTTTGTGTTTTAATAGCATCTCATGTGGTACTAAGAAGCTATTGTGTATTTAAATTACGTGAGACAAATTTGTAGTGTGTATGTTATGAAATAATTAGTTGTCGTTGAAGATAAGTAACTAAAGAGACTACCACAGTACCCACTCAAGCTCCTAACATCTCATCTACAAGTCATTCAGTACAAAATGTTCACAGCTACAAAACAAGTCAACCCAAGATGAAGCTTATGCTTGATACAAGTTTAGTTCTATGTTACATGATGTGAGAATGTATTGTACATGTAAATAAGTCCAGATTCATATCATATGTAGAGTAGTTGTCAAGGCAGTTAGGTGTAGTCAACATGTTGTATATATACTCTTCATTTCCATTCTGTAAGATAACTTTTGATAACTAAATACAAAGTTCTCCTTCCCTTTCAAACTTTATCAGTAACTAATAAATATTTTAACTTTATATCACAATAAAATCCTTAGAAGACATCATAAAAATTTTATGGGATAAAAAAACTGTTCTGTAGAGGTGTACTATCATAAACTCAAAGGTCTATGGGATGAATTAGATGCATTAGAGGCTCCCTACAACTGTACATGCAAGTGTGTTTGTGAAAATGGTAAAACAAACGGAGAAAGGGATCAAAGAAAGAGACTCATTCAGTTTCTAATGGGATTAGATGAGAGTTACACTAATATCGAGGTCAAATCCTATTACTACAACCCTTACCTTAGTGGCCAAAGCTTATAGTATGCTTAGACAGGGAAGAAAAGCAAGAGAAGCCCCAAAGCAGACCACTACACACGGTCTCTTTTGCCACGAACACTTACAAAGGCAACAATTATGATCCAACAAGAAACACCGTAAATCGAACTCACAATCTCATACCCAACCACAAACAAGGAAAAGCACTTTCAAAGCGGAGTTATCTGTGGAAATTGTGGAAAAGAGGGTCATACCAAAGAAGAATGTTACAAACTTGTGGGTTATCCAATTGGCCATCCCCTACACAATAAGTATCAACCAAACCAAAACCTCATGAACCAAACCAGTCACAATACAAGCCAAGGACAGTCAACATGGCAATGACAAATGAAAACACTCCAGTTGAGGCTCACTCAGTTGACACTCAAAACCTCATGAACTCGCCACGAGTACTCGATGAATCGCAAGGATGGATCGATTCTAATCAACTCAATCAGGTGTTGTTGATGATGCAGAATAATGCAGAGACCTCTACTTCTGGATCTCACAACTTCATGGCAGGTAAACCCACAAGAATCATTGCTCATTACATTTCTGGTTCTAAGGAAATTTGGATAATAGATAGTGGGGCTGATCACATATGCATTTCACTCACACTCATGCACAACATAATCACTTGCATAACACCTATTATTGTTCACTTACCCAATGGTCAAACATTTCAAGTCACAAAGATTGGTTCATCGCCTTACAACCAAACATCATCTTGCACAATGTCTTTACATACCCACCTTCACAAACAACCTCATCTCGATCAAGAAGATACTTGACACACCTCAAATCAATCACATTTACTTACAACACTTGTGTTTTCCAGGGCCATGATGGATCTCAAACTCATGGACTACTCAGTGGTGATCTCTATGTTCTACCTTCTTCTACACTTGTGAATACCACTACTCAACCTGTATCAAAAGCATTTTCCTCTATACATACAAACAATTTTTCACTTTGGCATGCTAGATTGGGACACCCATCTTCTCAAGTTCTCAAGACCATCAAACAATTGTCTTTCAGTAAAGCAACCTCATATCACAATTGTACAATTTGTCCATTATCAAAACACCATGCTTTACCTTTTAATTCTAGTTCATCACATGCTGATTCAATGTTCAAACTCATTCATGTTGATGTATGGGGTCCTTACCACCATTGTACAATGAATAAATGCAAACTGTTTCTCACAATTGTTGATGACTTTTCAAGAGCCACATGGACATATTTAATTCCAACCAAACATCATGTTATCTCAACTATAAAACACTTTCATGCTTATGTCAAAGCACGGTTTCACTTCAATTCAAACACTCGAAGTGACAATGGCACGAATTTGTTAATTCAACTCTCACTGAATTTTTCAATGATAATGGTATCATTCACCAAACCTCTTGCCCATACACACCACAACAAAACTCCAGAGTTGAAAGGAAACACAAACATCTCTTAGAGGTTGCTAGATCTCTCCAATTTCATGCCAATTTCCCAAAACATCTATGGGGTTACTGTATTCTCACTGCAACCTATCTCATCAACAGACTCCCCTCACCCATTCTACAAAACAAAAGCCCCTATGAGCTCATTTACAACACACCACCCCCACTTGATCATCTCAGAACCATTGGCTGCAGAGCTTATGCTCATCACCACACACCTGACAAATTTCATCCAAGATCAATTCCTACTATCTTATTGGGCTATCCTCAAAATCAAAAAGGTTACTTGCTTTATGATCCTCTACCACCAAAGTTATTACCGCAGACATGTAACATTTGATGAAAACTCTTATCCATTTCACAACTTAACTTCCCCGCACCATCTCCAAACACCACCACCCAACCTTCACCATTCACTATCAATCAACCAGTCATCACACCTCACCATATCCCTACAATACCAACTACATCATCACCTATACACAGTGAATCAACACCCTCAACACACACTGAACCAATATCACCAACACACACTGAACCAATATCACCAACACACACTGAACCAACACCCTCAACACACACTGAACCAATATCATCAACACACACTGAACCAACACCCTCAATACACACTGAACCAACACCCTCAACACACACTGAACCACTATCCCCAATACACCTTGACTCAGTACCACCTGAACCACCACCCTCTACTGAACCACCACCTCCATCATACAGAACTTCTACAAGAACCAAAACCAAACCAGTCAAACTTTCTGACTATCATTATAAACTTCCACCATCTCTCACCAAACATCACCACTCCAACTTCCTTAATTATTCAAACTTAAAACCAAATCACTACACTTCATTAATTGCATTGACGGATGAACCACATTCTTATGTCCAAGCTTCCAAAGATCCAAAATGGATTGAAGCCATGGACAAAGAAATCTCGGCACTTGAACAAAACAAAACTTGGGTACCCACTTTACTTCCACTTTGGCAAATCTTCTATTGGTAGTAAATGGGTATACTGAGAATCAAGTATCATGCAGTTGCAAAGTTGAAAGATATAAGGAAAGACTAGTTGCTAAAGGGTATCATCAAAAAGAAGGTATTGACTACAAGGAAACTTATGCACCTGTGGCCAAGATGGTTACTGTGAGAACCCTTCTAGCTGTGGCAGTCACATCTAATTGGCACATTGAACAGTTGGATATCAATAATGCTTTTCTCCATGGGGACTTGAATGAAGAAGTGTACATGTCAGTCCCACAAGGCTACTCACACAAGTTTCCACCTAACACTGTCTGCAAACTAACCAAATCCCTCTATGGTCTTAAACAAGTTAATCGACAGTGGTTTGAAAAACTCACTACTTTCCTCCTCACCCAAGGATTCAAACAAAGTTTTGCAGACACTTCCTTGTTCACCATCAACAAAAATGGTTCCCAAACTTCTATCCTAATTTATGTTGATGACATCCTACTAACTGGAGATGACAAAACATACATTGATCACATCAAATAGTTGCTCCATCAGACTTTTAGCATCAAGGATTTGGGACCCCTACACTACTATCTGGGCATTGAGTTTCTCAGGAATTCCAATGGTTTAGCCATGACACAAAGGAAGTATACTTTGGATCTTCTCAAGCTTGCTGATGTTCTTGACTCTAAACCATATGCTACACCCATGGAACCCAACACCAAATTAAATCTCACCGATGGCACCCCATTAGTGACCCATCTTTGTCAGAACTTTAGTTGGTAAATTAATTTACCTTACAATTACAAGACCAAACATCTCCTTTCTTTTACTCTCTCGATCGGTTCCTTAAAGATCCTAGAACACCTCACATGAAAGCCCTTATCGTAGTACTCGATATCTTAAACTTTTTCGTGCCAAGGTTTATTCTTCTCCTCCACCAACTCCTTAACTTACTCACCCTCGTGATAGTGATTGGGCGATTGTTCTTTCTCAAGAAAGTCGGTTTCAGGATATGGTATTTTCCTAGGCTCTAGTCTCATTTCTTGGCAATCTAAGAAACAAGGTGTTGTGTCAAGATCCTCAGCGGAGGCGAGTATAGGGCTTTAGCAGATAACTCATGTGAAATAAGTTGGGTCACTTGCCTTCTCAAAGATCTGCAAATACAAGTACCTACCCCTGTTCCCATTTTGTGTGACAATGCATCTACAATTGCTTTAGCCTCCAATCCAGTACATCATGCTAGGACAAAGCACATTGAGATTGATTGCCACTTTGTCAGAAACAAGATAAAAGCTGGTGAGATTCTACCTTCATTTGTTCCTTCCAAATCTCAAGTGGCAGATATTTTCACCAAAGGTCTTAGCAGAGCTCTACATTACAATTGTCTCTCCAAGTTGGGCATATGTAATCCTTACTCTATGCCAACTTGTGGGGGGGATAAAGAGACTACCACAATACCCACTCAAGCTCCTAACATCTCATCTACAAGTCATTCAGTACAAAATGTTCACAGCTACAAAACTGTTGGAAAATTTAGTGCACTTGTGGGATTAGTTCACACCTTGTAATGGGTTAGGAGGTGCAGATGTACACCATAAGGTCCATGAACACCGACTCTTATAGTGGTTTGTATTGGTAGTGCTAGTAGAAATCTTCTTTGGTGAAAATCTTGCTAAGAGAAAGTCTTGCTTGTGGAAAATCGCTTGTGGCTTCCATCGATAAGCGGTGTTTCCACCGATAGCGATGTTTCCATCAAGTGGTGTATTTCCACCGATAGTCAGAGTGATACTTTCCACTAGCGATTACTTTCACTTGTGGGATTAGTTCACACCTTGTAATGGGTTGGGAGGTGCGGAGTGTACACCCATAAGGTCCATGAACACCCGACTCTTATAGTGGTTTGTATTGGTAGTGCTAGTAGAAAGTCTACTTTGGTGAAAGCACCGCTAAGGAAAGCTTGCTTGTGGAAAGTACCGCTTGTGGCTTCCAGCGATAAGCGGTGTTTCCAGCGATAAGCGATGTTTCCGAAGTGGTGTATCCATCGATAGTGCTATGAAAGTCTTGATAAGCGGTGTTTCCACCGATGGTCAGATACTTCCACAACTTCTTTATGACCACGTTTAATTGGTCATGTAACCACTAATGACTATAATGGGGATAATTATGAGGCTATTAATGGGCGATTAATACTCATAATTCCATTAGAATAGCTCAAGAGTAACCTCTATATATAGGAGATCCGAACATGCATGAGAGATATCTGAGAAAACACTAAATACTTATAAGCGAAAGGGTTATAGAATTGTGCCTAATTCTCTAAGCGCATTTGGTCTTATCCCAGTAGATATTCGTGATACCCGGCATTAGGGTCAAATAGTTTACTTTGGAAAGTGATCACACGATTCCAAGTGATATCCGGTAACCACCTAGTGGTATTGCTCCGTCATTGATTGTCTTAACCCCGTTATGGGATCTAACCCCAACAATCAAAGTAAACTATTTGTGATAATCAATGGTCGCTGCCGCAATGAAACACATGGCTTCAAACTTTGCCAAGCTTGATAAGTTTGAAGGGTGGACTTTAGGAGGTGGCGAAGAAGATGCACTTCTTTGTCAAGCATGAGTGTGGTCTATGTGCCGACTACACCAATTCACGATGATGGTGATGATGCTCTTGTGGAGCGGATCGGAGGAGGAGCAAGTGGGAGAATGATGACTACATATGCAGAGGTCTTATTCGAATGGTATGTCGATTCTTTGTTTGATATTTATCGAACTTTGAATCTTCCAAAGAACGTAGGATTCCTTGGATGCCAAATATATGGTGAGGATGCATCAAGTAAGAAGTTCCTTGTTAGTAATTTCACAAATTACAAAATGACCGATTCAAGACCGGTTATGGAACAATACAATGAACTTTGGAATACTTGGAAGGTTTACACAACACCAAATGAACATGGATGAGGCTATCAAGGCATCGCAATGATCACAACACCAAAAGCTTTACCTACTAATGATGCCAGAGTTGTTGTAAAATTCTTGAAATCTCTTTTTGCTAGGTTTGGAACTCCACGAGCTATAATTAGTGATCGTGGTACACATTTCGCAATGATCAATTTGATCGTGTCATGCAAAAGTATGGTGTAACCCACCGTCTCTCTCTGCGTACCACCCCAAACAAGTGGGCAAGTGGAAGTTTCCAACCGTGGTATAAAAAGAATTCTTGAAAGAACGATGAGCGCGAAACCGTGCATCCGGTCGGATAAACGGATGACGACTGGGCCTTCCGTCGACTTACAAAACACCAATCGGTGTACTCCATACAAGCTAGTGTACGGAAAGGCATGTCATCTTCCGATTGAGCTCGAGCACAAGGCATCTTGGGCCTTGAAATATGCAAACTTCGATATTCAGACGGTTGGTGATCACAGAAAAGTTCAAATGAATGAACTAAATGAACTCCGTGATCAAGCATACGAGAACTCTTTGATCTACAAACAAAAGACAAAGAAGATTCATGACTCTAAAATCAAGAACCGCGTTGTCAACGTTGGTGATCGAGTCCTTCTTTTCAATTCAAGATTGAAGATATTCTCGGAAAGCTCAAGTCCCGTTGGTGCGGTCCATTTACCATTACTAAGGTTTATCCTTATGGCACCATTGAGTTATCTCAACCCGATGGTCCAAATTTTAAAGTGAATGGTCATCGATTAAAGCATTATTTTGGAGAGGACATTCCACCCGTGGTTGTCCGGATCTACAAACTTTCCCATGAACCAATGAATGCGGGGATCGAGTCAAGCTAGCGACTCGATAATCAAAAACAAGAGACACACCATATGGGTTTTCACCCATATTTCGACTTCTTTCTACTTTCTACCACCCTAGTGTGGGGAGTTGCCCATTATGTATATAAGTTTAAGTCAAAAAAAAAAAAATGTGTATATAAAATAAAATAATAGCCGTAGTATTTCCCTTTTACGTTCTATGTTTCGGCATAACCACGGTACTTTGAATATTGAGGCAATATTCATTTCTAGTGTGGGGGAATTCTCACGAATTTTATCATGAAATTATTCCACCCAATTCCCGTTTTGGCCAATTTTTTTTGGAGTAAGTGTTTTCACTTACTCAAAGAAATGTGTCGATCCGCCATGTCTAACCCACATAAGGATTGGCTAATCCAGAGCAAACGGCTCTTGGTAAAGATTTCTCAAATCCGTTTATGGCTTGCAATTTGCCCAAAATTGTATGGTGTTCAAATTTCACCATATCTTTAACTAGTGAAAAGTTGGCTAGCCGACAAGTTTATGGCTTGTGGTAAAGCGGTTGAAATCCATAATTGGTAATCGGCTCACCAAAGATAATATTGATAATTTATCTAAGAGTTGGCTAGTCCGAAGCAAAGCGGCACGGTAAAGACAAATTAAATCCGTTGAAAGCTTATGATTTGCTCAAAATCATTTGGTTATCATTGTACCAAGGTTCTTACTTGAACTAAAACAATTGGCTACTCGTAAGTAATGGCTTTTGGTAAAGAAATGAAATCCATTAATTTTTCTTAAAACATTGCTAGGACTAGCAATATCTTAGTGTGGGGATTGATGAGTGTCTAAATACTTATCATTTTTCTTTGTTTAGAATGCCAAAACATCCGAAAACACTCGAAATGCATCAAAATGATGAAAATATCACAAATAAGTGTTTTATGTGTTTTAAATGCAAAAATATCAAAATCGGATGAAAACGATCAAGTTTGCATAATTGGCGCTTTAGTCCCCCAAGTTTCAAAAGTTGTCAAAATAGTCCCCTGTAAATCAAAATAAAGAAAATGTTATTTAAAGTCCCTAGGGATTCATAAGTTGTAAAAATTGGTCCTTGAAATTTAAAATTGCAAAATTACAACTTTAGTCCCTAATCTTTGAAAATGACATAAATAGTCCTTGGATTTTTAAAAAAATGGAAAATAATAAAATTAGTCCTTGTACTATTCATATTTGGCAGGAATGGTCCTTGTGATAACTTTGAAAAATTACAGTTCAAATTTCATGTTTGGATAATTTACAACATTGGTCCTTGTGATCATAACAAACCAAATTGGACCCTTTGTATTTTAAACCCCAGCCAAATCAAAAAGAGCCCCTGTCAATACCCTTGACCCCCATTTTGACCCCCTTTATTAATATCCTCTGGTCAAATATAGTCAACCCGCCAAAACCACGAGCACTATTCACCTTCCTCTCCATCACCTGCAAACCAAAACCAGTAATGGTTTTCTCCACTTTTCCACCTTTCCACCTGTCTTTCCACTTGTATACCCTCTCCCCTCCACCTTCACAATACCCCAAACTTCTTTAAATGCCAAAAACCTGCTCTTGACTATTTTGGCGCCAAAACTCCAAATGGATGGTTCTGATGATTTTGACCAATCCAATGGTTGGAATGAGGTGGGATATGTTCAGAGATGTCGACAAAGCAGAAAAAGATCATTATAAAGGAAAAGAGAAGCAATGTGAAGAGATAACTAGAGTAATTTTATTTTCTTATGTTGTTTTTAATAAGTTAAGTTTTCTAGTGCAATTTAAAGCTTTCAAGTATTTTGTAATCAAACCTCGATGTAATAAAAACATAATTTCGTTTCAATTTCGGTTCTATGTATGAATTCGGTTTATGACAATTTCCATGGTTAAATTCTCATAATTTGCAAAAGTTGTTAATAGTTGTTGTTATTGTTTAAGCTCATATAAGCTTTGACAAAGCTTATAAGTCGTTAGAAACCTTTCAAATCCGGTTTTATTCAAAGAAATGAAAAACAAGAAAAATACCAAAAAATAGATTGAAAATCAAAATCAAGTGAAGATGGTGCAAAAGACTCAAGTAGGGTGATATATGGATTGCTTTTTGGGTTAGAGCTTTGGGAAGCTATAGGGTGTGATCTCGGACCTTGATTCTCGTCTTGTGCATGAACTCATCTTGTAAGCAATTTCTTTGAAATTTGCATTTCCTAGTAATAGTAATTAAATCTTATTAATTCTAGTTCAATCCTGTCTAAATATAGTTAATGTAAGTTAATTAATAGCTTTCTTGGATTAAAAACTTGTTTTAGTCCTAAAAAGCTCAAAACAGTTTACTAAAGTGGTGTTTGGTTTACTGTGTAAACTGTGTTAAGAGGCTTGTTGTGTTGTTATTTGTTGTTGTTCTAAGTCAATTTATTTCCTAATAGCTCAGTCAAGTAATAAAAACCAGTCCTCATTAGTTAAAAAGTCAAAATGATCTTTGAATCTCATTTCTACTTAGCTGTTGGAAATTTAGATTGCATAATCATGCATTCGGTTTGGAAGTTGTTTATTTAACTTAATTTAGTCTCATAATAGCTTAATATAACATATTTAGTAGCTGGGATCATTCAAATCTCATAAAAGTCAAAGTCTTAGTGTAAATTAAAAGTCAAAATTTTCGGTTTGGTCGATTTTGAATAAAATAGAAAAATTTATATAGCACTTAATATTAGTTTTCAACATTTGAGCTTTTGGATATCAAAATCTAGTTGCTCATCTTCCTAATAGTATTTTTATAATCTCTATTTAGTTTATTTAGTCGCTTATTTCATAGCTTATTTTGACCCTTGTTTGAAAACATGCCTGTGCACCGTGAGCCATCTAGTTTCATAAGCTCTCACGAGTTTATTAATTAGCCTAAGCTTGTGTATTTTGAATTTTTGAAAGCCGATCTAGCTATCTTAAAGTCAAGCTTAATTTTCCAATTCTTAGCTTATTTGGTAGAAATCGCACATAGCTTTTGTTTGTCCAAAACACTTACCATACACCGAGTCTTTACTCGGTGGTTTTCAATTTTTCTCAAGCTTGTCACAAGCTTATTAATGGAAGCCAAACCTTGAAAATTAGCTTTTGGAAAGCTTAAGCGGTAAACTTGTTGGTTCAAAGTTCTTTTTCATTTTCTAGCTTATTACGATTGCTTAAATACTAGCTTAAAAGTATCTAGATAACCATATAGTACCACTGCAAACAGATAGATTTGTGCTTATTTTGGCTTATTCGATGCTTATTCTTAAGTCAATTGTTTTTTAGTTGTCAAACTAGCTTATTATCGATGTTTAGTTTATTTCCATTTTACATTTTGCTTATTGAGTAGCTTATAAGCCATTTGGCTTAATCCTTGTGCTTATTTAGTCATATTGCTAACTGTTAAGAAATCATAAGCCAAATCGAGCTTATTAGTGTTTTTCATAAAAAGTTGTAGTTTTAACATTTGCTTATTTCCTTGTTCTTAATAAGTTTCAAAAAGAAAAATCAAAAAAATAAAATAGTTGCAAAAGCCGGTCTTTGGGATTCGAACTTGGCCACCCACTCACCACACACACACCATACCAAGCGCGCTTGGGTCTTTGGTGGTTTAGCTTTGCACAACTTAATACTTAACCCTTTTGTTCTATTTAGCTTATACGTATTATTTAGCTTATTTTCACTTATTTAAACAAGCTTTTCAACATTTGTATTTTTCTAGCTTTGTATTAGTATAAAGTATTTTACAAAAAGTTTGATTTTTACGAATAGTTTTAGTATTTTTAATCATTTAATTAGTCTAAAATAGTATTTAATTCATAATAAAAATATAAAAGTCAAAAAATATAAATCTTTTTTCTAAAATTTTCTTTTGTCATATAGGAAGTAAGAAAATTGTTTTACACTCGTGGGACTTTATTTCACAAATTTTACGTTTTGTGCTTGACTCGCGTAATTTTTATACATAACGACGCTTTCATTCTAGGTCCCGTTTTAGATAATTTAGGTTTACGTTTTAATTAAAATAGTTTATTTAAGTTATTTTGTTTCATTAATCAAGAAAACATCATTGTAAAAATAGTGATAGCGTTTATTTAATATATTTTAGCTTTTTAATTTTCTTTAATTTGCATTTAAGCCCTGTAATTTATAAACTTTTTCTTTAGGTATAAATATTCCAAAATCCTTATTGATCACTATCCTTAGTGATTATTCGACATCTGAATTTGTTCAAACACCATTCATCCTCCGTGGGACTTAACGACACAATGGAAACACTATCTCTCCGGATCTTAATTGCATTTGTTTCTAAGTCGTCGAAGTTTATTACGGTTGACCATTCACAAGTGGTTAGCTTGTGTGATAAACTGTTGTTTGGGAGCGAACCACATACCTTGAAACATATGAAGGAGGAGTTAACTCTTGTTGAGTTGGGCGATCATCATCGCACATTGAGGAATCTCTCGAGTGCGGGATAATGACAAGCCAAAGAGTAGCAATGCTCTTGGTGCATCTGTTGTCAATATGGTGGAGCATAACAACTCCACGGTACAATGACAACAAAGGCAAGCGCAAACATCATGATAACACAAGGCGGATCCTAACAAGAAGGCAACACCTACTTGTTGGAAATGTGGCAAGGCGGGTCACATTAAAAGGGGACCTGCAAGTGGTGTTAATGTTGGTGGTAAAGCCAATGGATCGAGCACTAAAAGTTCGTGGAGTGGTGGTTCACCAACTCTTGAAAGGTCGAATATGTTTAATAAGTCTTTTCGATTTATTATGTTACATATGTATCTCGAATCTTTTATGCGCGGATGATGATGTTCGTGGTGGGTTGACTCGGTGCAACAGTTCATGTGTGCAAAGATAGAAGTTGGTTCAATACTTATGAGTCATCGAATGATGGTTCTATTCTTCACATGGAAATGAGTCAATGACCTTGGTGCATGGTCGTGGTTGTGTAGATCTTAGGTTTAGTTCGGAAAGATTGTAACTTTGTTTAATGTTATTCATGTTCACGATATAAGGAAAAACTTGGTTTCAAGTAGTGTTTTGAATAATCATGGATATAAACAAGTTATTGAATCGATAAATTTGTTCTTTCTAAATGTGGTGTTTTTATTGGTTTTGGTTATTTATGTAATCAAATGTTGAGCTTAATATTACCGACAGTGTTATTTGAATTTTGTGACCACATATGATCGACCGATTACGCCTTTGGCATGCTAGACTTGGTCATGTTCACTATAAAAGAATGCAAGATATGTCTAGGGATGGTTTAATCCACGCTTTTGACATGGACTTTGAAAAGTGTAAAACTTGCATGTTGACCAAGATAACTAAGAAACCCTTTCGGTGTTAGTCGTGAGACTAAGATCTTGGAGCTTATTCACAGTGACATGTGTAATTTGCATGCCACTCCTTCTTTAGGGAATAAGAAGTACTTTGTGACATTTATTGATGATGCTTCTAGATTTTGTTATGTCTATCTCGTTACATACCAAGGATGAAGCATTAGATAAATTCAAAGTGTTTAAAAGCGAAGTTGAATTACAACTGGGTCTTTGATCAAAAGATTAAGGACCGATAGGGAGGTGAGTACATGGATACTCAGACTTTCGATCTGTTGGAATAATCCATGAAACGACGCCCTTATACTCCTCAACAAAATGGTATTTCGAAAGGAAAAGCAGGTGCAAGGAGATGGTTAATTCCATGTTGTCCTATTCGGATCGAGTCGAGGTTACGGGGTGAAGCTATGTTAATGACTTGCTATTTGCTAAATAGGGTTCCCAACAAAAGGAACAAGGTTACCCCTTATGAATTTTAAACCAAAAAAAACCCCCAAAAAAAAAATTTAAAAAAAGGGGAAAAAAAAAAAAAGGGGGAAAGGGGAAATTTTAAAATTTAACCAATTTTTTAAACAAAAAGGGAAAAAATTTTTTTTAAAACCTTTTTTGGGAATTTTTTTTAAAAAAAAACCCCCTTTTTGGGCCCAATTAAAAAAAAAAACCCCCTAAAAAAAAAAAAAATTTAAAAAAAAAAGGGGGTTTTTCCTTTTTTAAAAAAAAAAAAAATTTTTTTTTTGAAGGAAAAAAAAAAAAAAAAAACCAAAAAAAAAATTTTTTTTTTTGGGGAAAAAAAATTTTTAAAAATTTAAAAAACCCCCCCAAAAAGGGGAAATTAAAAAAAAATTTTAAAAAAAAAAAAAAAAAAAAAAAAAGGGAAAATTAAAAAAAAAAAAAATTTTTTTAAAAAAAATTTTTTTTATTTAAAATTTTCCCAAAAAAAAAAAAAAATTTTTTTTTTTTTTAAAAAAAAAAAAAAAAAAAAAAAACCTTTTAAAGGGAAAAAAAGGGGGAAACCCCTTTTTTTTCCCCTTTTAAATTAATTTAGGGGGGGAAAAGGGTTAAATTTAAAAAGGGGGAAAAAAATTTTTTAAAACCAAAAAAAAATTTTTTTTTTTTTTTAAAAAAATAAAAAAATTTTTTTTTAAAAAAAAAAAAAAAAAAAGAAACAAAACCCGGGCCCAAAAAACCTTTAAATTCCCTTTTTAAAAGGGAAAATTTTTCTTTGGGTTTGGGCCCCCCGGGAATTAATTCCCCCTTTTTAAAATTTTTTTTTTTGAAAACCCAAAACCAAAAAAAAAAAAAAAAAAAAATTTCCTTTAAATTTTAAAAAAAGGGGAAAAACCTTTTGGCCCAAGTTCCAAATTTATTTTTTAAACCTTAAAAATTTTTAAAAAAGCCGGACAATGGTAAGTCTAGACACTTGGGTGTCGAACATAGCATGATTCATGAGCTTATCATGAATGGGGTGGTATCTATAGGTTTGTGAGATCTCAACAACTTAGGCCGATCACTTGGAAAGGTCCGGCTAGAGACTTGGTTATAAAGTCCAAAGGGATGGGTTTAAGTCCAAATTAGTCCTTTGAATGTTAGGACACCCAACTCCTCCCGAGGAAACTTAGGAGCCGAGTTCAATGTGGAAAGTTGAACATTCGAGGTGGAGCACATGTTTTATATTACATCCCAAGGTTGTGCCGGAAATTCAGAAAGGAGGATGAGGTCTTCCCTTAATGGTTAATTTTCTTAAAAAGTGCTTGGGGGAGCATGAATAAAGAGGAATCACCTATGTAAATGTTGAAGTTTTGCCGCCGGGAAGCTTTGGACTTTTAGCTTTTACAACATTTATGAATTTGGATATGGACACATGGCTTGTATAGTGTCGAGCTTTTAAGTGTTTGAAAACTTTTGTGTATTTTATCTTGGTATTCAAATGGGTTGAAGGGTTCAATTCTTGAACACCGATTCTCGAATATTTGAACGTGTAATTTACTAAGATGGAAATTCAATCCTCGGGACATTTTCGTTTATGCAATGTTTTGATTGATGTTTATTTTTCATGCAAAGGAATAAATTTGGGGATGATTGTTGGAAAATTTAGTGCACTTGTGGGATTAGTTCACACCTTGTAATGGGTTAGGAGGTGGAGTGTACACCCATAAGGTCCATGAACACCCACTCTTATAGTGGTTTGTATTGGTAGTGCTAGAAAACCGGTGAAAATCGCTTAAGGAAACTACCCGGGAAAGTTTGCTTGGCTTCCACGAAAGAGTTTCCATTGATAAGGCGATGTTTCCCCAAAGTGGTTATCCACCGATAGTGCTAAGTAATCGATAAGGTGTTTCCACGATAGGTGTGAAGCTTTCCATGCTTTTCACTTGTGGGATTAGTTCACACCTTGTAATGGGTTGGGAGGCCGGAGGTACACCCATAAGGTCCATGAACACCCGACTCTTATAGTGGTTTGTTTGGTAGTGCTAGTAGAAACTCCGGTGAAATCCGGGAAATCCGTTGTGGAAATCCTTGTGGCTTCCATGGCGGTGTTTCCACCGATGGCGAGTTTCCAACCGATAGGAAGTGTTTCACGATAGGTTTGTACTTCCCCGCAAGGTGAAATCTTGCTTATGGAAAATCCGCTAAATGGCGTTTACAACTTCTTTATGACCACGTTTAATTGGTCATGTAATCACTAACGACTATAATGAGGATAATTATGAGGCTATTAATGGGCGATTAATACTCATAATTCCATTAGAATAGCTCAAGAGTAACCTCTATATATAGGGTCCGAACATCATGAGAGATACGAAAAAACACTAAATACTTAAAGCGAAAGGGTTATAGAATTGTGCCTAATTCTCAACGCATTTGGTCTTATCCCAAGTAGATATTCGTGATACCCGGGCATTGGGTCGAATAGTTTACTTTGGAAAGTGATCACACGATTCCAAGTGATATCCGGAACCACCTAGGTGGTATTGCTCATTTGATTGTCTTAACCCCTCCGGGATCTAACCCCCAAACAAAACAAGTCAACACAAGATGAAGCTTATGCTTGATACAAGTTTAGTTCTATGTTACATGATGTGAGAATGTATTGTACATGTAAATAAGTCCAGTTCATAGCATATGTAGAGTAGTTGTCAAGGGTTAGTTTAGTCAACATGTTGTATATATACTCTTCATTTCCATTCAAGATAACTTTTGATAACTAAATGTTCTCCTTCCCTTTCAAACTTTATCAAAATTAATAAATATTTTAACTTTATATCACAATAAAACCTTAGAAGACATCATAAAAATTTTATCGACAAAGAAAAACACAAAGCGGAAAATGAGGTTTTGACCACAACCAAATTGGACCAATATATAAGCTTAAAATAGAGCCTTTTCATTGACCAATAAAGGGTTTGAATTGGTTGATAAATTTGTGATAAATTCGGTTTTAAATTTTTGTAGAAAAACAAGTTTTTATTGTTGAAAAAGTGTGTTTGAGAGATACTAATTTGTTTGTTCTAAAAGCCAACATGGAAGCCCTTATGACTAAAGGTGAAACTATTGAACTTGAGGACCACGAAATAGCTAAAGCCTTTCATACTTGAAAACTCGATGACTTAGAACACATCAAAAGATTAGATATGCAAAAGGCTATGATTAAGTGGGCTATTTAAGGTGAAAAATTCTAAATTATTTCATGGGTTTATCATTAACAAGTTTACTAAATCAAGAATCAAAGGTCTTAACATCAATGGCTTGTGGGTCTCGGAGGCCAAACCTTGTCAAATCCCACATCTTCAACTTTTATGAACACAAAAAAACACCAATCCTAACCGCATATGTTTCACTTCCAACCATTCAAGAGACTTCCGACTTGATATTTCTCTTTTGATCCCTATTTCGGAAGAGACTAAAAAAAAAAAAAGCGGTTTGGGTTGTGGTGGTGGAAAATCCCGGGCCCGAAGGTTTCACAATCAAATTTATTAAACATTATTGGGATACAATCAGGATTGATTTGATAAAAATGGTGAAGCGTTTTGAAATTGAAGGGAAATTCCAAGAGGTCGAACTTTGTTTATTGCATTAGTTCTAAAAATACAAGACCCACTTTATATCAAAGATTACATACCCATAAGTCTTATTGGGTGTCAATACAAAGTCATTGCGAAAGTACCAAAAATAGACAATTTCTAAAGTTGTAAATTGGTGGTCGGTAAGTTCGGGCTTACATAAAAGGGAGACAAATAATTGACGACCCTTTAATGGTTCACGGATCATATCTTGGGAAACTAAAAGACAAGTTTATTCATACTTAAGGTCGACTTTGAAAAGGCCTTTGACTCTTTGATTGGAAGTTCTTGGATCACTTATGGAACAAATGGGTTTTAGCTAAAAATGGAGGAAATGGATTAACTAATTCCTTGATTCGGGTTTTAGTTCCCTTGTTAATGGATCACCAACCAAAAATTTAAAGTTTAAAAGGGATTGCGCCAGGTGACCCGTTATCCCGTTTTATTCATTATCGCGGTTGAAGCACTTCATATTTCTCCCAACTTGCCAAGGGAAACGTTTTGAAGGAGTTTGGGGCATAAAAGATTGACATCTCGCATCTTCAATTTGGATGACTATGTTATAAGGAAATGTTCTCTTGAAAATGTCAAAACATTTGTCATTCTAAGGTGCTTTCAAATTGCATCTGGGCTAAAAGTTAACTTTATAAAAATCAAATTTTAGGATTGGGGTGAACAACCAAAAGTTCAAAACTTTTCTTACCCTCAAACTTAATCATCGACTCTCCCTGCACCTATCTTGGTCTCCCATAGGTTCAAACATGAAACATCGTTAATTGGCAACCCATCATCGATAAATTTCACAAACGCCTTACATCGTGGAAAGCTAAAAACTATCTTATGGTGGTAGGCTCACCTTATCAAATCGGTCTTAGGGCCGGCCTTATTTTCCCCCTTTAATGCCCCAAAAGGTGATTAATCATTTTGAGAAAATTAGAAGTCTTTTTTGGGTTGCTCATTGTATTCTAATAAAATGGCTTGGGCATGGAAAAAATTTTGCTCTCTAAATCTTGTGGGGTCTCAAAATTGATAGCCTTCAAGCTTTAAACCCTATGTTGGTCAAAGGTGGGGCGTTTCATTTGAAACTCTCTTTTGGAAAAACACCATTATGTCCATTTATTGTGTTCATGGTGGTCTCGTCTTATCAACTGCAATGTCGATTAATGTCAAGCCCTTGGGAACTCAATAAGGCTTACATAAGTCTCTTTATGTTTGAATATTAACTTGGACCTTTTTGTTGTAAGTGGGTAATGGTGCTTCTTTAAATTTTGGCGGGAAACTTGGCATGGGGATACTTTTTCAAAGATATTTATCCAAGACTCTCCGCCGAATTCTCAAAATCTTGCAACATTAATGAAAGGTGTAACAACTCAATTGGCCCCTATTTGATCATGGGCTTTGGAGGGTCCTCCGGACCGGGGTTAGAGATGGAACAACTTGTGGACCTTACTAACCTTCCTTCCTTGACAAACACAAAGTCCCGATTCATGGGTATGATCCATTGAAAAAAGAAACCTATCGTGTTTCCCGCAGGGAAGGTAATTGAAGGCGCATTCTAGATTCGGGTGTTGATAATATTAGATGGAACAAATTGGTGCCTATTAAAATTAGCATCCCTTTCTTGGCTTTGAGTAACAATCGTACCTATCGAATCAATTTAGATGCACATGGAATCGATCCACACCGGTTCGTTGTCCGATTTGATGAGGATGTGGAAATGTTTCAACACTTGTTCATTGATTGCGTTGTTGCATCTTTATGGTCCATGACAAAGCTGGTGGGAATTGATGACTTCCCAAAGGATCTTCCTAATCTTATTACTTGGGGCAACGGCCTAATCTACAACAATCCTTAAAGGTATGTTTTGGCTTTATCCAAACCACGTTATGGGTTATTGGAGGTTTAGAAATCGGATTTGTTTGAAAACTTCCAAGGAAAGACACTCTTGTAGATGAGATCAAAATATTTCTCATTTATAGATTAAAACATAGGAATATGAAATTTAATCCTAATGGATTGAATGGATTTGTGATCCAAAAGCGATTGTAATGTTGTTTTGTAAGTTCTTTTCTTAGTATCTTGCTAGAGTTTTATTTATATTGCCGTAAAAAAAGTTATAATATTAAAAACTTCATACAACAGCGGGTCATAATAAAGAAACGCATTTTAAAGTCAGGTTTTTTATTAATATATTCAAATGATTTTACAATATGTTATAAAACTAAACAAATTTTATACTTAACATTATATTCATGATTAAACATGTCTACATATACAAATATTTAAAAAAATTTGATTTGTTTTAAAACTTTTGAACTTATATCAAAACCCGCCACAAAGTGTAAATCTAAAACTATTAATCCATTCGTCTCAAAATTATATGTCCTTTCATATTTACAAAGTTTAGTAAAATAAGCCTTTTAAATATTAACTAATAAATTTTCATTTTCACCTATTTAGAAGCATTTTGATTTGTTGAAATTAAAATTGAATATTAATTTAGGACAATCAAAAATAACAAAGTGACTTATATTTTAGGAAGAAAAGAGTACAAATTAGAAAGAAAAAAAGGTATATATAAGCTCTCAATTCTTTTATTTATTTATTTTTTTTTATCCTCTCCAAATTAATTGTCCTTTTGTATATATTAGTTGTAATTGAATTAAATTTACTATATTATTTTAATCAAAATCATTGATTACAAAATTATATAAAAATTGAATAATTATTAAAAGATAAGACCCTTTTTATAAATTTTGCAATAATCCAAGTTGTAATAAATGTATTTTTCTAAACCATGTTTTTTGAAAGTTGATGGGCCAAAGTAGAATCGCTTTAGTTTACGTTATTTTTTTTTTTTTTTTTCACCACTTGGGCCAAAAATAAACAGTGTTTTACTAAGTAAAAGTAAACAACCTGTTATTTCATTTTCTAGATAGATTATAGTTTATCTTAGTTTTCTACTTTTCTAAATATATTATAGTATAAAAGTGTTTAATAATTGATTTATTTTTTCATTGTGATTAAACTAATCAAATTGTATGTTTTGAAATGCCACTAATGAAAAGTTTGTTTCCTTGAAACTTGATTTTTGTGTTACTATTATTTTGGCTTTAAATTTGAACCTTTCTTTCAAGAGGATATTATAGAATTTATCTTTTGGCCGAAAGAAATACAAAATAACCTTTATCATTTGTTCAACCTAATAAGGGTAGGATCGGGATCGCGATCCGTCCCACGATCTCGATTTGCGAAATAAAACCATCCCGGGATCGGTTTTTGGTTGCTGAAAATAGTTTTAGGACCGAGGTTGTAACACTTTTCTCAAAGTAAATGACACGTGTCATCCATTTTTTAATTTGACTAATACCTGCATTATACATATTATTTGTATCATTATTCGCATGCTCATCACCGGAAAACATTCACCGGCGATCACCTCTTTTCCGGTCCGTTCATTTATATATCACGATCACGAGATCGACCGACCGACCGTTATTTAACGTCACGATATAACCTCTTCCCAGAGCGATTACCTTTTTGAACAGTTTTTATATAGTTTTTTTTTTAATTAGTTGCTTTGGTTTTGACTCGATATTGCCTAATTGGGAACTACCCTTTTAGACAGTCCAAGTCAGCGCAGATGAATCCCGTGGCCGATGCTTTTGAAAGGCTGATATTCTTACCGCTGTTAGTTTTATATATTTTACCATTATTTGTTGCATGTTTTCAAGAAAGAAGTTTTTACTCTAACGTAAGGTAAGGTTGTCTACATCTTACCTTACTTGTACCTTTTCGATCTGACGGGATTAAATTGTTGTTTTAAACTTAATAAGACACCGTTAGGTGTGTGCTGCATCTTACCTCCTCAAGTTTAGATTAGATTAACAAAAGTGGCGAAACGGAGAATGGATTTAAGCACTATGGAGGACGAGACGTCATCGGATCAAATAGTTCATAAACCGGAGGAAATAGACTGGCAAATGCTTGATAAAACAAAGTTTTTCTTCCTAGGCGCAGGGCTGTTTTCGTGTGTCTCAGCTACGCTTTATCCTGTAGTCGTTTTGAAAACTAAACAGCAAGTTTCGTCCTCTCATTTGTCGAGTTTGAAGACTCGTTTTTATTATAAAAATGAAGGTTTTCGAGGGTTGTATAGAGGGTTTGGGACGTCGTTAGTTGGGACTATTCCTGCACGAGCGTTGTACATGACTGCGTTAGAGGTTACCAAAAGTAACGTGGGCCGGAGTACTGTTAAGTTGGGGTTTCCCGAGGCTAGTGCTGCTGCAATTGCTAATGCTGTGGCTGGGTTAACTGCTGCGTTGGCTGCACAGCTAGTTTGGACGCCTATTGATGTTATCAGCCAACGCCTTATGGTTCAAGGAAATCGTGTAATAAGTATATAAATGGGATTGGGTTAGGAAAATTATGCATACTGATGGGCCTAGAGGTTTGGAGGTTTTGGTATATCAGTAATGACATAGCCTTCAAATGCAGTTTGGTGGGCTTTATTCTGTGACTCAAAGGCTCGTGGGGTGGAATTGGGTCGATATGAGTAAAAGGATGAGGACAGTAACGAACCGGTAATGTGGTTGCAATTAGACCTGATTCGAGAACTGTAATGGCTGTTCAAGGCTTAGTGCAGCTATGGCAGGGGTGTATCAGCTTTAGTTACAATGCCTTTGGATACTATCAAGACAAGGCTACAAGTTATCGATAATAGTAGTGGCGATAATAACGGAAAGAAAGGACCAACTGTCGGACAAACTGTGAGGAATTTGGTCAAGGAAGGCGGATTGATGGCGTTCTATAGAGGATTGGGTCCGAGATGGGCCTCAATGTCAATGTCGACTACAATGATCACTACTTATGAGCTGGTTAAACGGTCTCGACTAAGAATCAAGAACACTTAGTACCTTGAATCCTATAAATTTTCACTACCCTGTGATATGTTTTATGTCAAATATGTTATTGATTTGTTCTTAGTTTACTACTCTTAATATTTACAGGATTTACTTTTCTTAATTATA
Source organism: Chrysanthemum lavandulifolium (assembly GCA_022545495.1). NCBI lineage: Eukaryota > Viridiplantae > Streptophyta > Magnoliopsida > Asterales > Asteraceae > Chrysanthemum > Chrysanthemum lavandulifolium. The sequence continues at coordinate 279,143,636 of CM040244.1, forward strand.
ATTTTTAAGCTTTTAATTCATAAAGTTTGAGCTCTTCTTTAGAAAGGTTTTGGGAAACTTAAAGTTGTTAAGATTTATCGAAAACTCTAGTTCACCATATTTTGTTCATATTTGATAGTACCATTAAAAGTACTTTTAATGGTCCCATGTAATCCATATATATCCACAAGGTCACTATTTGTATAATTGAATGCCCAACTAGGTTGACACTCCTTACATCTTTTTCCAAGTTAGGAAGATATCTTTAAAGTAGATAATGGATTAGGAATTGGAAAATAATTATTTTTTAAGGTTGTTGGTAAGAGATTAGAACACCCATTAAACAACGCTATCTAATTGCCTTTCAGGGAAAAGGTGAAATGTAAAACTTTTCTTTATCCGGAGGTAGAGGCCCTTGGACCTCCACTTTTACGAAAAAGAAAGATCGAACCCTTTTTGTTAAAGGAGAAAAGTTTCAAGTGATCTAGCCTTCCATGTTGAACACCCATTACAGATTGAGTATGTTTAAACTAATGACACTTATTAGATAACATTATCTATAAGCAGATGTTGATGGGTGAAGAAAATATGGGTCAGTTTTATAATGTTTTGTGGAATATTTGTGCACTAGTACCTACCTGAAAGGGTATCTTTTTGAGTTTGTATATTACAAGTTGATGGATCCATATATATATTTAAAGTTCTTTGTATATGCAACTATGCAAGTGATGATAGCCAGGAATCTGAGACTTCCTAAGATCTGGTAAAATAATTTTATTTTTGGAAAATCATTCAATGCAAAGATGGTTTGTTTAAACTCATTTAATAGGGCCGTGTTTGGGGGGGTTTATAGATGCTTTTGAACTTTTTAAAATGTTTGGTTTATAAAATAGTTTTTTTGTATTTAAACGCCTTTTAAAAGTTTAATATAAGTCTTTATAAAATCAATCGAACGGGTTTATACGGCTTAATTACAAATTCTTAAACTCCTTCAAAATATAGTGAATTATTACGAAAAACCAATTTCCATTAATTCGAAACAACTTTTAAAAATATGTTTTACGGTTTATAATATAATTTCCAATTCCAATCTAGTTTCAATACATACCCTAACTGAAAAGAAAAAGAGTAATAATTTAAGAGTATGCTACAAATTAGCTTAAAGTTTTCAAAAGATGAGCACAAATGCACAATGGTTTGGCAAAAAAAATCTTATATGCTGAATAAACAAACAGATGGTATATGACTATATTAATAAACTGGTATTTCAACAATCGAAATAGAAAGTTGGGTATCTGTAGTACATAAAAAGAATGGTATTTTGCATTGGCAAAGTCAGTCAGTCACTTGAACACATCTTATAACACTAGCTTATTTGACATAAAACACCGACAACAAAATTACACATCAAATAAAAGCCTTGATTATCCGAAGTTAAATTTATCAAAAGAATAAGCATTTGCTGCAACCCACGAACATTTTGCAAAAAGTTACTAAAACAACGTACACATTCATCTGATATCATGATCAAAACTACCTAAGGTTCTTTTAAGGTTAAACAAACATTATGACCATATTCCTCAGCATTTTTTTTTTTTTTTTTGAAAGGCATCAAGATAAATAAGACCCAAAAAGGAAAAAAAATTAAAGCTTCCTCAATTAACAAGTAATTAATAGAGGAAGGACCCAAAACGAAAATCATCAAAACCTCTAAAGCTCGAAATACTACGTTCTGTTTGTTTATTGCCTGTAATATCTAGAAAAAAATAACACCCGTCGTCCTTATCGCTTTTTATTACATGTTCTTCAAACTAGTTTGTAACATACCGCTTAAAATCTTGTATTTTATGGCGAACCATCCTTTCAATTGAAAAACGATATAAAGACCCATCCCGGATACGTTCGGATTTCCTGTGTTCCGTTTCATCCCGGTCAAATCAAGGATTCCCTGATTAAATCGGTTTGGGATCGGATCCTCATAAAATCGGGTTTTTTTGTCATCCTAGGGTAGAGGGAACAAATTGGTTTTGAACCGAAAAAAAAATCTCTCCAAAAAAATCGATTTTAGTATAAACCAACCGGGGTTTGAAAACCGGTTTGCATGTTTAGATGTCAAAGGTTTGGTCTCAAACCGGTTGGTCATGGAACCGCTTTATGTCCAAATTGGTTTCAAACCAAGGTTTGAGTCAAAACCGATTTTGACCGTTGACTCATATCAAAACCATTTGTTAGTTCGGTTTTGAATTTTAACCGATTATGGCCTCTAGGAAGTAGGAAGTGAACTCTCATTTTAGCTATTAATTAAAAAAGATCCCGCCCGTGTCTCCTTAATTGCCAACTTTAGTTTAAAAAATAATGAATTTAGGTTTGTTTTGAAGTAAGTTCGGTTGGCAAAAATAGTCCTTAAAAAGTTTAAGTGTAGCAAAATAAGTCCTTTATAGCAATTTGGCAAAATAGTCCCTATCCAAATTCATTCTTTAAAAAACGTCACGCGGGTTTCATCACCTTCTTCCATATACAAAACTTTATGTGAAAAGTCCATTAGATTTGGGGCCAAAGTTAAATCTTTTGATAAAACTTGGAAAAACCAGCCCACTTTAATCAATGGCCCAATTATATAGTTCCATTCCATTAATAAATTTGGCCTATATAAATATTAAAAATCATGAAAATTTAGAGAAAAAAAAATCTGAGATTTAGTTCGTGAGATTTGATGGTAAAATTTTATAAAAATCGAAGTTATGCTTAAATTTAAATTTGAGTATATTTATTTATTAAAATTGATCATGCATGCATGCATGCTACCGTCCAGTTAATCCTTTTGTTTTTGGTTCATGTTGTTTTTTACTAGGTGCAATAAAATAAAAGTTTTATTTACAGGTAGTTGTAAAAAGTTTTGTGAAAAGGAAGGCTTTTATCTTAAGAAAATTGTTAAAATTTGTAAAATGTTTTGGTTGGGTATGTTTTAAACCTATTTGGACAAATTTAAAATATTAAATTTTAAAATGGCTAATAATTATAACCATTTTATCTTTTAATAAAAAGTGTTTGGTAAATTAATTTTTAAATGTAATTATAAGATGTAAAATGACAAAAAGGACAAATCTATAATTGTAAATAAATGTTTGAAATATTAAAATTTAAATTTTAAAATTTTAATTTAAAAATCTAAATCAACCTTTCATTTTAGGTATTTGTTTGAAATAAAATAAATTAACATCCAAATTAAATTTATAGGGATTATTTTAGAAAAAGAGGAAAAGAAAAACAAAATTTTTTAGTCCCCGGTCAATTTTCAACAATCTCCAAAATGGGTACGGGAAACCATTCCAGTTTCCAAAATGTGACACGGTATAAGGAAAATACACTTTTTACTTTTATTCTAAACCCAAATAAAAAAATTTGCAACCAATTCCTCAACCTCTTTTCTTTCATTTGGTTTATGCGTCAAAAAGTAAAAAAAAAAAAAAAGTACAAAACTCGGGAATGTGAGATTAAAAAAATTACGTTTTTTTAAAAAAAAAATTTACGTTTTTTAAAAAAATTTCGTTTTTAAAAAAATTTCGTTTTTTTTTTTTTTTTAATTTACGTTTTTTTAAAAATTTTACGTTTTTTTAAAAAATTAAGTTTTTTAAAAATTTTTGTTTTTAAAAAAAAATTACGTTTTTTTTAAAAAAATTACGTTTTCTTTTAAAAATTTTTAAAAATTAAATTTTTTAAAAGAATCACGTTTTTTTAAAAAAATTTATTTTTTTTTTTTCGTTTTTTAAATTATTTTTTTAAAAAAAATTAAATTTTAAAAAGTACAAAAAGAAAAAAGCCTTTACCATTCCCTACGGCCTTTGGCTAACCCCGGTTGAAAACCCATGGTTCTGTTAATAAGAGGTTATCTTGAAAAAGTGAAAGATAAAAGGTGTATTGTTAGTTGGGACACGTTAACATTTGGGTGGAAGAGTGGGTCGATTTGGTTCTTTTTTTGGAGATTGTTAAAATTTGACCAATAAAAGGACTAAAAAATATTTTGGCCTTTTTTTCTTTCCCAAAGTAATGCCCTAAAAAGTTCCCGCCAAAATTGCCCGTTATATTTTTGTAGAAAATTTTAAAGTGCAAGAGAATGTAAAAAAGAATTAAGAAAAGTGAATATTTTGTTATCCTTGCACTTTTTTTTTGGGCAAAAAATATTTATGTATCCTTGCACTTTTTAATGATGATGTTGAATATGTCTTATTGAGGCCGGTTAATCGGGTTTTGGGAAAAAAAACTTCCCATTCCGACCCTAATAAATCAAGTTATTTGGACTTTAATCCGGCAGGTTAATCCGAATAAAAAGTATTATTTAAAAATTAAATGGGTTCGGTTAATCGGGCCAGGTTAACCCAATAAAAAATATAATATAAAATTTAATTAGTTAAAAATCATCAAATTACACTTTTTGTCTTTTGTGTCCTTTTTTTTTCCATCGAGTGCTTGGTTTTCAAATTAATCATTGTGTATTTTATGACCATTTTTATTCTTTTTCAAATTTTAAAAGGTAAAATAGTGTTTTACATAATAATAATCCAAAATCGAAATTTGAAAGTCAAAACATTAAAAATTTAGTGAAAATAACAAAAGTGTCAAGTTTGATGTTTTAAGAATTAGCCCTAATATAAATATTAAACAAATAAATTTTATTATAACCCAAGGAAATATATGATTTTTTTTTTCCATTATGCAGGTTGTTTTGGGTTAACCAATAAGCTTTAAACTCCCGAAACCCGGCGTTAATAAGGTTCGGTTAATTGATCACCGAATAACCTGATAAAGATTTTTAACCCATTTAACCTGATTTGAATAAGCTTATCGGGGTCGGGTTGGTTCAGGTTACACGGCTGGTATTTTTGACAATCTAAGTTGAAACCAATATGAGAAATTGTTATGTCCTTATATAGTTTACAAATTAAATACTGCAGCTGCTTCAACTGCCAAAGGAGTCGAGTAAAGAAGGGGCGACGGTTATGGTACATGATAATAGAACAAACATCATTGCTGAAGAAGATGGAGATAGAATAAGCAACTTGCCCGATGATATTATTCACCGCATTCTCTCTTTCATTAACATGAAATATGCTGTTCAAACTAGTACATTGTCTCGGAGATGGAGGCATATTTGGACTTCAATGCCTTATCTTAAGTTAAATAGTCGTATGTTAGGTAATGTAGCCCAGTTTGCCAAATTTGTGAATCATGCACTATCTCAAGCAACGCGAAACAGAAGTTTCTGAAGTTGAGCTCACGTTCGCTGGACCAACCACCCAACTTTTGTTAAAGATATTGTAAGCTATGCATACTTGCATAATGTTAGGAAACTGACCATGATATGTAGCAGTCAGATTTCTCATACGGTCCCAGAATACCTTTTCTTTTCTCACAGTCTCGAGCATTTCACCCTCAATAATGAATGTGGTGGTGGGATCAGAAGACCTATATACCAGCATTACCTTGGGATTTTCCTGTTTTAAAACTCTTTTGAGTAATATCAGTTTTAGTGCACAGCAGGAGGCTACAATCTTTTTCTAAATGTGTGAACTTAAAGACATCACTTTCGGTTTTCCATGTATTTTCATGAGTTTAACATTTGTTGTCCACAACTTTCTAATCTCACAATTACCGGGATACAGATTTCCAAAGGTTTTAATGTTGTTGCTCCTAAGCTTAAGAATCTGACAGCATCAGTGAGGGCTATTAATCGCTATGAACTACCTACATTCTTTGATTGTCTGCAATCAACAGAGGGCTTTGATTTCTAGAAACAGTGAATCTTTCTTGTCTCCTGTTAAAGGAATGTCCAAAGAAAGAGGCGTTCGATGCTACTCAATCGTTCCAGAAACTCCAGGTGCTAAATTTCTGATACTTAATAGTGAAGTCATAGAGGTATACATACACCACTAGCGATGTTTTTATGTCTTGCCCACATTACTGACCGATTATACAGCAACTGAGATCCGCTAAGCAAAATATGCATGCAAGAAAAAGCTAAACATGACTAAACATGCAGTTGAGACTACCAGAGTACACAGCTAAGAACACCACGATACAGATACAGCATCAAGGACGGGTTTTTGTTGCTGCATGTTGGACACTTGTACTGCTTGATGTTTCGGCTCTAGCTGGAGTGATCTTCACACACTTGCCATGAAACCACCTCTCACAAATGTCGCAGCATATCCAGAACTCATCAGGCGTTAACCTTTCCCAATGCCCCACATAAAGTTTCACCATGTTCATCATCGCTTCATCATCCAACCCGTCGTCATCATCTTTCATTGCTGATGGTGGCGGCGGCTCTTTGGATACTTGCCTTGAGATTCTGGGTCTCGCTGCTCAGTCACCACCAAAGAAAAAACCAATTAATTGTCCAGTTAAAGAGCAGAAGTTGCAAAAGATGGTGGAAATGGGTGGGTCGGGAGAGTTGGGTAATGGGTTAAACAAGTCCGAGCCAGAATAAAATTATTTCTAACACGGGTCCAAACGGACCAGGTAGGCTTGGGCTGCAAATACTTTTTGTCCCTCTTAAACTTTATATCTGGTCAGATTATTAGATACTATTAAGATAACTATATAATTATAATACTAACCTCGATTATTTTTTAAAGGTGGGCATTTAAATACACTTATACACTACAGCCATTTTGACCCATTCAACCCGCTCCAGTTTTAACACTCTTTTAAGAATTTACCAACTTGACCCTTTACGAGTAGTAGATGAACAGATCAACTCAGTTCTTAGTAAATGAGTTCAAGTCGGTGACTTTGACTCTTAATAAAATGAGTTGATTTGAGAAGAAAGAAGTGGTGAGCTCATAATCTCGTTGAATTAAGCTTGAGCAATTTTCAATTATTGCAAGTACAAAGAAAATATTAAATTTTCTTTACCACCTTGAGTTTGACTTGGATTTGGTGCTACTGTGATTAGAACAGATTTTTTATCCTTCTGACTATTCTTTGCGATGCCCCACAACCTCGAATATCGTTGGAAGATCATTTATCATGTTGAATAGCCTCTTCCTGCATCAACAAAAAAAAAAACTTGGTTCAGCACAATTGCCAGCAAAGGTAGAAGAATATGGTTGAAGTTCTGCAATATTTCAATATCTAAATGTGAGATAAAGCATAAAAAACTGATTCGTTAAGATTTAGCTCTAGTTTGTAAGAAGGAATTTATGGTAGACCAGTTAGTTCTATGGCGTCAAAACACAAAACACGATAAAGGATGCGAATAGGCACTATAGGGTTTCCTAATTTGTTAAACTCTGTGAATGGGCAATAAGCAGTATTTGATTACATTATAACACGGAATAACATCCACATACCAGCCACAATGCACGTGAATGTGCCAAATTAAGTTTAAAAACACGTGAATATGCCATATCAAGCAGTCACACGATCCTGTTGATATCATTCAATGGGATGGATGCATAAATAGCATTTAAATGGAGATCATGGTATTAACTTCAAAATAAAAGGCTAAATAGATTTTCAGTTATTAAAGTTTAACAGGCCAATGTTCGACTTCTAAATCAGATATGCTAAATATTACAGAAAAACGATTTGAGTGTCCAAAGTTTGACCAATAATTTTTGCCAACAACCATTTAGGGTCCCTTGATGATCAGCTTAAATTAAACAAACATTAGCTTTCAAGGAGCCAGAACAAAAGGTTAATCCTTGTGTCGGGTAACTTTAGAAGATGGACTAAAGCTTTAGTGACGGTTAACCCATAAGGTATTGCATAAATAGAGACTTTTAATTATTTCCAGTATGACAAGGAAATACCAGCTAAAATCGAATAAAGTAAAGTGGCAATAATAGCTAAAATTCAAGAACGTAAAGTAGCTTGTCTCAAAATTGGATTTCTTTTGATGAAAAAAGTGGCCTTTTCCATTAGAGCATAATGGATACAAAAGATTTACCTTTCCGCTTTTTCAAATCCAAATCTGGCACCAAAATAAAACAAGAAACAAACAACATCACTATGGACCGCAACCAAAGATAACCAGTCCTTTTTTGCATCCCATCTCTAAAAGTTAATACCGAGTGCTGGTTCTGGGAGTTCCGGTGGTACCTCTTCAGCTGGCAGATTGACCTCCCATTGCTCGCTTGGAAAGCCATACAAACACAAATTTTCCTTTTCTGAACAGACAACATGAACAAATTTTCAGATGAAAGGAACAAAATAATAACAAAAATAGTAACGATTATAGATAAGATCTCATTAATCTAGAAATTCACTTCTGATTTCAGGCCAACAACGTTAGCCTTTATGCATTTGTTAGACACCATAACACTTGATATAAGTTCTTCAAAGATTGATAACGCCACGTGAAAACTTCATAGACCAAGTAAATGATTTGTTATCATCTTTATTGACAAGAAGTGATCATATCACAATAGGATGACAACAATGGAATTTGTTACTTGAACAATGCAGAATGAAATTTGCTAGCTCATGTAAAACTGCAAATCATACCCAACGACAATTCCATAAAGGTCTTTTACACAAGTAAAACTGGTTTGTCATTCATCAACATATTTAAAACCACAATACTAAAGACCAAAGCTACGTGCATTTCCTAAAATGACATGTTGCAACTGGGCTATAACCATCTGTCCTTTTTTGCACGTGTAAGAAAAACGGTAGCAGCACATAATAAATCATCGAAAACCATTTACATTGAAAACAAGATACTGTATTTAGATTATTTGCAATCAAAACTCATTCGAAAATTAATTTCAGATTCTAAATCTTCTGTACAATCAAACTAAGTAAAATAGAGTAAATAGATTGTAATTAAATACATATTACTTATGCATTTTGAAAGTCCTATGGTGTAAAATCAAATGGTTTGCTTTCTTAAAGGACCCCAAGCGACACTAGATGCTTTAGTACAACCCGTCTTCAATTATCGATACAGTTACCAGATTAGACCCACATCCACTTTCAATAAGATTATGACAACGATAATAAACCCCTCCTTACATGTAATACAAAAGAGTCAACGATGAGCGAATATGCATCCGTTTAAGATTCTATGAAAATATCCTAGCATTATCGCTGCAGATTACCCTAGCAATCTCACTTCTGATATTACTAAAGGTGAAATTACCAAACAAGGTAACATATATCAAATTTTCCAACACAGAGTATTGACTACTTTTCCGCTTGTCAAAAAACATAAGTTTACTTTTGATCCAAAGGGAGTAAATGTTAAAAAAATTACCAGTAAAAGATAAACGACAATATTTGACATATTAGATATTTAAGGATCCAACAAAAATTCAATTTTTTCAAGTTTGACAAAATTTCCATTTCTGTTATAAACCAAATTTATAGTCATTTTTAGCGAAATTCAACTTATGCCAACTTTTCCGGAAAAAGTATTTCAAACCCCACATTAGCGAATTAAAGATTCATATCATTTCACCCAATTTTACCATTTATTTTTTTTAAAAAAAAATGTAGAAATTATACATTCAAATAAGAAAAACTTACGGTAAGGGACCAAAATAGAGGAAATTGCGTGTTCTAGACCATTTTTTGAGGAAGAGATCCTTCAAATTTATAATTGATTGATCGGTTGGGCAATTATCAAATTAGATCAAATTCAAATCAAATCAAAGAACAGAGATAATTTGGCCATTGGTTTGATCCAAATTGATAATTAACAATCAATCTTATAAATCTTTGAGATCTATACCCAGAAGGTTTAAATTTGAACTTTTGGTCGCGCCGGAAAACGGACCCCCTTCCAAACAAGATTGGCTTAAAATACCTTATATTTTTAGTCACTAGGTTTTTCTCTTTCAACAATACTGTCTCATTAGCCAAACATCAAGTACATAATTAGCACATATAAAGTACCCTCACCCTATATTATTGTCCCATTTCCTTTTTTCGGTTGCCAAATTACTTTTTCAAATGACCAAATATAGATAGAATTTAGATCGATTTTACTATATTACCCTCAGTTGAGACTATTATCACAAACATTAAAGAAGCTATTAATTAATTTGAAAGGGTAAAATCTTTTAAAAAAGTAAAAAGATATTGTTGTAATGACGACGTTTTTTAAACTGTGTTTTAAATAGGGAATTATAGATCGATTTTCTATATTACCCTCAATTGACACTATTATTACAAACATTAAAAAGTTATAAATTAGTAATTTTTAAAGGTAAAACCGTAATTTTGCAAAAAGTAATAAAGAGATTGCTATAACAACGATGTTTTTCTTAAACAGCGTGTTTTTTGTCTGTTCATAATTATTTTGAGAACAAAAGACTAATAACTAATTACAATTAACTACAATAATTATCTAAATTTACCTTAATGCATGAAAGCAACATGCAGATTTTATAAAACAATTATTATTATTTACTTTTTTTAAAAAAGAACTAACCAGGATCACACTGCTGATAAAAATCTTCAACTTCTGCAAAAACAACAAAAAAACAGAAAAAAAAAAGATTACAACACATTATAGAAATTCAAAACCCATTTAAAAAACCAAAAATTTATAAAAATATCTTAAAATTTTATAAAATCTTCAACTTCTGCAAACAAAATCAAAAAAAGATGAAACCCATTATAGAGAATCAAAACCCATTTCAAAACCAAAAATTTTATAAAAATTATTTAAAACAAAAAAAATTATAAAAATTATTAAAAAGAAAACAGACCAGTGGTGAGAGCTTTAATGATTCCCAGACCGACCTTTGAAATCCCTGAAAACTTCTTCAACTGTTCGGGTTATACATTGCTGCTTCCATTGATTCTTAATTCTTAATAAAAAAAATTATTTTTTATTTTTTTTTATATAAAATTAGTGATAGGTGATGAACTGTGAGAGAGTGAGAGTGGTGTGTGTTTTTTTTGTGTGAGAGAGAAAGATGAAACTTGGATTTTGTGGGTGATGAGTTCGAGAAGTGCAAGTGTGAAATTATTCTTCAGTTTGGAATTTTGTTTGTTTTGGGCCTTGGTTTTGGATTGGAATTTGAAACATCATGTGATTTGTTAAAGGTTGGCCTGCGGCCAAAACCCCTTTTCCCCAATTTAGGTTTCTCCAAGACCAATAAGGAGTCCCGGCCGAAAATTAATATATATATATATATATATATATATATATATATATATATATATATATATATATATATATATATAATATATATATATATATATATATATATATAGGTTATTTTAACCAAATAAATTCGGAACTGCGAGAACCACCATAACCAATCATTTTTGGGATATTTAGTTTTAATATTTAATTCAAAAGGGTATTTTGGTAAAATTATTTTTAATTTTATCTTTTATTTTTTTATTTAAAAACGGTTTTTCTCTTGAAATTTTAGATTTTTTTTTTTTTTTTTTTTTTTTTAACCTTTTAAAAAATCGATATGTGCACATGTGTTTTCTTATGTAAAAATTGTATTTTTTGTTTATAAGGTGTTTTGTATTTCGTATCTTTATAAAATATTACATAAATAAATTTATACAAACAACAAACATTTATTAATAGATTGATGCAATTTTATCAAACAACAAAACTTTATTAAAATATTACATAAATATGTTTTATTACAAATATATGAAGCGTGCGTAGATATTACAATGTTTTTAATAACCCCGAAATCTAACGGTGTTTTCCCATTAACTCTCGATCTCTTTTGTTTTTCTCATTGTACACGTGTATAATGTGTTTTTCCTCTTGGTCACTTTTACTTGGTGTTTTTCCCATTGGCCCTTTCACACTGTTTTTTTCATTATTCTCCGATCTCTTTTCATATGTGTTTTCCTCATTTTCCTATTGGCCACTTTCCTCGATCTCTTTGTAATGCCAGTGTTTTAATCCTTACCAATCCTTTCCATAACAAATTTGAAATTAAACAAAATAAACAAGTTAAATGGCTGTAAAAACAATATCATAGAAGGTTTCAAATTACAATTAGAAAACAATGCCCTTAAAAACACATGCTTTGAACCGAAAGAAAATAAAAAGTAAGATTTGAGCAGTTGAGATGGAATTGTAAATGGAATCATGTATAATGACCTTTTACACTTTTGGTAATCATTTTTTCTAATATAACATGACCTTTTACCTATATTTAACCCATTTACTTTATATAACATGACCTTTTTACACTTTTGGTAATCATTTGCTTTCTAATACCCCCGACTCATGCTCATATAGTGTATACATTAAACAAAGTGTGACCATTAAACCATTACAAACATTTTAGTACTAAAGTTCGTGACTCATGAAACTCATAAAAACAAAATTCTCAATGTTGGAAAAACATGACCTTTTACCGGTTGAAACGTAGACTTTTTTATTAGTAAAGCAACATGTGGATGTCAACATTTGAGCCACAAAATAACATTTCGAGATGAAAGATCTTACCCGAGCTTTGGGCATCTCGAAGATTTTCCATCTTGTTATAGTTTCGAATCACCGTGGAGGAAACCGAAGGTTGCCACAACAAACCGATCATTCCACGATAATAATAAATAAATTAGCATAAAAGGATGAATAATTAAAAAGAGATACATTCCATAAGTATATAAACGGAAAAGCCAAAAACACATATGCACAATAAATTAAGAATATGGAAAATTACCAAGCTATTCAAACAGGCCCCCAGGAGCAAAAATAAGATTAAGGAACAAAAAAATCCAATTTTTATAAGAGTAGAAAAAGAGAATTTGAAACCCGCAAACCATCCAACAAATATGTCAAAGTACATAAAGCAACACCCTTATTTTGTTTCAATAAAAACCAAATAAAAGAATTTTTGTCACCCAAAATATAGTTTGTAAATTTACCCTTTTCACATCTAGGATCCATCATTGTATCAAGGTTCTTGGAGACATTTATCTAAGATATAATCGAAGATGCTTAAAATTATTGTATAATATCACAAATTACATGGTTTTCCCCCAAAATGTAAATTGCAACCTATTTGTAAAGTTTCTCCCTTTTCAAGATTTTCCGGCATTGGTTTGTCATCAAGGTTCATCATACATGAAAAAGTTATAATACAAAAAAAATAGGGAATGGTTAACAAATGATGAGAATATTGTAATAATAATATAAACCAACAGTACTCACGAATCCCAATTGTAACCAACAATGGTAAGGAATGGAACGATTACAATCCAATAAAGAATCCTTCGAATCGCCCCAGCCTCATTCTGTTGGCAAACAAGTGAACCATCATAAGCAACACAAACATTCGTTAAAATAACTGCCATCAAACAAGTGACCACGGTTATCAAAGGGAAATAATAACCGAAAAATAATTTGAAATAAGATTTCAATTTACAAATACTAGATGGGGCGGTTTGTAGAATAAATTAAGATAAAATGGAGCTTTAAACCATACCTAACAATCAAAAAAAATCTTCGTTGACTCTTTTTTTGGAAATGGATAAATTAGCGTGATTGTTAGGAACAAGATAGGAGAGGAGGGGGGAAGGGATGGTGGCTGGGTTTGAGGCCAAATGAAAAGTGTTTTGAGGAAAAGCTTTAATGTAAGGTATATAAGATGCTATTTTTATGGAAGGACTAAAATACCTATTTTGCCCTTAATTTAATTTTATTCTTCAAAAATAGTTAACATATTTTCTAAAATGCCATTATCATAGATTTGTTGTACATTATGCTTTATTGGTAATAAAGTAGTTCTAGCTCGGTTTTTTTTTTTCCTATATAACTATACAATTATATATATATATATATATATATATATATATATATATATATATATATATATATATATATATATATATATATATATATATATATATATATATATATATTTTTAATTCAAACATTTTAACATTAAATTTAAATTTCATTCAAATTAAAAAACATTACATTACAAATTAAAAAAACATTAACACGAAATACATAATTATAAATCTAATCTGTCCTCGCATGTAGAGTTCATACCAGGAGTAAGAACGGCAAACCCTCGAACCAGCCAAATCTTCCTCGTCCACCATCGTCTTTGTTCTCCGATAGCTCAATTGATTTTGGTGCGTGTTGTTCGTTATCATCGAAAACTTTTTCCCAACTTGTCGCGAACCCGCTTTCGGGCTTGATCTTTCAAAAAATTCGATCACGGTTTTTCTTTCGGGAGTAATGTCGTTGCAACTCCGGTAGTTTTGTCTTTTGTTCCTTTCGGCCGCCTGGTCAAACAATTCGATGGCTTATAATAGCTTGTTTCCAGCCTCTCGTCGATATTACATTGATTTTGAACGACACCATATCTTCAACCGGAATGGGGGCGGCAAGTATTAAATCTTTTAAGTATTTTGAGGTTGAATTGTGTTTGAAAGTGTGTTAAGAAATGTGTTTGGGTGAAGTTGGTATTTATGAGTGGTAAATTTGGTTTGAATTTTTTTTTTTTTTAATTGAATGACCAAACGGTCATTTTTGTTTTGGTTTAAATGCAAACGTTAAAAGCCTCAAGATACAAGCAATAAACATCGGTCTTGTAAGGCACTCGAATTCCAAACTTTGTCACTCGACCGATGTGAACTCGATCCCCATTCGACTAAACCGATGTTAACATCGGTTGACCCATAAATTTTTGTTGCCAAACCGATCTATAACCCATCCCGCGACAAGCCTTACGGTTGGGATTATGGTTGAGCAAACCATTCAACGGATCGGATTGGACGGTCGTGAAAATCGAACCGGATTGAATCGGACCAATCACATTTAGTTCGGTTTTTGGTTTCGGTTTGAGTTACCGGTCTGGTCTTGGTCTCGCTTTTGGACTAATTCGGTTCGGTTTGGTCGGTCCGTTCGGGACCGATGCTCACCCTTGGTCAAGACTAGGGCGAAAATAGGCAATGAACCGGATCGAATCGAAAGTCCTCGATCTACCCTTTTAACCATTTTTTGGGTTCGGTCTTATGCACAACCAAACATTATGCTTTGTTGGGCCGGACCACCAACATGGACCGAACATTTTGGTTCAATCGGTTTCGTTCGGTCCGATTTTAGGTTTGGTCCCTTTTGGACCGTGCTCAACCCTAGTTAGGATGGGCGGACAAAAATCGAACCGAATCAAAAACCGAGTTGAACGGTCTTACCGAAACCAAACTAACCATATTCGATTTGGTTTTCGGTTTTATACATTTTTATTTTCGGTTTTAATTGGATCGGTTATGTTTTAACTCGATCTCAATTTATGAGATACTAATTTGGATATGTTATGATTTCTTACCCATGTATAAAAACAAATTTTGCTTATATAGTAGTGGCAAGTTATGGGGTTACAGTTTGAACATACAAAGATGTGTTTGGAGATGTTTAAGGAAAAGTTAAACGGTAACATTGATATCTCGATCAGACAATGCAAGTTTTTGTTAAATATTCGCTTTTCTAGATAACAAAATAAAAAACCTCACGTTATACTTGTGATGTCAATGTCATGTAACAAGTTATCAACATTTTTAGTTGCTTTTAAGATCGGTTGTGGTGGTGATAGTTTTAATCACCTTCCGCCAAGTCACATCTTCATGCACCATATTACCTCGTAATGGTTAGGGCGCACTTTGATAGTATGTCATAGGCTGATCATTATAGATAGCATGACAGTTCACGTGACTTGTGACACTAATTTGGATATGTTATCGATAAACAACAAGGTACTCAATTTATTGGGCGGGTATTAAGAGGTAAAATTAAATAGATCTTATCCATGCCTTATAATAAACCGAAAGTAAGATGATTAATTTTAAGAAGACATTTGGCAAATGTGTATTGCGGATGAGTTTCAACATCACAAAAGATATGTTTGAAGATGTTTAAAGAAAAGTTCAAAACGATAACTTTGATATCTCGATCAGACATCGATGTTTTAGTTGAATATTCGCCTTCTCCAAATAACATTGAAAAAAATATAAATAAACAAATAAATAAACTTCATTACGTTATAGTTTGTTGTGTCAACGCCATGTAACAAGCTATCAGCATCTTTTGATTGCTTTTAAGATCAGGTGTAATGGTGTAGTCATCGTCAATTTAACTACATCTTATATAAACACACAAATAGCCTTATAAAATACTCAAACGCACCCACAAAGTTTAACCTAATTTAATGATGCAAACCACCTGATCTTTTTTTTTCCTCGTCGAACTCCTAGTGGTCTAGACCACGGGTGACGGAGATATATAAGGGAGCCCTCGATGTGATTCACCACCTATTATAGCGAAAATTACCAAAGGCTTTTTTGAAAAAGTTGTTTTGCTGACCATATGGGTATTTTTAAAAGGCTATTTTGTTCGATGCTTATTAGCGTGATGTCAAAACCAACACATGTTCGGCCCAATTAATTGTAAGTCAAAATGAAATATTAAGGTCGGCCACGTTACTATTTTCTTTGTATAGCGTGATTTTTCAAAATAAGGCCCCACGTCACCTATTCGTGACCATGGGCGGAATACAATCACCTTAGCATTTATTAAATGAAATATGAAAATGTGCAAAACTCACCGAACTTTTAATATAACAAACTTTATTTATCAAATATCAAAATTCGCTAATTAAAAATTACCGTTAAAGCTCAATTATTAACAAAAAAATGAAATATTGATATCTTTGGCGATGTATGATTTTATAAATGTTGACGTTTTATACATTTTTAAATTATAAAAAAAATAGAAAAAAAAGTTTTAAAACACCTTAAACCAGGGTCAAAGAGCAATTCTAAAAATAAAAAAAAAATGGTTTGAAATGACCGAAATATCATTTGAAACTAAAACGTAAACATATACAAATAAACGGTATCCTTTTTTCATAAAACTACAAAGCCAACTTTTTCTATATATAAACTAAAACTATTATTCATAAATCATAACTCATAGTCATCGCAACATTATGATCAAAAATCATACCCATCGCAACCATATAAAACTAAAACTTTTTATTCATAAATTAAAAATATTACGATCAAAAATTTAACCATAAATATGAAAGGTTGTGTTTAATGCTCATCAACAAACACAATCATGCTTCTATGGTTTGAAAATTGTTTTGATTGAATTTGATGGGTATGTGTTTTGTTCATATGTTTGTGATGGGCACTGTTTTGGTCATAAGGTTAATGGTATGTGTTATAATTTATGGATAAACGCTTTTAGTTTTATATATATAAAAGTTCGTTTGTAGTTTTATAAATAAAAGAGTAAATTACAAGTTGTCCTTGTGGTTTCATTGGGCAAGGTTTAGTCCTTGACCAAAAATTGCACCGTCGCCTTAAGTGTGAACGTTATGCATGGTTGCCTTTGACCAAACGACGTTAAGTTTGACCGTTAAACTCCCCTGTGACTTGCCATGAGGGTAAAATATCATTTCATCTCCCCCTTTATATTTTGTGGTCAATACTCTTCCCATATTTTATTTTTTTCCATCTTCATCCAAATCAAAACAACACTAAGAACCTCAATTGGTCAATTTGGAATGAAATTTGGAAATTGAAACTTGATTTATGTCTCTGGACCTTGAATAAAAACCCTAAAAATTTGAAAACCCATTTGACCAAAACCCTAATTTTTTGTATCTTGGAGAAGATGAAGAACACGTGGGTGGTCGAATTTATTTAGATGAAAAGATGGCTTTGACATTCCCATCTCGATTCTTGGTCTCATCCTTATATTCAAATGGGCATTCGATTACTAATGGTTTGGAAGATAAAATTTGGATGAGTTTGGTGTGTTCTTAGAAAATGATGATGATTTGTTGAAAATCGTTGGAGTTGTGCGGGTGCAGGGGTTGTTTTTTGCAAAATTTCAAGATTATATTCGCGGATAAGGTTCAAATAAGGATATGGAGAAGAAGGGGGAAGGGGTTGAAAGCAACCCGGCACTTATTTGAAGTGATTAAATTCAAGGGAAGATGTGTTGAGGAGGTTGATTAGACGGGTGCTTATTTGAAGTATGTTGAAGCAAGATTAAGGTGATAGGATTCTTTATCCGATGAGATTTTGAAGACGGGTTTTGTTTGAATATGGTGGATCGCCTCTTAGTCCTATGAAAGTTGTGACTAATTTGCAAGAACTTTGGGATTCCGTTTGTGATTAATGGATTACCATTTGAAACATGAGGTTTTGAAGAGATTAGGAATTATTGGGAAAGTGATGATTTGGAAATAAAAAAAAAAGTCAAAAGAGTAAATTAACCGTTCGTCCTTATGGGTTGAAATGATTTTACCCTATTCAATCACATGAGGGAGTTTTGTCAAACTTAACGCCGTTTGGTCAAAGGACCCATATAACGCCACACTTGGGGCGCGGCAATTTTTTGGTCAAAGGACTAAACCCGGTCAACCAAACCCACAAGGACGAACGGTGTAATTTACTCTAAATAAAAGGATACCATTTTAAGATTAGAAATGTTTACGTTTTATTTCCAAACTATTCGGTCATTGCAAACGATTTTCCTATTTTGTGGAATTGCCGCCTTTGGCCCCGATAGTTTTTAAATTTGCTTTAAAAGGGTTTTTTTTTAATTATCAAATTTCAACATTTTTAAGAAAATCATATATCGCCAAAAGCATATTGTTATTGAGCTTGTTTTGTTCATAATCCGGGGTCTTAAAGATATTTTTTATTATCGGATTCGCTAAATATATACTAGATATTTAACAATAAAAGTTTTATATTTAAAAGTTGTAAAGATTAAAAGGTTTAAGGTGAGTTTTGCACATTTTATATTTCATTTTATAAAATGCAAGTGATTGTCTAAATCTTTTACAATGTTTATTTTTAAAAATTTGGCCTTTACCAAGGAACGAAATGATAACGAGCATCATTAATATTTCATTTTGACTTAATTAATATGAGCCCACACATGTTTTTGACATTGCTAATAAATAGCAAACAAAGTTACCATTTTAGAAATATCCATAAAGTTGGTCATATGAAATACAACTAGGGGTGATCGAAAAATCAAATAAATAAAAAAACCGAAATCAAGAAAAAATAACCAAAACTAAACTAATAATCGAACCGATTTTGCTAAAACCGAACCAAAAGGAACTACTAATTTGGTTCTCGGGTTGGATATGGGTTTGACATTTTGAACCAAAAGAACCGATAACCTAATTCATATAAATATATTTTTTTATATTTATATATTTTATTATATTTATATATAAATAAATACTATTAAAAATTATCATAATATAATAAAACACTTTTATGCTTGAAATATATTTTTTCTTAAATAAATATCTATGTAATTATTAAAAAAATTAAAATAGTGAAATTTGTGTTATTAATAACCCAAAAGGCCGATTAAATTCAAAAAAACCGAAACCGGAATTTAAATTTGGTTCGGTTCGATTCTCGTTGACCTAAAAAATTAACGATTAAGAAAAAAATAACCAAAAACCCAAACCGAAGTCAACTTTCAAACCTTCCAAAAGGTTGCTTAAGTTTCCCAAATTTACCAAAAAACAAACTTGTCATTTCAAATTTTAAAGTTTGCTAGTTTTTCATTCCTTTAAATACCAAACATTTTAAGTTTTCATTGGTTTTTATTTTTTTTCGTTGTTTAAAGTAACCCAAACTTTCTTTCAAACATTTATATTTTCCAATTTTTGCCCATAGTTCATTTTTTGGAAAGAAACCACAAATTTTCCAGAATTTCCCATTCCAAAATTTAAGGAAATCCTTTTCCATTTGGAAATTTATTGGTTTGTGTGTAAAAGTGATGGATGGGTTTATCGGTTCATGTGCACAAAAAAGCGCCTCGGGTAGGGACGGTCAACCCTAATAGTGACTTTTTTTCACACTCGGGAATTTGTCTTGATTGGTTTCATACTTAAAACTCCCGCCCAATAATCACTTTAAAATACACAATTGGTCCCTCAATTTGCCAAGTTACGTATACTACAATTTAGTTGAAGATTAAACAACACAAAACCATTGAAGTTTGACTTTTTGTCAAACTTCCAAAACAATCAATTAACTCCCAAATATTGATTAATGGTTTTGCAATTTTGACTTTACAAAGTCAAAATGCAAATCAAAATTTCCACCATTTTCAATGTTGACTAACTAAAGTAAAGGAAATTTGTGGAAATTGACATCATTCGTGTGTTTTATTAGAATGCTTGTTGTTTAATAAGCCTATTTTGTTAGGCTCTCTAATAACATGATAGGGTGAAAAAATCTTTTACCCAAAAACAATTGGGAGTGTCAAATGATTAGAGTCTATGTAATTTTGTGATTTAATAATTCACCTTTCACAAAAAATTAAAAAATAAATAAATAATTTACATTGTTTGTTGTATACACAATGTATACTCTAATTAAAAGAAAGTTTTAAATTTCTACCCGTCTTAATAATTTCACTTTTTTTTTTTTAAGTTTTTTTATTAAACTTTGACTATAAATATTTTTATTTATATAATATAACTAGTTATAATACCAAGCGAAGTTTTGAAAAAAAAATATTTTTAATACTAAATATTTTGTTTTTAAAGGTAATTTACACATAAATCAAATTTATTTTAACATTTTAGTTCAATATATATACAATAAGAATTTGCCAATAAAATTTTTGATATAAGTACAACTAATCTTACATGAGTTTTTCATTGTGCATTTATATCCAATTAAATTTGGTAAAATATTTTTAAAAATTTTTAGGTAACTCAATATTTAATTTTATTTAAGCGATAAAGATGTTGATGTTTTATTTAAATTTCACTATTGATATTATGTTGTCACATGATGCAAGTTTAATAGCACATAATGAGTCTTGATAAAGTTAAAGTATACTTATTTTATAATGGCGTTGATATTATGTTGATATTCATAAAAATATTTTCTAGATATTATATAAATAAATAAAAATTGCATTAATCATTGTTATAAAACAATCACGTATTTTTATTTTTATATTAAAGTAAACCGTGCTTAAAATTTGATAGTTATATTCACGCTTAATTTAAGCCGATTTAAAATGTAAACTCGTTCCATTAAGTTATTTAAAATGAAATAAATGAGCCTTATTGAACATAAAAAATTGATACTTATAATCTTATGAATTTATATGTTGTTATTTTAAAACAACATATACATTTTTTTAAGATATAAAGTTTAAAAGTAAAAGATAAGGGGATTTGTTTATAATCCAAAGTTATTAAAAAACATGGAGGTTTATAATATTACACAACTCCTTATAATTTATTAAAAATCAACCACTAAAGTTTTATTAATTACCTCCCTTTTTTTAAGTTTTGTTTTCAAAATTTGACACCTATATTTTTATTTGTTTTTTTAAAAAATTTTCCTAAATTTATTAAAGTTTAATTAAAATCAATTTAATTTTGACTTTTATTAACCAATCCATCCTGATTTTTTTATGTGGCGTGAGCTCTCCTATTCCCAATTTTTTTCAATGAGAAGGGTTTTAAACAACCCAAAATGATGTAATTCTTTTATTATATAAAATTTGATGAAAATATATGAATATATTGAGTTTTAAATGTATTTCATTTTGGTATAATTTTATAAAATATTATAAAAGCAAAAAAAATATTAAGGGTTAAAACAAGAAAATTAATAAAATTAAAGTTAAAATTATTATTATGGATTGGTGTAATTCATAACAAAAAAAAATTATAGACAATGGAAGGAATTAAATTACAAATAACACTTTGATGTCCATGAGGTGATCCATGCATGCATTTTGGTTGACGATGAATCTTTCTTAGATTCGAGCATGATGAAGATCGACAGTACTGAATTTTGGGGTTGCAGATTATTGATCTTGAGACGGGTTTCGTTGGTCTGGTTCGAGTCTTAGGAATTCTATTACTAGTACTATATTAGTTTATGATTTGAATCATGGGTGTAAAGCTGTGTCGGAAATTTAGTTACTACTTATTAGTGCTGATTATTATGTTCTCGGATGTAATTAGTTTTTACTAGATTAGCTTGTATTGTTCTCATCCAGATCATCATTGTGTATGATGTTCATTTTCATACTTGATTATGTTCTTCAATCAGGTGGTTAAATTGTTACCAACTTTTAGTTTTTCAAGTATGTTTATTGCCAATTGTTTACGCTAAACGACCACAGTCAATAGACTAAACGTACATACAGTGTTTGATGTTGATTTTGACACCCGATTATGTTTTCGAATCATACGCTGATTTTGTGAGCTACACATAACAAGTCATCTGTTGGCATTCATTGTACACATAGATACTCGATGTATGTGTATGTTTGTATATACCCACATATTTTAACACAAAACACATCAAAGTCCTCAGAAACAGCAGCAGATGTGCTTTGTATAGTCTCGTAAAATGAGCCTTGGGATATGGCAGACACATGAATTGCTAGTATATAACAGGCGCTAAACCAATTCGCCATCCTTCATTTTTTCAACCCCAGAAATATCTTGACTCATGAATTGTTGGTGGTTTACTTTTTCCCAAATAACTGGTGTTGAAATGCAGAAAAAGGTTCTGTGAGTAACGTTATGCAAAAAAGGACCTGTTAGACTCACTGATAAAAAGATAAACTCTGGAGCATAAACCGTCCGGCCCATGAAAATGAGTCAAACGTGGCAAGGTTTACTTTATTCATGGGTCGAGGGTTATTTTTATCAAGCGAGTGAAATCGAAACATATACAGATAAAAAGAAAATTAGTCAAACAAGTCAAAAGTAGCTAGAAAAGTATGTTAAATGGTTTGAAAGTCTTCTAAAATGCCTCTTTATGCATAAACATCCTAAATCACTTTTAGTAAGTGATCAAAATTTTTATCGGGTATATCTGCAAACATGTGTTTAGTCTAATATTAAAAAAAATAATACTTATATATGGAGTTAAAGATGATTAAAAACAACATTGTGAATATTTGTGATGATAGTCAAAGATCTCGATTTGTATTGTAATAATATTGATTCTGCAATAAACACATGTTTGCGGGGTCAATCCAACCAGGCCCAGCCGTGCTATAAAATGCACCACTTCGACTCATTACCCAACCCGCATATGACATCAACTTTTGACCCAAGCTCCTGCTAATATCACTTTTGTTACTCACCAACATCAATCTCTCATGGGTCTGTTTGAATGAATGATTTGTGTTGTATTCCCTTTCACATAATCCGGTACATATACACCTTATACAAAGCTTTACAACTAATTGATTTGATCTACTTTAATGCTTTACAACGATCTACTTTAATGCTTTAAACAATAACTTTAATGCTTTACAACTAATAACACACGGTTTAATACTCCCCATTGAGGGAGGAAGGTAACCTCAAATGGGCGAAAATCTTCAAATAAGGCGGGAAGTCCTTTGGTGAAGATATCCGCGTCGATAACGGGGGTACATGGAGAACACGAACACCGAACAGAACCATTCACGGACAAAAATATCAATCTCAAATGTTTGGTCCGTTGATGTTGAAAGGTTGGAGATAAATAGATGGCACTAACATTATCACGAGACAAAGTGGCTACGAAGAAGGTTCTAACCATGCAATCTCGGTACAACATTAAACACCCGATACCCCAAACTAGAACAGAGATGGTGTGTTGTCGTTTGGAAGACCAAGAAAGTAGATTATCACCCGGAAAAAACACATTATCTAAGAGACCGTCGGTGGATGGGCAACCCACCAACGCATCCGTATCCAACAAAGAGAAGTGTTAGAGGATGAAATAGGTGTAGACCAAAATTAAAGTCCCCAACGATCTTAAAATACGTTTAATCCGCTAAATTGGCTCGGAGGATCATGCATTAAAGACAAATTTGTTTAAGGCAAGGAGGATCCGTCGTAAATGTGAGATCCAAGACCACCCAAGACTACGATATAAAGTAGGATCCCGGAACCCTTGGGACCCGGGATTTCGGATTGGGTGTTCGAGAAGGGCGTTGGTCATGGAGCACGCCGGCTGGAGCATACTTCCGAGATAGAAAGAGACCAAGTCCAGAAGCGAAATGGAAAATAATTAATGGCCCAAGATCCCATGTCAAACCATTTGGCGGGGAATCAATGATCTTGTTAGGAGGGGGAGAGGAGGCCAAGAATAATATCATCCCTAGATAAGCAAATAAGCAACCGAGAGCCCCGTAAAATAAATAATGAAGAATCAAGGCCGTGGTAAAACCCACCCGTGTGGCATAATCAGAAACCAAAAACCAAGCCCGGGTGCTTGCTTACCCAATAAAGATCTGCAATAAACAAACATGATGAGGTACCGGGAATCCAAAACCCCGGCGGTTGATGCATATAGGCCAACCCCAAAAAATTAAACCAAAAATTTTTTTTTTCCCGGGCCCCGGGGGGAAAAAGGGGTTTTTAAACCGGAAAACCAAAATTTCCCTTTTAAAAAATTTTTAAAAAAAAAGGGTTTTCCCAAAAAAAAAAAATTTTTTTTTAAAAAATTTTAAAACCCTTTTTTAAAAAAAAAACCTTAAAACCCCCGGGAAAAAGGGGAAATTAAAAAAAAAATTTAAAAAAAAATTTAAAAAAAAACCCAAAAAAATTTTCCAAAATTTTTAAAAAAAAGGTTTTAATTTAAAAATTTAAAAAACCCTTTTAAAAAAACCTTGGTGGGGCCCCTTTTTCCCAAAAATTTTTAAAATTTTTTTTAAAAAAAACCCAAACCCAATTTAAAAAATTAAAAAAAAAAAAAATTTTTTAAATTTTTAAAAAAAAAAAAAATTTTTTAAATTCTTTTACCAAAAATTTTTAAAAAAAAAAATTAAAAAAAAAAAAATTTTAACTTTAAAAAAAATTTTTTTAAAAATTTTTTTTTAAAAAAAATTTAAAAAGGGGGTTTTTAAAAAAACCCCAAAAAAAAGAAAATTTAAAATTTAAATTTTCCAAAAAAAAAAAATTTTTTTTTTAATTTTTAAAAAAAAAAAAAATTTAAATTTTTTTAAAAAGAAATTTTAAAAAAAATTTTCCCCCCCCAAATTTTAAAAAATTTTTTTAAAAAAAAAAAAAATTTAAAAAAAAAAAAATTTTTTTTTAAAAAAAGGTTTTTTAAATTTTTTTAAAACAAAAATTTTAAAAAATTAAATTTAAAAAAAAAAAAAAGGAAAATTTTAAATTTTTTAAAAAAAAAAATTTAAATTTTTTTTGGGAAAAATTTTTTTTCCCCTTTAAAACCCCCCAAAAAAATTTTTAAAAAATTTTTTAATTTGGAATTTTTTAAAAAATTTTTTAAACCCCCAAAAAATTAAAAAAATTTTTTTCCCTTTTTTTTTTTTTTTTTTTAAAAAAAATTTAAAAAAACCAAAAAAAAAATTTAAAACCAAAAAAAAATTTTTTCCCAAAAATTTTTAAAAAGTTTTTTAAAGGGTTTTTTAAAAAAAGGTCAAATGTGTATATAGCAAATTTGATGAATCGTAAAGGAGTCATCATTTGTCTATATGTTGATGACATGTTGATCTTTGGCACCGACCAAAATCGAGTTAACCCGACAAAGGAATTTTGTCATCAAGGTTCTCCATGAAAGACATGGGGAGGTCGATGTTATCCTTGGTATAAGGATTAAACATGAAAGTAATAGAATTTCTATATCTCGGTCTCATTATATTGAGAAGGTCTTGAGGAAATTCAATTACTTTGATTGTACTCTCGTGAGTACACCTATGGATACTGTGAGAAGTCGATGCCTAATCATGGCAAGGTGTATCTCAACTTGAGTATTCTAGGGTAATTGGTCACTGATGTATGCCATGACTTGTACAAGGCCCGATATTGGTTTTGCGGTGGGAAAATTGAGCGGTATACTAGTAATCCTAGTGCTCATCATCGGCAAGCGCTTCGGAGGGTCTTGAAGTATTTGAAGAGAACTATGGATTATAGTCTCATATACTAGATATCCTTGAGTGTTGGAAGGTTACACCGATGCAAGTTGGATCAAGAACATCGAAGACAATTCGTCTACCAAAGGTCGGGTATTCCTACTTGGTGGAGGTGCAATTTCTTGGGCATCCAAGAAGCAAACTTGCATTACCAGTTCAACAATGGAATCTGAATTTGTGGCTTTAGCAATTCTTTGGTAAAGAAGTCGAATGGTTGAAAAACTTGCTTCTTGAGATTCCATTGTGGCCTAAACCTATAGCACATATTTCTATCCGGTGTGATAGTGCATCTACATTGGCTAAGGCTTATAGCGGATGTACAATGGTAAGTCTAGACACTTAGGTGTCGACATAGCATGATTCATGAGCTTATCATGAATGGGGTGGTATCTATAGAGTTTGTGAGATCTCATGTAACTTAGGCGATCACTTGACGAAGGGTCAGCTAGAGACTTGGTTATAAAGTCGCTAAAGGGATGGGTTTAAGTCCAAATTAGTCTTTGAATGCTAGGACACCCAACTCCTCACGAGGAAACTTAGGAGCTGAGTTCAATGTGGAAAGTTGAACATTCGATGACTGGAGCACATGTTTTATATTACATCCCAAGGTTGTGCTCGTAACTTCGAAAGGAGGATGAGGTCTTCACTTAATGGTTAATTTTCTTGAAAAAGTGCTTGGCGGGAGCATGAATAAAGAGGAATCACCTATGTAAATGTTGAAGTTTTGCCGCTTGGGAAGCTTTGGACTTTTAGCTTTTACAACATTTATGAATTTGGATATGGACACATGGCTTGTATAGTGTCGAGCTTTTAAGTGTTTGAAAACTTTTGTGTATTTTATCTTGGTATTCAAATGGGTTGAAGGGTTCAATTCTTAGAACACCCGATTCTCGAATATTTGAGCGTGTAATTTACTAAGATGGAAATTCAATCCTCGGGACATTTTCGTTTATGCACATGTTTTGATTGATGTTTATTTTTCATGCAAAGGAAGTGAACTAAATTTGGGGATGATTGTTGGAAAATTTAGTGCACTTGTGGGATTAGTTCACACCTTGTAATGGGTTAGGAGGTACGAGATGTACACCCATAAGGTCCATGAACACCGACTCTTATAGTGGTTTGTATTGGTAGTGCTAGTAGAAAGCACCGGTGAAAGTCTCGCTTAAGGAAACTATCGCTTGTGGAAAGTATCGCTTGTGGCTTCCATCGATAAGCGATGTTTCCATTGATAAGCGATGTTTCCACCCAAGTGGTGTATCCACCGATAGTGCTATGAAATCTTGATAAGCGGTGTTTCCAGCGATAGGGTGTGTGATGCTTTCCACTAGCGATTTTCACTTGTGGGATTAGTTCACACCTTGTAATGGGTTAGGAGGTACGGATGTACACCCATAAGGTCCATGAACACCCCGACTCTTATAGTGGTTTGTATTGGTAGTGCTAGTAGAAATCATCACCGGTGAAATCTTGCTTGTGGAAAATCTTGCTTGTGGAAAATGCGCTTGTGGCTTCCATCGACAAGCGGTGTTTCCAGCGATGGCGATGTTTCCACCGATAGGAAGTGTTTCATCGATAGGTTGTACTTCCACCGCAAGTGAAAGTATTGCTTATGGAAAGTCTTCGCTAAATGGCGTTACAACTTCTTTATGACCACGTTTAATTGGTCATGTAATCACTAATGACTATAATGAGGATAATTATGAGGCTATTAATGGGCGATTAATACTCATAATTCCATTAGAATAGCTCAAGAGTAACCTCTATATATAGGAGATCCGAACATGCATGAGAGATATACGTAAAACACTAAATACTTATAAGCGAAAGGGTTATAGAATTGTGCCTAATTCTCTAGCGCATTTGGTCTTATCCCAGTAGATATTCGTGATACCCGGGCATTAGGGTCGAATAGTTTACTTTGGAAAGTGATCACACGATTCCAAGTGATATCCAGAACCACCTAGTGGTATTGCTACTGTCATTGATTGTCTTAACCCTGTTCTGGGATCTAACCCCCAACACAAAACAAGTCAACACAAGATGAAGCTTATGCTTGATACAAGTTTAGTTCTATGTTACATGATGTGAGAATGTATTGTACATGTAAATAAGTCCAGATTCATAGCATATGTAGAGTAGTTGTCAAGGCAGTTAGCTGTAGTCAACATGTTGTATATATACTCTTCATTTCCATTCTGTAAGATAACTTTTGATAACTAAATACAAAGTTCTCCTTCCCTTTCAAACTTTATCAGTAATTAATAAATATTTTAACTTTATATCACAATAAAATCCTTAGAAGACATCATAAAAATTTTATACGACAAAGAGAAAACACAAAACGGAAAATGAGGTTTTGACCACAACCAAATTGGACCAATATATAAGCTTAAAATAGAGCCTTTTCATTGACCAATAAAGGGCTGAATTGGTTGATAGAATTTGTGATAAATTCGGTTTTAAATTTCTTGTAGAAAAACAAGTTCTGTTATTGTTGAAAAAGTGTGTTTGAGAGATACTAATTTGTTTCTGTTCTAAAAGCCAACATGGAAGCCCTTATGACTAAGGCTGAAACTATTGAACTTGAGGACCACGAAATAGCTAAACGCCTTTCATACTTGAAAACTCGATGACTTAGAACACATCAAAAGATTAGATATGCAAAAGGCTATGATTAAGTGGGCTATTTAAGGTGATGAAAATTCTAAATTATTTCATGGGTTTATCATTAACAAGTTTACTAAATCAAGAATCAAAGGTCTTAACATCAATGGCTTGTGGGTCTCGGAGCCAAACCTTGTCAAATCCCACATCTTCAACTTTTATGAACACAAATTCAAAAACACCAATCCTAACCGCATATGTTTCACTTCCAACCGATTCAAGAGACTATCCGATCTTGATATTTCTCTTGATGCACCTATTTCAGTGAGAGAGACTAAAAAAAAAAAAAAAAAAAGCGGTTTGAGTTGTGGTGGTGGAAAATCCCCGGGGCCCGAAGGTTTCACAATCAAATTTATTAAACATTATTGGGATACAATCAGGATTGATTTGATAAAAATGGTGAAGCGTTTTGAAATTGAAGGGAAATTCCAAGAGGTCGCAACTCTTCGTTTATTGCATTAGTTCTAAAAATACAAGACCCACTTTATATCAAAGATTACATACCCATAAGTCTTATTGGGTGTCAATACAAAGTCATTGCGAAAGTACCAGCAAATAGACAATTTCTAAAGTTGTAAATTCGGTGGTCAGTGAAGTTCAAGCGGCTTACATAAAAGGGAGACAAATAATTGACGACCCTTTAATGGTTCACGAGATCATATCTTGGGAAACTAAAAGACAACAGAAGTTATTCATACTTAAGGTCGACTTTGAAAAGGCCTTTGACTCTCTTGATTGGAAGTTCTTGGATCACGTTATGGAACAAATGGGTTTTAGCTAAAAATGGAGGAAATGGATTAACTGGTTGTCTTGATTCGGGTTTTAGTTCGGTCCTTGTTAATGGATCACCAACCAAAGAATTTAAAGTTTAAAAGGGATTGCGCCAAGGTGACCCGTTATCCCCGTTTTTATTCATTATCGCGGTTGAAGCACTTCATATTTCTCTCCAACTTGCCAAGGGAAGAAACGTTTTGAAGGAGTTGAAGTGGGGGCATAACAAGATTGACATCTCGCATCTTCAATTTGCAGATGACTATGTTATAATGGGGAAATGTTCTCTTGAAAATGTCAAAAACATTTGTCGCATTCTAAGGTGCTTTCAAATTGCATCTGGGCTAAAAGTTAACTTTATAAAAATCAAATTCTTAGGATTGGGGTGAACAACCTAAAAGTTCAAAACTTTTCTTCGACCCTCAAACTTCAATCATCGACTCTCCCATGCACCTATCTTGGTCTCCCCATAGGTTCAAACATGAAACATACGTATAATTGGCAACCCATCATCGATAAATTTCACAAACGCCTTACATCGTGGAAAGCTAAAAACTATCTTATGGTGGTAGGCTCACTCTTATCAAATCAGTACTTAGGGCACTTGGCACTTATTTTCCCCCCCTTTTAATGCCCTCAAAAGTGTGATTAATCATTTTGAGAAAATTAGAAGTCTTCTTTTGGGGTTGCTCATTGTATTCTAATAAAATGGCTTGGGTTGCATGGAAAAAATTTTGCTCTCTGAAATCTTGTGGGGGTCTCAAAATTGATAGCCTTCAAGCTTTAAACCTTGCTATGTTGGTCAAATGGTGGTGGCGTTTCTATTCGGAAACTAACTCTCTTTGGAAAAACACCATTATGTCCATTTATTGTGTTCATGGTGGTCTCGTCCTATCAACTGCAATGTCGATTAATGTCAAGCCCTTGGGAACTCAATAATTGGCTTACATAAGTCTCTCTTATGTTTGAATATTAACTTGGACTCGGTTTTTGTTCGTAAAGTGGGTAATGGTGCTTCATTTAAATTTTGGCAGGAAACTTGGCATGGGGATACTTCTTTCAAAGATATTTATCCAAGACTCTACGCACTGGAATTCTCAAAATCTTGCAACATTAATGAAAGGTGTAACAACTCAATTGGCCCTCTCACTAGATCATGGGCTTGGAGGGTCCTCTCAGACCAGGGTTAGAGATGGAACAACTTGTGGACCTTACTAACCTTCTGCTACCTTTGACAAACACAAACTGTCCTGATTCATGGGTATGATCCATTGAAAACAGTAAAACCTATCGTGTTTCTGCCATGAGGAAGGTAATTGAAGGCTGCATTCTAGATTCGGGTGTTGATAATATTAGATGGAACAAATTGGTGCCTATTAAAATTAGCATCCACTCTTGGCGTTTGAGTAACAATCAGCTACCTACTCGAATCAATTTAGATGCACATGGAATCGATCTACACTCGGTTCGTTGTCCGATTTGTGATGAGGATGTGGAAATGTTTCAACACTTGTTCATTGATTGCGTTGTTGCATCTCGTTTATGGTCCATGACAGCAAACTGGTGGGGAATTGATGACTTCCCAAAGGATCTTCCTAATCTTATTACTTGGGGCGACACAGCTAATCTACAACAATCCTTAAAGGTATGTTTTGACGCGGTTATCCAAACCACGTTATGGGTTATTTGGAGGTTTAGAAATCGGATTTGCTTATGCAAAACTTCCAAGGAAAGACACTCTTGTAGATGAGATCAAAATATTATCTCATTTATAGATTAAAACATAGGAATATGAAATTTAATCCTAACTGGATTGAATGGATTTGTGATCCAAAAGACGATTGTAATGTTGTTTTGTAAGTTCTTTTCTCTAGTATCTTGCTAGAGTTTTTATTTATATTGCCGTAAAAAAAGTTATAATATTAAAAACTTCATACACTGTACGGGTCATAATAAAGAGATAACGCACGGAAACAGTCTTCGTGCTCTTTTATTAATATATTCAAATGATCTTTACAATATGTTATAAAACTAAACAAATTTTTATACTTAACATTATATACGCACGTGATTATAACATGTCTACATATACAAATATTTACAAAAAATTTGATTTGTTTTTAAAACTTTTGTGCAACTTATATCAAAACCCCGCCCGTCAAAGTGTAAATCTAAAACTATTAATCCATTCGTCTCAAATTATATGTCCTTTCATATTTCACAAAGTTTAGTAAAAATAAGCCTTTTACAATATTAACTAATAAATTTTCATTTTCACCTATTTAGAAGCATTTTGATTTGTTGAAATTAAAATTGAATATTAATTTAGGACAATCAAAAATAACAAAGTGACTTATATTTTAGGAAGAAAAGAGTACAAATTAGAAAGAAATAAAAGGTATATATAAGCTCTCAATTCTTTTATTTATTTATTTTTTTTATCTGTCTCAAATTAATTGTCCACAACTGTATATATTAGTTGTAATTGAATTAAATTTACTATATTATTTTTAATCAAAATCATTGATTACAAAATTATATAAAAAATTGAATAATTATTAAAAGATAAGACCCTTTTTTTATAAATTTTGCAATAATCCAAGTTGTAATAAATGTATTTTTCTAAACCATGTGTTTTTGCAAACCGTTAAGATCGTGCAGTAAACTCGTAGAATCGCATTTTTACGTTATTTTTTTTTTTTTTTTTTAATCCATCTCACTTGGGCCTAAAAATAAACATGTGTTTTACTAACGTCAAATAAGTAAACAACCTGTTATTTCATTTTCTAGATAGATTATAGTTTATACTTAGTTTTCTACTTTTCTAAATATATTATAGTATAAAAGTGTTTAATAATTCGATTTACTTTACTTCATTGTGATTAAACTAATCAAATTGTATGTTTTGAAATGCCACTAATGAAAAGTTTGTTTCCTTGAAACTTGATTTTCTTGTGTTACTATTATTTTGGCGTTTCAAATTGAACTTTGTCGTTTCAAGAGGATATTATACGAATTTATCTTTCGACGCCGAAAGTAGAAATACAAAATAGTTTGACTCGCTTATCATTTGCTTACAACCACGACAATTGGTAGGATCGCGGGATCGCGATCCGATCCTACGATCTCGATCTTGCAAAGACAAAAACTATCCCATGCGGGATCGGTTTTTTGGTTGCTGAAAATAGTTTTAGGACCGAGGTTGTAACACTTTTCTCAAAGTAGTAACTGACACGTGTCATCCATTTTTTTAATTTGACTAATACCTGCATTATACATATTATTTGTATCATTATTCGCATGCTCATCACCGGAAAACATTCACCGGCGATCACCTCTTTTCCGGTCCGTTCATTTATATATCACGATCACGAGATCGACCGACCGACCGTTATTTAACGTCACGATATAAGCCTACTAATCCCAGAGCGATTACCTTTTTGAACAGTTTTTTTATATAGTTTTTTTTTTTTAATTAGTTGCTGGTTTTTGACTCGATATTGCGAGCTGACTAATTCCAGAGCGACTACCCTTTTAGACAGTCCAGAGTCAGCGCAGATGAATCTCCGTGGCCGATGCTTTTTGAAAGGCTGATATTCTTACCGCTGTTAGTTTTATATATTTTTACCATTATTTGTTGCATGTTTTCA
The DNA here is from genome assembly GCA_022545495.1 of Chrysanthemum lavandulifolium. Classification (NCBI taxonomy): domain Eukaryota; kingdom Viridiplantae; phylum Streptophyta; class Magnoliopsida; order Asterales; family Asteraceae; genus Chrysanthemum; species Chrysanthemum lavandulifolium. The sequence goes on from CM040244.1 coordinate 279,176,609, forward strand.
AGAAAGAAGTTTTTTTACTCTAACGTAAGGTAAGGTTGTCTACATCTTACCTTACTTGTACCTTGTTCGATCTGACGGGATTAAGTATTGTTGTTTTAAACTTAATAAGACACCGTTAGGTGTGTGACTGTCTGCATCTTACCTCCTCATAGTTTAGATTAGATTAACAAAAGTGGCGAAACGGAGAATGGATTTAAGCACTATGGAGGACGAGACGTCATCGGATCAAATAGTTCATAAACCGGAGGAAATAGACTGGCAAATGCTTGATAAAACAAAGTTTTTCTTCCTAGGCGCAGGGCTGTTTTCGTGTGTCTCAGCTACGCTTTATCCTGTAGTCGTTTTGAAAACTAAACAGCAAGTTTCGTCCTCTCATTTGTCGAGTTTGAAGACTGCGTTTTCTATTATAAAGTATGAAGGTTTTCGAGGGTTGTATAGAGGGTTTGGGACGTCGTTAGTTGGGACTATTCCTGCACGAGCGTTGTACATGACTGCGTTAGAGGTTACCAAAAGTAACGTGGGCGCGAGTACTGTTAAGTTGGGGTTTCCCGAGGCTAGTGCTGCTGCAATTGCTAATGCTGTGGCTGGGTTAACTGCTGCGTTGGCTGCACAGCTAGTTTGGACGCCTATTGATGTTATCAGCCAACGCCTTATGGTTCAAGGGAAATCGTGTAATAAGTATATAAATGGGATTGACGCGTTTAGGAAAATTATGCATACTGATGGGCCTAGAGGTTTGTACAGAGGTTTTGGTATATCAGTAATGACATATGCGCCTTCAAATGCAGTTTGGTGGGCTTCGTATTCTGTGACTCAAAGGCTCGTGTGGGGTGGAATTGGGTCGTATATGAGTAAAAAGGATGAGGACAGTAACGAGACCGGTAATGTGGTTGCAATTAGACCTGATTCGAGAACTGTAATGGCTGTTCAAGGCGTTAGTGCAGCTATGGCAGGGGGTGTATCAGCTTTAGTTACAATGCCTTTGGATACTATCAAGACAAGGCTACAAGTTATCGATAATAGTAGTGACGATAATAACGGAAAGAAAGGACCAACTGTCGGACAAACTGTGAGGAATTTGGTCAAGGAAGGCGGATTGATGGCGTTCTATAGAGGATTGGGTCCGAGATGGGCCTCAATGTCAATGTCCGCGGCTACAATGATCACTACTTATGAGCTGGTTAAACGGCTCTCGACTAAGAATCAAGAACACTTAGTACCTTGAATCCTATAAATTTTCACTACCCTGTGATATGTTTTATGTCAAATATGTTATTGATTTGTTCTTAGTTTACTACTCTTAATATTTACAGGATTTACTTTTCTTAATTATAATTTTTGACTTTTTAACCGACTAATCATAAAGTTTGAGCTCATTCGGGTAAAGCCCAAAAGGTTGACGTGACCACTTCAAAGTTGTTAGTATTTATCGAAAACTCTAGTTCACCATATTTTGTTCATATTTGATAGTACCATTATTAAAGTACTTTTAATGGTCCCATGTAATCCATATATATCCACAAGGTCACTATTTGTATAATTGAATGCCCAACTAGGTTGACACTCCTTACATCTTTTTCCAAGTTAGGAAGATATCTTTAAAGTAGATAATGGATTAGGAATTGGAAAATAATTATTTTTTTAAGGTTGTTGGTAAGAGATTAGAACACCCATTAAACAACGCTATCTAATTCTGTCTTTCACGAGGTATGAAGGAGGTGAAATGTAGACAACTTTATCTTTATCCGTAGGTAGAGAGGCTGCTTCCGGAGGACCTCTGGCCTTTTTACAGAAAGTAAAGATCGAACCCTTAACCTTTGTGTTCAAAGGAGAAAAGTTTTCCAAGTGATCTAACCCTACCATGTTGAACACCCATTACAGATTGAGTATGTTTAAACTAATGACACTTATTAGATAACATTATCTATAAGCAGATGTTGATGGGTGAAGAAAATATGGGTCAGTTTTATAATGTTTTGTGGAATATTTGTGCACTAGTACCTACCTGAAAGGGTATCTTTTTGAGTTTGTATATTACAAGTTGATGGATCCATATATATATTTAAAGTTCTTTGTATATGCAACTATGCAAGTGATGATAGCCAGGAATCTGAGACTTCCTAAGATCTGGTAAAATAATTTTATTTTTTTGGAAAATCATTCAATGCAAAGATGGTTTGTTTAAACTCATTTAATAGGGCCGTGTTTGGCGCGGGGTTTATAGATGCTTTTTAGAGGCTTTTTAAAATAAGCTAGTTTATAAAATAGTTTTGTTTGTCACACAGAATGCCTTTATAAGCTTGACCATATATAAGTCTTTATAAGCCCAAGTCAATCGAAACGGGTTTATGGCGGCTTATAGTTAGTCAAATTACTTAAACTCCCTTCAAAATATAGTGAATTATTACGCAATAAGCTTCAACTCCGACTAATTCGCCAAACAACTTTGTAAAAATATAAGCTCTAGCTTACAGTTTATAATATAAGCTCCAACTCCATCTCCAGCCCATTTCACCATACATACCCTAACTGAAAAGAAAAAGAGTAATAATTTAAGAGTATGCTACAAATTAGCTTAAAGTTTTTCAAAAAGATGAGCACAAATGCACAATGGTTTGCAATGCAAAAAGAAGCCATCTTATATGCTGAATAAACAAACAGATGGTATATGACTATATGCTGCAATACGTCGAACTGGTATTTCAACAAGTCGAAATAGAAAGTTGGGTATCTGTAGTACACGCAAAAAAGAATGCCGTATTTTTGCATTGGCAACAGTCAGTCAGTCACTTGAACACATCTTATAACACTAGCTTATTTGACATAAAACACACCGACAACAAAATTACACATCAAATAAAAGCCTTGATTATCCGAAGTTAAATTTATCAAAAGAATAAGCATTTGCTGCAACCCACGAACATTTTGCAAAAAAGTTACTAAAACAACGTACACATTCATCTGATATCATGATCAAAACTACTCGCAAGGATTCTTTTAAGGTTAAACAAACATTATGACCATATTCCTCAGCATTTTTTTTTTTTTTTTTGAAAGGCATCAAGATAAATAAGACCCCAAAAAGGGAAAAACCAAAATACAATACAAGGCATCCCTCCTCAATTAACAAGCTAATTAATAGAGGAAGGACCCAGACGAAACGAAAATACATCAGCAAACTCTCTAAAGCTCGAAATACTACGTTCTGTTTGTTTATTCGGCCTGTAATATCTAGAAAAAAAATAACACCCGTCGTCCTTATACGCTTTTTATTACATGTTCTTCAAACTAGTTTGTAACATACCGCTTAAAATCTTGTATTTTATGAGCGAACCATCCTTTCAATTGAAGAAACTGATATCAAGTGACCCATCCCCGTATACGTAATACGCGGATTTCCTGTGTTCCCGTTTCATCCCCGGTCAAATCAAGGATTCCCTGATTAAATCGGTTTGGGATCGGATCCTCATAAAATGCGGGTTTTTTTTTGTCATCCTAGGGAGTAGAGGGACACAAATTAACCGGTTTTTGAACCGAACTGAAAAAAAAAATCTCTCCAAAAACTGTTTTTGTGAAAATCGATTTTAGTATAACCGAACCGGGGGTTTGAAAACCGGTTTGCATGTTTAGATGTCAAACGGTTTGGTCTCAAACCGGTTCAGGGTCATGGAACCGCTTTTCATGTCCAAAATTGGTTTCAAACCGAACTGGTTTGAGTCAAAACCGATTTTTGACCGTTTGACTCATATCAAAACCATTTGTTAGTTCGGTTTTGAATTTTAACCGATATGTGCAACTCTACTAGGAAGTAGGAAGTCGGAGCTCTCATATTCATAGCTATTATCTAATATAACTAAAAGGCAGGACATGATCTCTTCAAATGCCACGTGTCTCAACATTAATTGCCAACTTTCGCAAGTTGGCAAAAATAGTCCATGAGGTTTAGGTGTCGTTGCAAAGTAAGTCCAAGTTGGCAAAAATAGTCCTTAAAGTTTAAGTGTCGCTGCAAAATAAGTCCTTTATAGCAATTTGGCAAAATAGTCCCTATCCAAATTCACGCTCTATTAAAGAATTGCGATCGCGAGTTTCATCATTCGTTACTTCCATATACAAAACTTTATGTGAAAAGTCCATTAGATTTGGGGCCAAAAGTTAAATCTTTTGATAAAACTTGGAAGAAATCCAGCCCACTTTAATCAATGGCCCAATTATATAGTTCCATTCCATTAATAAATTTGGCCTATATAAATATTAAAAATCATGAAAATTTAGAGAGAAAAAAAAGGAGCTCTGAGATTTAGTTCGTGAGATTTGATGGTAAAAATTTTATAAAAAATCGAAGTTATGCTTAAATTTAAATTTGAGTATATTTATTTATTAAAATTGATCATGCATGCATGCATGCATGCTACGTCCAGTTAATCCTTTTGTTTTTGGTTCATGTTGATTGTTTTTACTAGGTGCAATAAAATAAAAGTTTTATTTACAGGTAGTTGTAAAAAGTTTTGTAGAAAAGAGGAAGGCTTTTATCTTAAGAAAATTGTTAAGAATTTGTAAACGTGTTTAGGTTGGGTATGTTTTAAGAAACTAAATGTAGTTCTGACGAACAGAAATATATACTATCAAATCAGAACCTAGAAACATAATACGAATACCATGTTGTATCTTTTTAATAAAAGTGTTTGGTAAATTAATTGTTAAATGTAATTATAAGATGTAAAATGACATAAAAGGACAAATCTATAATTGTAAATAAATGTTTGGAAGGATATTAAGAATTTAAAGTTTTAATAAAATTCATGACATTTAAAAGATCATGAATCACCTTTCATTTTGAGGTATTTGTTTGAAATAAAAGTTGTAGCTAACGATCCAAACTTCTTACTTTATATGAGATTATTTCAGAATAAAGTTTAAGAGGAAAGATTAAAAGTGTCAAAATCTTTTGGTAGTCCCTTGGTCAATTTTCACTTAATCTCCAAAATGGTCACGCGCACCACTGACCCATGTTCCACCCAAATGTGACACGTGTCATAAGGAAAGTACACTTTTACTTTTATTCTACCCAAATAACCACCAAAATTGCATGCAACGACTTCTACTCAACCTACTTTTACTCGACCAGATTTATCCACGCAAAAAGTACAAAAAAAAAAAAAAAAAAAAAAGTACAAAACCATCAGAGCGCCAATGTGAGATTAAAAAAATTACGTTTTTTATAAAAAAAAAAAATTTACGCTTTTTTAAAAAAATTTACGTTTTTAAAAAAATTTACGTTTTTTTTTTTTTTTAATTTACGTTTTTTAAAAATTTTACGTTTTTTAAAAAATTAAGTTTTTAAAAATTTTATGTTTTTAAAAAAAATTACGCTTTTTTTTAAAAAAATTACGTTTTCTTTTAAAAATTTTTAAAAATTAAATTTTTTAAAAGAATCACGTTTTTTAAAAAAATTTATTTTTTTATTTTTTTACGTTTTTTTAAATTACGCTTTTTTTTAAAAAAAATTAAATTTTTAAAAAGTACAAAAGCAAAAAGACAACGTACCTTTATGTCACATCCCTGACGTTGGTTGCGCAAGTTCACTGGTTGAGAAGCCATGGTTCATGTTAATAAGAGAGGTTATCTTGAAAAAGTGAGAAGATAAAAGGTGTATTGTTAGTTGGGACACGTTTCACATTTGGGTGGAAATGATGGTCAGTGGTTCTTGTGGTATTTGGAGATCGAATTAAAATTTGACCATAAAAGGACTAAAAATATTTTAAGACTTTTGATCTTTCCTCAAAGCTAATAGCCCTCCAAAAGTTCCCGCCAAACATGCCCGTTATATTTTTGTAGAAAATTTTAAAGTGCAAGAGAATGTAAAAAAAGAATTAAGAAAAGTGAATATTTTTGTTATCCTTGCACTTTTTTTTTTTTGGGCAAAAAAGTGTATATTTATGTATCCTTGCACTTCTTTAATGATGATGTTGAATATGTCTTATTGAGGCCGGTTAATCGGGTTTTGGGAAAGAAAAAACTTACCCGTACCCGACCCTAATAAGATGCAAGTTATTCGGGTACATGTTAATCCGGCACGGGTTAATCCGAATAAGCCAAAGTATTATTTAAAAATTAAATGGGTTCGGGTTAATCGGGCACGGGTTAACCCCAATAAGCCAAAATATAATATAAAAGGGCTAATTAGTTAAAAAATCATCAAACTTACACTTTTTGTCTTTGTGTGTACTGATTTTTTTTTTCTCATCGAGTGTACTGAACTTTCAAATTCAATCATTGTGTATTTTATGACCATTTTACCCTTACTTTTTTCAAATTTTAAAAGGTAAAATAGTCGTTTTACATGGCTGAATAGTCACAAAATCGAAATTTGAAAGTTCAGTACACACAATGAAAAGTTTAGTGACACAATAACAAAAGTGTCAAGTTTGATGACTTTTTAAGTAATTAGCCCTAATATAAATATTAAACAAATAGGTAATTTTTTATTATAACCCAAGGAAATATATGATTTTTTTTTTTAAAAATCCATTATGCAGGTTGTTCGGGTTAACCTGAATAAGCTTTAAACTCTCACCTGAAACCCGACGTTAATAAGAGTTCGGGTTAATTGAGTCAGCCCGAATAACCTGATAAAGATTTTTTAACCCATTTAACCTGATTTGAATAAGCTTATACGGGTACGGGTTGGTTCAGGTTACACGGCTACAGGTATTTTTGACAATCTAAGTTGAAACCAATATGAGAAATTGTTATGTCCTTATATAGTTTTACAAATTAAATACTGCAGCTGCTTCAACTGCCAAAGGAGTCGAGTAAAGAAGGGGCGACGATGTATGTGGTACATGATAATAGAACAAACATCATTGCTGAAGAAGATGGAGATAGAATAAGCAACTTGCCCGATGATATTATTCACCGCATTCTCTCTTTCATTAACATGAAATATGCTGTTCAAACTAGTACATTGTCTCGGAGATGGAGGCATATTTGGACTTCAATGCCTTATCTTAAGTTAAATAGTCGTATGTTAGGTAATGTAGCCCAGTTTGCCAAATTTGTGAATCATGCACTATCTCAACGCAACGACGAAACAGAAGTTTCTGAAGTTGAGCTCACGTTCGCTGGACCAACCACCCAACTTTTTGTTAAAGATATTGTAAGCTATGCATACTTGCATAATGTTAGGAAACTGACCATGATATGTAGCAGTCAGATTTCTCATACGGTCCCAGAATACCTTTTCTTTTCTCACAGTCTCGAGCATTTCACCCTCAATAATGAATGTGGTGGTCGGGATCAGAAGACCTATATACCAGCATTACCTTGGGATTTTCCTGTTTTAAAAACTCTCTATTTGAGTAATATCAGTTTTAGTGCACAGCAGGAGAGCTACAATCTTTTTTCTAAATGTGTGAACTTAAAAGACATCACTTTACGTCGGTTTTCCATGTATTTTCATGAGTTTAACATTTGTTGTCCACAACTTTCTAATCTCACAATTACCGCCGGATACAGATTTCCAAAGGTTTTTAATGTTGTTGCTCCTAAGCTTAAGAATCTGACAGCATCAGTGAGGGCTATTAATCGCTATGAACTACCTACATTCTTTGATTGTCTGCAATCAACAGAGGGCTTTGATTCTCTAGAAACAGTGAATCTTTTCTTGTCTCCTGTTAAAGGAATGTCCAAAGAAAGAGACGTTCCGATGCTACTCAATGCGTTCCAGAAACTCCGCAGTGCTAAATTTCTGATACTTAATAGTGAAGTCATAGAGGTATACATACACCACTAGCGATGTTTTTTATGTCTTGCCCACATTACTGACCGATTATACAGCAACTGAGATCCGCTAAGCAAAATATGCATGCAAGAAAAAAGCTAAACATGACTAAACATGCAGTTAGAGACTACCAGAGTACACAGCTAAGAACACCACGATACAGATACAGCATCAAGGACGGGCTCTTTTGTTGCTGCATGTTGGACACTTGTACTGCTTGATGTGTTCGGCTCTAGCTGGAGTGATCTTCACACACTTGCCATGAAACCACCTCTCACAAATGTCGCAGCATATCCAGAACTCATCAGACGTGTAACTTTCGCCACATGCCCCACATAAAGTTTCACCATGTTCATCATCGTCTTCATCATCCAACCCGTCGTCATCATCTTTCATTGCTGATGGTGGCGGCGGCTGCTGCTTTGGATACTTGCCTTGAGATTCTGGGTCTCGCTGCTCAGTCACCACCAAAGAAAGAAAACCAATTAATTGTCCAGTTAAAGAGCAGAAGTTGCAAAAGATGGTGGAAATGGGTGGGTCGGGAGAGTTGGGTAATGGGTCGAAACAAGTCCGAGCCAGAATAAAATTATTTCTAACACGGGTCCAAACGGACCAGGTAGGCTTGGGCTGCAAATACTTCTTTTGTCCCTCTTAAACTTTATATCTGGTCAGATTATTAGATACTATTAAGATAACTATATAATTATAATACTAACCTCGATTATTTTTATAAAAGGTGGGCATTTAAATACACTTATACACTACAGCCATTTTTGACCCATTCAACCCGCTCCAGTTTTAACACTCTTTTAAGAATTTACCAACTTGACCCTTTACGAGTAGTAGATGAACAGATCAACTCAGTTCTTAGTAAATGAGTTCAAGTCGGTGACTCTTGACTCTTAATAAAATGAGTATGATTTGAGAAGAAAGAAGTGGTGAGCTCATAATCTCGTTGAATTAAGCTTGAGCAATTTTCAATTATTGCAAGTACAAAGAAAAATATTAAATTTTCTTTACCACCTTCGAGTTTGACTTGGATTTGGTGCTACTGTGATTAGAGACAGATTTTTTATCCTTCTGACTATTCTTTGCGATGCCGCTTACAACCTCGAATATCGTTGGAAGATCATTTATCATGTTGAATAGCCTCTTCCTGCATCAACGAAAAAAAAAAAAACTTGGTTCAGCACAATTGCCAGCAAAGGTAGAAGAATATGGTTGAAGTTCTGCAATATTTCAATATCTAAATGTGAGATAAAGCATAAAAAACTGATTCGTTAAGATTTAGCTCTAGTTTGTAAGAAGGAATTTATGTCGTAGACCAGTTAGTTCTATGACGTCAAAACACAAAACACGATATAAGGATGCGAATAGGCACTATAGGAGTTTCCTAATTTGTTAAACTCTGTGAATGGGCAATAAGCAGTATTTGATTACATTATAACACGGAATAACATCCACATACCAGCCACAATGCACGTGAATGTGCCAAATTAAGTTGTACAAACACGTGAATATGCCATATCAAGCAGTCACACGATCCTGTTGATATCATTCAATGGGATGTGATGCATAAATGGCATTTAAATGTGAGATCATGGTATTAACTTCAAAATAAAAGGCTAAATAGATTTGTATCAGTTATTAAAGTTTAACAGGCCAATGTTCGACTTCTAAATCAGATATGCTAAATATTACAGAAAAACGATTTGAGTGTCCAAAGTGTTGACCAATAATTCTTTGCCAACAACCATTTAGGGTCCCTTGATGATCAGCTTAAATTAAACAAACATTAGCTTTCAAGGAGCCAGAACAAAAGGTTAATCCTTGTGTCGGGTAACTTTAGAAGATGGACTAAAGCTTTAGTGACGGTGTACCCATAGGTATTGCATAAATAGAGACTTTTAATTATTTCCAGTATGACAAGGAAATACCAGCTAAAATCGAATAAAGTAAAGTGGCAATAATAGCTAAAATTCAAGAACGTAAAGTAGCTTGTCTCAAAATTGGATTTCTTTTGATGAAAAAATGTGCGCCTTTTCCATTAGAGCATAATGGATACAAAAAGATTTACCTTTCCGCTTTTTCAAATCCAAATCTGGCACCAAAATAGAAAGCAACAGAAAGCAACCAAGCATCACTATGGACCGCAACCAAAGATAACCAGTCCTTTTCTTGCATCCCATCTCTAGCAAAGTTAATACCGAGTGCTGGTTCTGGGAGTTCGGTGGTACCTCTTCAGCTGGCAGATTGACCTCCCATTGCTCGCTTGGAAAGCCATACAAACACAAATTTTCCTTTTCTGAACAGACAACATGAACAAATTTTCAGATGAAAGGAACAAAATAATAACAAAAATAGTAACGTACTATAGATAAGATCTCATTAATCTAGAAATTCACTTCTGATTTCAGGCGTCAACAACGTTACGCACTTGTATGCATTTGTTAGACACCATAACACTTGATATAAGTTCTTCAAAGATTGATAAACGCCACACGTGAAAACTTCATAGACCAAGTAAATGATTTGTTATCATCTTTATTGACAAGAAGTGATCATATCACATATAGGATGACAACAATGGAATTTGTTACTTGAACAATGCAGAATGAAATTTCGCTAGCTCATGTAAAAACTGCAAATCATACCGCACGACAATTCCATAAAGGTCTTTTACACAAGTAAAAACTGGTTTGTCATTCATCAACATATTTAAAACCACAATACTAAAGACCAAAGCTACGTGCATTTCCTAAAATGACATGTTGCAACTGGGCTATAACCATCTGTCCTTTTTTTGCACGTGTAAGAAGAAACGGTAGCAGCACATAATAAATCATCGAAAACCATTTACATTGAAAACAAGATACTGTATTTAGATTATTTGCAATCAAAACTCATTCGAAAATGTAATTTCAGATTCTAAATCTTCTGTACAATCAAACTAAGTAAAATAGAGTAAATAGATTGTAATTAAATACATATTACTTATGCATTTTGAAAGTCCTATGGTGTAAAATCAAATGGTTTGCTTTCTTAAAGGACCGCCAAGCGACACTAGATGCTTTAGTACAACCCGTCTTCAATTATCGATACAGTTACGCAGATTAGACCACACATCCACTTTCAATAAGATTATGACAACGATAATAACACCCCTCCTTACATGTAATACAAAAAGAGTCAACGATGAAGCGTAATATGCATCCGTTTAAGATTCTATGAAAATATCCTAGCATTATGCGCTGCAGATTACCCTAGCAATCTCACTTCTGATATTACTAAAGGTGAAATTACCAAACAAGGTAACATATATCAAATTTTCCAACACAGAGTATTGACTACTTTCCCGCTCGTCAAAAGGAAACATAAGTTTACTTTTGATCCAAAGGGAGTAAATGTTAAAAAAAATTACCAGTAAAAAGATAAACGACAATATTTGACATATTCGCATATTTAAGGATCCAACAAAAAATTCAATTTTTTTCAAGTTTGACAAAAATTTCCATTTCTGTTATAAACCAAATTTATAGTCATTTTTAGCCGTAAATTCAACTTATGCCAACTTTTCCGGAGCAAGAAAGTATTTCAAACCCCCACATTAGCGAATTCGAGATTCATATCATTTCACTCCAATTTTACCATTTATTTATTTTTAAAAAAAAAATGTAGAAATTATACATTCAAATAAGAAAAACTTACGGTAAGGGACCAAAATAGAGGGAAATTGCGTGTTCTAGACCATTTTTTGAGGGAAGAGATCCTCTCAAGTTATTTATAACTTGATTGATCGAGATTAGCATTATCAACCATTAGATCAAATTCAATGGATCAAATCAAAAGAACATGAGATAATTTGAGCCATTGGATTTGATCCAATATTGATAATTACAACTGATCAATCGTTATAAATAACTTTGATGATCTATACCCATTTTTGAAGGTTTACAATTTGACTTTTGGTCCGCGTCAGGAAAACGCGGACCCACCTTGCACAACAAGATTGGCTTAAAAATACCTTATATTTTTAGTCACTAGCCGTAATTTTCTCTTTCAACAATACTGTCTCATTAGCCAAACATCAAGTACACATAATTAGCACATATAAAGTACTCCCTCATTCCCTATATTATTGTCCACATTTCCTTCCTTTTCGGTTTGTCTCAAATTAGTTGTCCACTTCCAAATGACCAAATATAGATAGGGAATTTAGATCGATTTTACTATATTACCCTCAGTTGAGACTATTATCACAAACATTAAAGAAGCTATTAATTAATTTGTTAAGGGTAAAACCGTCATTTTGCAAAAAGTAAAAAAGATATTGTTGTAATGACGACGTTTTTCTTAAACTGTGTGTTTCTAAATAGGGAATTATAGATCGATTTTACTATATTACCCTCAATTGACACTATTATTACAAACATTAAAAAAGTTATAAATTAGTAATTTTTTAAAGGTAAAACCGTAATTTTGCAAAAAGTAATAAAGAGATTGCTATAACAACGATGTTTTTCTTAAACAGCGTGTTTTTTGTCTGTTCATAATTATTTTGAGAACAAAAGACTAATAACTAATTACAATTAACTACAATAATTATCTAAATTTACCTTAATGCATGAAAGCAACATGCAGATTTTATAAAACAATTATTATTATTTACTTTTTTTAAAAAAGAACTAACCAGGATCACACTGCTGATAAAATCTTCAACTTCTGCAAAAACAACAAAAAACAGAAAAAAAAGATTACAACACATTATAGAAATTCAAAACCCATTTCAAAAAACCAAAAATTTATAAAAATATCTTAAAATTTTATAAAATCTTCAACTTCTGCAAACAAAATCAAAAAAGATGAAAACCCATTATAGAGAATCAAAAACCCATTTCAAAAAACCAAAAATTTTATAAAAAAATTATTTAAAAACAAAAAAAAATTATAAAAAATTATTAAAAAAAGAAAACAGACCAGTGGTGAGAGCTTTAATGATTCCCAGACGGCGACCTTTGAAATCCCTGAAAACTTCTTCAACTGTTCGCGGGTTATACATTGCTGCTTCCATTGATTCTTAATTCTTAATAAAAAAAAAAATTATTTTTATTATGTTTTTTTTTATATAAAATTAGTGATAGGTGATGAACTGTGAGTGAGAGTGAGAGTGGTGTGTGTGTTTTTTTAGTGTGTGAGAGAGAAAGATGAAACTTGGATTTTGTGGGTGATGAGTTCGAGAAGTGCAAGTGTGAAATTATTCTTCAGTTTGGAATTTTGTTTGTTTTTGGGCCTTGGTTTTGGATTGGAATTTGAAACATCATGTGACTTGTTAGGCTGGGTCCCCGCAACCCCGACGACCCTGAACAACCCGCGCCACGTTTCTTCTCCAAACACCGGCATAATAGGACGTGTCGGTCGACGACCCAATATATATATATATATATATATATATATATATATATATATATATATATATATATATATATATATATATATATATATATATATATATATATATATATAGGGTTATTTTCGAACCAAATAAATTGTGAAGCTGCGAGAACCACCATCAACCAATCGATTTTTGGGATATTTAGTTTTAATATTTAATTCAAAAGGGTATTTTGGTAAAATTACTTTTTAATTTTATCTTTTATTTTTTTTATTTAAAAAAAACGGTTTTTTTCTTCCGAAATTTTAGATTTTTTTTTTTTTTTTTTTTTTTTACTGTTTAAAAATCGATATGTGCACATGTGTTTTGCATTATGTAAAAATTGTATTTTTTGTTTATGCATAGGTGTTTTGTATTTACACATGTATCTTTATAAAATATTACATAAATAAATTTATACAAACAACAAACATTTATTAATAGATTGATGCAATTTTATACAAACAACAAAACTTTATTAAAAATATTACATAAATATGTTTTATTACAAATATATGAAGCGTGCGTGTGCATATTACAATGTTTTTAATAACCCCGAAATCTACACGTGTGTTTTCCTCATTACCACTCTCGATCTCTTTGTTTTTTCTCATTGTACACATGTATACATGTGTTTTTCCTCATTGGTCACTTTCTACTACGTGTTTTTCCTCATTGGCCACTTTCTACACATGTGTTTTTTCTCATTAGTCACTCTCGATCTCTTTGTACACATGTGTTTTCCTCATTTTCCTCATTGGCCACTCGCTTTCTCGATCTCTTTGTAGGCATAAGTACACATGTGTTTTAATCCTTGTACACAATCCTTTCCATAACAAATTTGAAATTAAACAAAATAAACAAGTTCATGGCTGTAAAACACATATGCATAGAAGGTTTCAAATTCACAACTGTAAAAACACATATGCACACTCAAAAACACATGTGCACACTGAACGATAAGAGGAATAAAAAGTAAGATTTGAACAGTTGAGATGGAATTGACAGCAATGGAATCATGTATAGCATGACCTTTTTACACTTTTGGTAATCATTTTCTTTCTAATATAACATGACCTTTTTACCTATATTTAACCCATTTACTTCTGATATAACATGACCTTTTTACACTTTTGGTAATCATTTGCTTTCTAATACTCCTACGACTCACATGCTCATATAGTGTATACATTAAACAAAGTGTGACCATTAAACCATTACAAACATTTTAGTACTAAAGTTTACGTAGACTCATGAAACTCATGAAAACAACAAAATTCTCAATGTGCAGAAAAACATGACCTTTTTACCTGGTTGAAACGTAGACTTTTTTTTATTAGTAAAGCAACTTATGTGGATGTCAACATACTGAGCCACAAAAATAACATTTTACGAGATGCAAAGATCTTACCTGAGCTTCATGGGCATCTCGAACAGACTTTTCCATCTTGTTATAGCTTTCTGAATCAGCCGTAGGAGCACCGTCAAAGGTTGCCACAACAAACTGATCATTCCACCTGATAATAATAAATCAGAAATTAGCATAAAAAGGATGAATAATTAAAATGGTGAGAGATACATTCATCTGATAAGTATATAAACGGAAAAGCCAAAAACACATATGCACAATAAATTAAGAATATGGAAAATTACCAAGCTATTCAAGGCTGCGTCCCCGAGGAGCAAAATAAGATTAAGCGAATGTGCAACAACCGTCAACTGTTATAAGAGTAGAAAAAGAGAATGCTGAAACCCGCAAGCAAACCATCCAACAAATATGTCAAGAAGTACATAAAGCAACACTCCTATTACTGTTTCTGTATAAAAACCAAATAAAAGAATTTTTGTCACCCAAAAATATAGTTTGTAAATTTTACCCCTTTTCACATCTAGGATCCATCACTGTATCAAGGTTCTTCAGGAGACATTTATCTAAGATATAATCTGTAAAGATGCTTAAAATTATTGTATAATATCACAAATTACATGGTTTTCTCCCCCAAAAATGTAAATTGCAACCTATTTGTAAAGTTTCTCCCTTTTCATAGATTTTCTGGCATTGTGACTGTCATCAAGGTTCATCATACATGAAAAAGTATATAATACAAATAAAAAATAGGGAATGGTTAACAAATGATGAGAATATTGTAATAATAATATAAACCAAGTACGAGTACTCACGAATCCCAATTCGTAACCAACAATGGTAAGGAATGGAACGATTACAATCCAATAAATGAATCACAAGATCGCCGCCCAAAGACTCATCTGTGTTCAGCAAACAAGTGAACCATCATAAGCAACACAAACATTCAAGTTAAAATAACTCTGCACATCAAACAAGTGACCACGAGTTATCAAAGGGAAATAATACCTGAAAAATAATTTGAAATAAGATTTCAATTTACAAATACTAGATGGAGGCGGTTTGTAGAATAAATTAAGATAACCGAATGGAGCTTTAAACCATACCTAACGAATCAAAAAAAAATCTTCGTTGACTCTTTTTTTTGTGACGAAATGGATAAATTAGCGTGATTGTTAGGAACAAGATAGGAGAGGAGGGAGAGGGGCGGCAGATTTAAGGATGGTGGCTAGGGTTTGAGAGGCACAAATGAAAAGTGTGTTACAGGAGGAAACAGTTGTAACTGTAAGGTATATAAGATGCTATTTTTATGGAAGGACTAAAATACCTATTTTGCCCTTAATTTAATTTTATTCTTCAAAAATAGTTACACATATTTTCTAAAATGCCATTATGCATAGATTTGTTGTACATTATGCTTTATTAAGAGTAATAAAGTAGTTCTCGCAGCTTCTCGATTTTTTTTTGGTTCACATATAACTATACACTATATATATATATATATATATATATATATATATATATATATATATATATATATATATATATATATATATATATATATATATATATATATATATATATATATTTTAATTCAAACATTTTAACATTAAATTTAAATTTCATTCAAATTAAAAAACATTACATTACGAAATTAAAAAAAAAACATTACACTACTGAAATACATAATTATAAATCTAATCTGAATGCTCCTCGCATGTAGAGTCATACCAGGAGTACGAACGAGCAAATCCCTCGAACCGAGCCAAATCTTCCTCGCTCACACCATCGTCTTTGTTCTCCGATAGCTCAATTGATTTTGGTGTCGATGTTGTTCGTTATCATCGAAAAATTTTCCACAACTTGTCGCGAACCTCGCGATCTTTGCGGGCTTGATCTTTCAAAAAATTCGATCACGCTTTTTCTTTCGGGGAGTAATGTCGTTGCAACTCGTAGTTTTGTCTCATTTGTTCCTTCTCGGCTTCGCTGGTCAAACAATTCGATGACGCTTATAATAGCTTGTTTCGAGCCTCATCGTCGATATTACATTGATTTTGAACGCACACTTGCATATCTTCAACTCGAATGGGGAGACGGCAAGCCATATTAAATCTTTGTTAAAAGTATTTTGAGGTTGAATTGTGTTTGAAATTGTGTGTTAAGAAATGTGTTTGAGGTGAAGTTGGTATTTATAGAGTGGTAAATTTGGTTTGAATTTTTTTTTTTTTTTTTTAATTGAATGACCAAACGGTCATTTTTGTTTTGGTTTAAATGCAAACGTTCGAAAGCCTCAAGATACAAGCAATAAACATCGGTCTTGTAGGCACTCGATATTCACAAACTTTGTCACTCGACCGATGTGACACTCGATCCCCGCATTCGACTAAACCGATGTTAACATCGGTTGACCCATAAATTTTTTGTTGCCAAACCGATCTATAACCCATCCACTGCGACAAGCCTTACAGTTGGGATTATGGTTGAGCAAACCATTCGAACGGATCGGATTGACTGATGCAGCGACCAAGATCGAACCGGATTGAATCGGACCAATCACATTTAGTTCGGTTTTTGGTTTCGGTTTTCAGGTTACTTGGTCTCGGTCTTGGTCTCGGCTTTTGGACTAATTCGGTCTCGGTTTTGGTCGGTCCGTTCCGGGACCGATGCTCACCCTTAGTCAAGACTAGGGCTGACCAAAATAGACAGCGAACCAGATCGAATCGAGAAACCGAAGTCCTCGATCTACCCTTTTAACCATTTTCGGTTTTCGGTTCGGTCTTATGCACAACCAAACATTATGCTTTGTTGGGCCGGACCAACCCGAACATGGACCGAACATTTTGGTTCAAATCGGTTTTCGGTTCGGTCCGATTTTGGTAGGTTTGGTCCAGTTTTTGGACCGTGCTCAACCCTAGTTAGGATGGAGCGGACAAAAAATCGAACCGAATCAAAAAACCGAGTTGAACCGGTCTTACCGAAACCAAACTAACCATATTCGATTTGGTTTTCGGTTTTATACATTTTTTATTTTCAGTTTTAATTCAGATCGGTTATGTTTTAACCTGATGCTCAGCCTTATGAGATACTAATTTGGATATGTTATGATTTCTTACCCATGTATAAAAACAAATTTTGCTTATATAGTAGTGGCAAGTTACTGGGGTTACAGTTTGAACATACAAAAGATGTGTTTGGAGATGTTTAAGGAAAAGTTCGAAAACGGTAACATTGATATCTCGATCAGACAATGCAAGTTTTTGTTAAATATTCGCTTTCTCTAGATAACATAAATAGAAAAAACCTCATACGTTATACTTCGTGATGTCAATGTCATGTAACAAGTTATCAACATTTTTTAGTTGCTTTTAAGATCGGTTGTGGTGGTGATAGTTTTAATCACCTTCACGTCAATGTCACATCATTCATGCACCATATTACTCTCGTAATGGTTAGAGCGCACTTTGATAGTATGTCATAGGCTGATCATTATAGATAGCATGACAGTTCACGTGACTTGTGACACTAATTTGGATATGTTATCGTATAAACAACAAGGTACTCAATTTATTGGGGCGGGGTATTAAGAGGTAAAATGTAAATAGATCTTATCCATGCCTTATAATAAACCTGAAAGTAAGATGATTAATTTTAAGAAGACATTTGGCAAATGTGTATGTGCGGATGAGAGTTTCAACATCACAAAAGATATGTTTGAAGATGTTTAAAGAAAAGTTCGAAAACGATAACTTTGATATCTCGATCAGACATCGCATGTTTTAGTTGAATATTCGCCTTCTCCAAATAACATTGAAAAAAATATAAATAAACAAATAAATAAACTTCATTACGTTATAGTTTGTTGTGTCAACGCCATGTAACAAGCTATCAGCATCTTTTGATTGCTTTTAAGATCAGGTGTAATGGTGTAGTCATCGTCAATTTAACTACATCTTATATAAACACACAAATAGCCTTATAAAATACTCAAACGCACCCACAAAGTTTAACCTAATTTAATGATGCAAACCACCTGATCTTTTTTTTCCTCGAGTGCGAACTCCTAGTGGTCTAGACCACGGGTGACGTGAGATATATAAGGGAGCCCTCGATGTGATTCACCACCTATTATAGCGAAAATTACTGCAAAGGCTTTTTTGAAAAGAAGTTGTTTTGCAGATGACCAACTTTATGGGTATTTTTAAAAAGGCTATTTTGTTCGATGCTTATTAGCAGTGATGTCAAAAACCAACACATGTTCGGCCCATATTAATTGTAAGTCAAAATGAAATATTAAGGTCGGCCACGTTACTATTTTGCTGCCTATAGGCAGCGATTTTTTAAAAATAAGGCCCCACGTCACCTATTCGTGACCATGGGCAGCGAATACAATCACCTTAGCATTTATTAAATGAAATATGAAAATGTGCAAAAACTCACCTTTGAACTTTTTAATATAACAAACTTTATTTATCAAATATCTAGCGAATTCGCTAATTAAAAATATACCGTTGCGAAGAGCTCTGAATTACGAACAAAACAAGCCAAATATTGATATGCTTTTGACGTATGTATGATTTTATAAATGTTGACGTTTTATACATTTTTAAATTATAAAAAAAAAATAGAAAAAAAAAGTTTTAAAACACACTCTTAAACCACAGGGGTCAAAGACGTGCAATTCTACAAAATAAAAAAAAAAAATCGTTTGAAATGACCGAAATATCATTTGAAACTAAAAACGTAAACATATACAAACTAAAAACGGTATCCTTTTATTCATAAAACTACAAACGCCAACTTTTTTCTATATATAAAACTAAAACTATTATTCATAAATCATAACTCATAGTCATCGCAACATTATGATCAAAAATCATACCCATCGCAACCATATAAAACTAAAACTTTTATTCATAAATTAAAAATATTACGATCAAAAGACTTAACCATCGCAACCATATGAGCAAGGTTGTGTTTAATGCTCATACAGTCAAACACAATCATGCTCATATGGTTGAAATGGGTATGTGTTTTGATCGTATGGTTGTGATGGGTATGTGTTTTGTTCATATGTTTGTGATGGGCACCTGTTTTGGTCATAAGGTTACGATGGGTATGTGTTATAATTTATGGATAAACGTTTTAGTTTTATATATATAAAAAGTTGGCGTTTGTAGTTTTATAAATAAAAGAGTAAATTACATTCGTCCTTGTGGTTTGCGTTGACCGCAGGTTTAGTCCTTGACCAAAAATTGCACCGTCGTCCTTAAGTGTGAAACGTTATGCATGGTTCGTCCTTTGACCAAACGACGTTAAGTTTGACCGTTAGAACTCCCTCGTGTGACTTGCGCATGAGGGTAAAATATCATTTCATCTACCCCTTATATATTTTGTGGTCAATACTCTTCCACATACTTTATTTTTTCCATCTTCATCCAAATCAAAACAACACTAAGAACCTCAATTGGTGCAATTTGGAATGAAATTTGGTAAATTGAAACTTGATTTATGCTCTCTGACCTTGAATAGCAAAACCTCTAAAAATTTGAAAACCCATTTGACTTGCAAACCCTAATTTTTTTGTATCTTGGAGAAGATGAAGAACACAGTGGGTGGTCGACCTTATTTATAGATGAAAAGATGGCTTGTGACATTCCACATCTCGATTCTTGGTCTCTCACTACTTATATTCAAATGGGGCGATTACGATTACTAATGGTTTGGAAGATAAGCTGGATGAGTTTCGGTGTGTTCTTAGAAAATCTGATGATGATTTGTTGAAAATCGTTGGAGTTGGTGCGGGTGCATGGGGCAGTGTTTTTGCAGCATTGCTTCAAGATTCATATGGTCGCTTTCGTGATAAGGTTCAAATAAGGATATGGAGAAGAGGTGGGAGAGCGGTTGATAGAGCAACCGCTGAGCACTTATTTGAAGTGATTAATTCAAGGGAAGATGTGTTGAGGAGGTTGATTAGACGGTGTGCTTATTTGAAGTATGTTGAAGCAAGATTAGGTGATAGGATTCTTTATGCCGATGAGATTTTGAAGAGCGGGTTTTGTTTGAATATGGTGGATCGCCTCTTAGTCCTATGAAAGTTGTGACTAATTTGCAAGAAGGTTTGGGATCTCGATATTGTGATTAATGGATTACCTTATTTGAAACACGTGAGGTTTTGAAGAGATTAGAATTATTGGAAGGAAAGTGATGATTGGTGGAAATAAAAGAAAAAAGTCAAAGAGTAAATTACACCGTTCGTCTTATGGTGTTGAAATGATGATTTACCCTCATGTGCAAGTCACATGAGGGAGTTTCTTGATCAAACTTAACGTCGTTTGGTCAAAGGACCAACCATGCATAACGTTTCACACTTAAGGGCGACGGTGCAATTTTTTGGTCAAAGGACTAAACCCTGCGGTCAACGCAAACCACAAGGACGAACGGTGTAATTTACTCTAAATAAAAGGATACCATTTTAAGATTAGAAATGTTTACGTTTTTATTTCCAAACGGTATTCCGGTCATTGCAAACGATTTTCCTATTTTGTGGAATTGCACGTCTTTGGCCCCGATAGTTTTAGAGTGTGCTTTAAAAGGGTTTTTTCTTTTTTTAATGTATCAAATTTCAACATTTTTAAGAAAATCATATGTACGTCAAAAGCATATTGTTATTGAGCTTGTTTTGTTCATAATCCAGAGGTCTTCGCAACAGTATATTTTTTATTATCGGATTCGCTAAATATATACTAGATATTTAACGAATAAAAGTTGTTATATTTAAAAGTTGTAAAGATTAAAAGGTTTAAGGGTGAGTTTTGCACATTTTATATTTCATTTTATAAAATGCAAGTGATTGTCTAAATCTTGTTACAGAAGTGCTTATTTTTTAAAAATCGCTGCCTTTACCTAAGGCAACGAAATGATGACGTAGCCATCATTAATATTTCATTTTGACTTGCGATTAATATGAGCCACACACATGTTCGTTTTTGACATCGCTGCTAATAAATAGCAAACAAAGTTACCATTTTAGAAATATCCATAAAGTTGGTCATATGAAATACAACTAGGGGTGATCGAAAAAATCAAAATGACCGAATAAACCGAAAACTGAAATCGAACCGAACCGAAAATAACCGAACTAAACTAATAATCGAACCGATTTTGCTAAAACCGAACCAAACTGAACTACTAATTTGGTTCTCGGGTTGGATATGGGTTTGACATTTTGAACCGAAAACCGAACCGATAACCTAATTCATATAAATATATATTTTTTTATATATTTATATATTTTTATGTATATTTATATATAAATAAATACTATTAAAAAATTATCATAATATAATAAAACACTTTTTATGCTTGAAATATATTTTTTTCTTAAATAAATATCTATGTAATTATTAAAAAAAATTAAAAATAGTGAAATTTGTGTTATTCGAGTCAACCCAAAAACCGAACCGAATTAGAATTCAACCGAACCAAACCGAAAACCGAATTTAAATTTGGTTCGGTTCGATTCTCAAGTTGACCTAAAAAAATTAACTGAATTAACCGAACCAAACTAACCAAACAACCTGATAACCGAACCGATCAACATCCCTAAATACAACTCTATCTCAAAAAGGCCTTGCATTAAGTTTAGCCCAATTATATATATTCCAAGAAAAGAAACAAACAAGATATGTCACGTGTTCAAACTTCAAAGTCAGATGCTAGTTTTATCATCTTAAAATCACCAACACATTGCAAGTTTCATTCGAAGATTTTTATTTTGTTTAAATGCTAGTTGTTTGATTTGTAACCTTTTATACTTTCGTTTTCGAAACATTTTATAGTTGTTCATTTTTTCGTGCACCTTTTATAGTTCATTTTTTCGTGCTCAAAAGTAACACACAACATCTTACAACACCTGATATTAACCACATTGCCATACGATCATTTAAGTTGGATGAATCAGCAATTTTCATGAGTTCATTCAAAATAGGGAAATCTTCCATTGGATATTGTGTGTGTAAAAAGTGATGGATGGGTTTATCGGTTCATGTGCACAAGTAAATAGCGTCTCAGGGTAGAGACGGTCAATGTCTAATAGTGACTTTTTTTTCACACTCGGTCCCTGAATTTGTCTTGATTGCCGTTGTCATACTTAAAACTCCCGCCCAATAATCACTTTAAAATACACAATTGGTCCCTCAATTTGCCAAGTTACGTATACTACAATTTAGTTGAAGATTAAACAACACAAAACCATTAGAAGTTTGACTTTGTTAAGTCAAACTTCCAAAACATATCAATTAACTCCCTAACAAATATTGACTAATGGTTTTGCAATTTTGACTTTACAAAGTCAAAATGCAAATCGAAAATAGCCATTCACCATTTTCAATGTTGACTAACTAAAGTAAACTGGAAATTGTAAACTGGAAATTGACATCATTCGTGTGTTTTATTAGAATGCTTGTTGTTTAATAAGCCTATTTGTGTTAGGCTCTCTAATAACATGATAGGGTGAAAAAAATCTTTTACCCAAAAAACATTATTGGGAGTGTCAATGAGTGTTATTAGAGTCTATGTAATTTTGTGATTAATAATAATTCACCTTTCACAAAAAATTAAAAAAATAAATAAATAATCGCCCTACATTGTTTGTTGTATACACATATGTATACTCTAATTAAAGAAAGTTTTTAAATGTTACTACCTTCGTCTCATAATAATTGTCCACTTTTATTTTTTTAAGTTTTTTTTATTAAACTTTGACTATAAATATTTTTATTTATATAATATAACTAGTTATAATACCTGTGCACGCACAAGTTTTGACAAAAAAAATATTCTGTATTAATACTAAATATTTTGTTTTTAAAGGTAATTTACACATAAATCAAATTTATTTTAACATTTTAGTTCAATATATATACATATAAGAATTTGCCAATAAAATTTTTGATATAAGTACAACTAATACTTATGCATGAGTTTTTCATTGTGCATTTATATCCATTAGAATTTGGTAAAATATTTGTTAAAATTTCTGTTAGGTAACTCAATATTTAATTTTATTTAGCGATAAAGATGTTGATGTTGTTATTTAAATTTCACTATTGATATTATGTTGTACACATGATGCAAGTTTAATAGCACATAATGAGTCTTGATAAAGTTAAAGTATACTTATTTTATAATGAGCGTTGATATTATGTTGATATTCTATAAAAATATTTTTCTAGATAGCCTTATATAAATAAATAAGAATTGCATGAATCATTGTTATAAGTACAATCACGTATTTTTATTTTTATATTAAAGTAAACCGTGCTTAAAATTTGATAGTTATATTCACGTTTTCAGTAATTTAGCCGTATTTAAAATGTAAACTCGTGTCCATGTAAGTTATTTAAAAATGAAATAAATGAGTCCTTATTGAACATAAAAAAATTGATACTTATAATCTTATGTAAATTTATATGTTGTTATTTTAAAACAACATATACATTGTATTTTTTAAGATATAAAGTTTAAAAGTATAAAGTATAAGGGGGTATTTGTTTATAATCAAAGTTATTAAAAAGCATGGAGGTTTATAATATTACACTTAACTCTATATAATTTATTAAAAATCAACCACTAAAGTTTTATTAATTACCTCCTTTTTTTAAGTTTTGTTTTCACAAATTTGACACCTATATTTTTATTTGTTTTTCTTACCAAATTCTCCATCAAATTTATTAAAGTTTGACCAAAATCAATTTAATTTTGACTTTTATTAACCAATCACATCACATGATTTTGCTTATGTGGCGAAATTGAGCTCTCCTATTGGCCCAATTTTTTTTCAATGAGAAGGGTTTTCCAAAAACACTCCAAAATGATGTAATTCTTTTATTATATAAAAGATACTTGATGAAAAATATATGAATATATTGAGTTTTAAATGTATTTTCATTTGGTATAATTTTCATAAAATATTATAAAACGCAAATAAAAATATTAGTGGTTAAAGTTGAACAAGAAAGGCTAATAAAATTAAAGTGGACAATTATTATGGGATGGATGGTGTAATTCATAACGAAAAAAAAAATTATAGACAATGGAAGGAATTAAATTACAAATAACACTTTGATGTCCATGAGGTGATCCATGCATGCATTTTTGGTTGACGATGAATCTTTCTTAGATTCGAGCATGATGAAGATCGACAGTACTGAATTTTGTGGGTTGCAGATTATTGATCTTGAGACGGGTTTCGTTGGTCTGGTTCGAGTCTTAGGAATTCTATTACTAGTACTATATTAGTTTATGATTTGAATCATGGGTGTAAAGCTGTGTCGGAAATTTAGTTACTACTTATTAGTGCTGATTATTATGTTCTCGGATGTAATTAGTTTTTTACTAGATTAGCTTGTATTGTCTCATCATCCAGATCATCATGTGTGTATGATGTTCATTTTTCATACTTGATTATGTTCTTCAATCAGGTGGTTAAATTGTTACCAACTTTTAGTTTTTCAAGTATGTTTATTGCCAATTGTTTACGCTAAACGTACCACGAGTCAATAGACTAAACGTACATACAGTGTTTGATGTTGATTTTGACACGCCGATTATGTTTTCGAATCATACGCTGATTTTGTGAGCTACACATAGGACAAGTCATCTGTACGTGCATTCATGTGTACACATAGATACTCGATGTATGTGTATGTTTGTATATACCCACACATATTTTAACACAAACACACATCAAAAGTCCTCAGAAACAGCAGCAGATGTGCTTTGTATAGTCTCGTAAAATGAGCCTTGGGATATGCAGCAGACACATGAATTGCTAGTATATAACAGACGCTAAACCAATTACGCCATCCTTCATTTTTTCAACCCCAGAAATATCTTGACTCATGAATTGTTGGTGGTTTACTTCTTTCTCCGCAATAACTGCGGTGTTGAAATGCAGAAAAAGGTTCTGTGAGTAACGTATACTGCAAAAAAAAGGACCTGTTAGACTCACTGATAAAAAAGATAAACTCTGGAGCATAAACCGTCCGGCCCATGAAAATGAGTCTAAACGTGGCAAGCCCGTTTACTTATTCATGGGTCGATTTGGGTTATTTTTTATCAAGCGAGTGAAATCGAAACATATACAGATAAAAAGAAAAATTAGTCAAACAAGTCAAAAAGTAGCTAGAAAAGTATGTTAAATGGTTTGAAAGTCTTCTAAAATGCCTCTTTATGCATACAACATCCTAAATCACTTTTTAGTAAGTGATCAAAATTTTTATCGGGTATATCTGCAAACATGTGTTTAGTCTAATATTAAAAAAAAATAATACTATATATATGGAGTTAAAGATGATTAAAAACAACATTGTGAATATTTGTGATGATAGTCAAAGATCTCGATTTGTATTGTAATAATATTGATTCTGCAATAAACACATGTTTGCGGGGTCAATCCAACCAGGCCCAGCCCGTGCTATAAAATGCACCACTTCGACTCATTACCCAACCCGCATATGACATCAACTTTTGACCCAAGCTCCTGCTAATATCACTTTTGTTACTCACCAACATCAAGCGTCTCTCATGGGTCTGTTTGAATGAATGATTTGTGTTGTATTCCCTTTCACATAATCCGGTACATATACACCTTATACAAAGCTTTACAACTAATTGATTTGATCTACTTTAATGCTTTACAACTTGATCTACTTTAATGCTTTACAACTAATAACTTTAATGCTTTACAACTAATAACACACGGTTTAATACTCCCCCGCAGTTGGAGCGGGAGGAAGCTGAACGCTCAAACTGGAACGAAAATCTTCAAATAAGGCGGCAGGAAGTCCTTTGGTGAAGATATCTGCGTACTGATAACGGGAGGGTACATGGAGAACACGAACCTGACCAGCAGTAACCATGTCACGGACAAAATGTATATCAATCTCAATATGTTTGGTCCGTTGATGTTGAACAGGGTTGGCAGATAAATAGATGGCACTAACATTATCACAGTAGACAAGAGTGGCTACGAAGAAGGTTACGAAGCCATGCAATCTCAGCTACAACATTAGCAACACCCCGATACTCGGCTTCGGCACTAGAACGAGAGATGGTGTGTTGTCGTTTGGAAGACCAAGAAAGTAGATTATCACCCAGAAAAACACATTATCCTGAAGTAGACCGTCGTGTGGATGGGCAACCCGCCCAATCTGCATCTGTATATCCAACAAGAGAAGTGTTAGAGGATGAATATAGGTGTAGACCAAAATTCAAAGTCCCTTGAACGTATCTTAAAATACGTTTAAGTGCAGCTAAATGTGGCTCGCGAGGATCATGCATGTAAAGACAAATTTGTTGTACAACATAGGAGATGCAGTGCAGTAAATGTGAGATCACGAAGACCACACCAAGACTACGATATAAAGTAGGATCTGAGCGGAACTCCTTGGGACCCAGTTTGGATTCGGTATCAGGTGGTGTTCGAGAAGGGTTCTGATTGGTCATGTGAGCACGTTCGAAGCTCGGTAGCATACTTCCGAGATAGAAAGAGACACATAGAATCCGAGTGGTAAATGCCGAGAAAATAATTAAGTGGCCCAGATCGGTCATGTCAAACTCATGCGGGGAATCAATGATCTGTTGTGGGAGGCGGGAGAGGAGGCTGTAAGAATAATATCATCCACATAGATAAGCAAATAAGCAACTGAGAGCCACGTCAGTAAAATAAATAATGAAGAATCACGGTGTGGTAAAACCCGACAGTGTGGCATAACACAGAAACCATTGAAACCAAGCACCGGGTGCTTGCTTGATCCATATAAAGATCTCGCAATAAACAAACATGATGAGGTGCAGGAATCCACAAATCCGGCGGTTGATGCATATAGGCATCTCGGATAAATCACCGTTAAAGCGCATTCTTAACGTCAAGGTCGATGAATATGCCACTTGCGAGATACCGCAAGACTGAGAACAGTGCAGATGGTAGGCGGTTTAACAACCGGGCTAAAAGTCTCTTCACAATCAATACCAAGTTGCTGACTACTGCCATTAGCAACTAAACGAGCCTTATAGCGGCTTAAAGTCCCGTCAGCATGAAACTTATGCTTAAATAACCACATAGAACGAACCATATTAACACCATCGGGCCTCGGTACAAGAACCCAAGTACCATTTTTAACTAACGCATTATACTCGTCATACATAGCATTACGCCATTGAGTATTAAACCGTGTGTGAAGTGGATATTGGAGAAAAGTAGAAGGAATGAATTGGCTCTGATACCATGTTTGAATGAATGATTTGTGTTGTATTCCCTTTCACATAATCCGGTACATATACACCTTATACAAAACTTTACAACTAATTGATTTGATCTACTTTAATGCTTTACAACTTGATCTACTTTAATGCTTTACAACTAATAACTTTAATGCTTTACAACTAATAACACACGGTTTAATAGGGTCAACGACAGTAAAGAGCTTAATCGATCAGCGAAGGAATTTGTTTGATTTCGGTTCCAAGCTCCTATTCAATCCTATACCAGTAGCATAGCACATAAACAAATTAACATATGTGATTTTCATCGGCAAACATTGCCATCACGCGTTGCATGAACATAACTATTTTCTTACAAGTTAAAGCGGTCTTCGTCAGTTATCAAATTCACAGCCAGCCCCATATGTCCAAATCTTCCAGAACGACCCACCTACAATCAGAAGGTACATTCAAATGCTGATGACTATCTTGTAGAATAAGACCTCAACTCACCCTGTGCAGATATGTTTCAGCGTTCCTTGGAAAATCAAAATTAATCACGACGCTCTGGTAAATAAATATGTGTCAAGGCAAAACAAATTATACATTAGTTAGTAAGGTATATCAGTTTTTATAATGCCTTATTCATAAAGCAAAAGCATCAGAAGTATACCAGTACAAACAAGGTTCTGTTCCGGAAATCGTGAAACACCCGATTCCGATGATCTTGCAACATCTTAGCATGAATATAGAAGCAGGAGTAACCAAGCTCCATGATTTTCTTAGCAAATAGCTCAACTCGATTAACAAAGTTGCAAAAGATAATAGATTGGTTGATTTGCAGCTGTAAATGAAACATCAAATTGAATAAAGATTGTTAACTATCGAGATGAAACAAGATCTAATAGAAAAATATATTCCATATTAGACCTAACCTTGGAGAAGAGTGTATTGAGGCAGTGGACCTTTTGTCTTTCTTCTACAAAGGCATAAAACTGCGTGATACCTTTTAAAGTAAGCTCATCCATCAAATTAACAACATAAGGATACTCCAGGTATCTGTCTTTGAAATCTTTGACAGTAACCAAAAGCGTGGTTGAAAACATCAAAATTTGGCGCTGCTCAGGAAGAAATCCAATCAGCTGTTCAACTGAAGGTTGAAACTCGGGGGACAACAGTTTATAAGCTTGCATTAAGCAAATAAGCATATCAACTATACTTTAAGTTAGAGTAATTTGACAAAGACTGCATTTTCTGAAACCCAATCTTAACACTTATTTCATTAAAATTTTCTTACCTCATCCATGACTAGCATTGCGCAAACATTCATTAAAATTCTCTTGTTGGAACCAATATGACAACTGTATTCAATAAATTAAGCCATAAGTTAGCTTTAATTGATATGAATATTGTTAAAAGTTGTTGTTATTTAGATTCATTTAACTGATAGCGCGTCTCTTTCCCAAAGGATTACATTTCAACAAGAATCCTTTCGTTTTGCAATTACAAAGGGCTACCAGGCTTATAATTCAATGATGTCATAAGGACGTAAAGGTGGCAATTTCAACCATTTGCCTAGCAAGGATAAATTTGGGTCATATCTTATCTCAAGTGGGTCATGTGGGGAAATGAACTTCGTAGAAAATTGGGTCAAATGTGTTGAAAGTCACCCAAAGTGTAGTCAAATGCTTAAAAATTTATATATCTGCGTAGTCCCAACCAGGACAAGGTGTGTCAAAGGGTTGCTAGTTCAAAGCCCCAAAAATTAGATTAAAAAGTTTTCTCAAATCTAAATGTATCAGTAATTTATAATCTTTAAACGAAAAGGACAAAAAGATGTCCGTAGCAACCAGACTGACCCCATTCAACAAGTACAAAATATATAATGCTTTAACCCGCACCTTTTAGCATGTTGCCCAACTCCCTCATTTTGTACCTCTACTAGAAAAAACCTGGCCAAATATACCATACAACAAAAGAGCCATTTTGACGGTCTTGAAACAGCCTCCGCTCAAAAGCTTTCAAATGTTTTGAGCCAGTGCCCGACTTCAAACAAGACCCGCAGATAGGATATATAATAGCCTATTCCCGTTTAATCAAATAACAGCTCTAAATATGACAGAGGTTATCAACACATTGGGTGGATAAAAAGGGACAGGTTGTAAAAAAGTTAACCTTAAATTTTATTAATATATGTATCAATCTTTTCAAGGGATGGGATACAGAAGTGTTAAAATGGTACAGAACAATATCAATAATCACCGAACCAACCACCCTTTGGTGATAATCTTTTATTATAACAATATACACAGCAGATTAGTCCCCAACACATGTGATAACCAAACAATACAAAAGAAAGGTCGTTGTCCCTCTAATATATGCAACAACTGAATACAAGAACTCGCACACTACCAAACCAAACCAGAGATCAAGATGATCTACAATACTTGTTACAATTGTAAACTACCCAGAAACCCAGATATACGCAGATGAAGACTATAAACTTGTATGTGAAACTTGTGAGAGAATTAAGCGTGTGATGATAGAAACCCTAGCTGAGATGGATGAATATATAGCCAGGAATGTTTCACTCTTAACCCTACACATTTAACACTTAACAAACAACACCAAAAGTGTTTGGATTAGAAAACTTATTATAAAAATGTTACGCGATATACCCCTGAAGGTTCAACTGTTTGTTAAAGGACTGCAATACTCTCAACATACCCCCTCAAACTGATGAACCTGCAAAAAGGTTAATTATACCAAGACTTCTAACCATAACACCATGTTGCATAAAACCAAGAGCTTTGGTCAAAACATCAGCTGTTTGACTTTTAGAGTCAACTTTAACTGTTTTAATCAACCCAGATGAAACCTTTTCTCTAATAAAATGCACATCAATATCAAAGTGTTTAGTTTTCTCATGCATCACAGGGTTAGCAGCAATTTGAATAGCAGCTTTGTTATCACAAAATAACTCAACTGGAAACAAATTTTCAGTAATACCAAAGTCTTTTAAAACCTTAAGAATCCACATAACCTCACATGTAGTAGAGGCCATACATCTATACTCAGCCTCAGCTGAAGATTTAGACAGAGTAGCTTGTTTTTTACTCTTCCAAGAAACCAAATTACCATTCACAAAAACACAGTATCCAGATACAGACCTCTTGGTAACAGGGCACTTAGCCCAATCAAAATCAGGCAAGGTAGAAACTTTAAACCCTTGATTATTCTTACTAAAATGTAGCCCATTACCAGGTGCAAGTTTAAGATATTTCAACACTCTTAAGCCAATATCAAAATGAGATTTCAAAGGAGAATGCATATATTGACTCAAGCAGTGCACATCATAACATATATCAGGTCTAGTCATAGTAAGATATATTAACTTCCCAACAAGTTTCTGATAACTAGTAACATTTTTTAACTTTTTATCACCATCAGACTCTTTATGATTTAGCACAATATTCTCAGGTAAGGGAGTTAATACAGGCTTACAACCAAGCAAACCATAATCATTTAACAACTCAAGACAATATTTTCTTTGATTTAAACGTAGACCTTTATCAGTTTTTAATACTTCAATTCCAAGAAAATATTCAACTCTCGTAAGTCTTTAATTTTAAACTTATTCCTTAAAAAATTTTAAAATTCTCAATTTCACTTTCATTATTACCAGTGATCACCAGATCATCAACATATACAAGCAAGTACAATACTGAACTTCCCTTAGTTTTAACAAACAAATAGTGATCATTTTTAGACTGCACAAACCCAGGCTCAAACAAGGCCTCAGACAATTTAAGATTCCACTGTCTTGGAGCCTGTTTTAAGCCATAAAGAGACTTCTTAAGCCTACAAAATGTTTTATTATCTTCTGGAAAAAGACCAGGTGGAGGCAACATATAAACCTCTTCATTTAAATCACCATATAAAAAAGCATAGTTAACATCCATTTGAAAAAATTTCCAATCATTTTGAACAACAATACTCAATAAGCACCTGACAGTGCCCATTTTAACCACAGTACTAAAGGTTTCATCATAATCAAAACATGGTTTTTGATTGTAACCCTTAGCCACAACTCTAGCTTTATACCTCTCAATCTCACCATTAGATTTCAACTTAAGTTTCCAAACCCATTCAGATCCAATACGAATTCTCCCGCCGGAAGATCAACTTCTTCCCAGTATCATTCTCATATAAAGCAACTAACTCATCATTCATAGCATTTTCCAATTAATATTACGTGAAGCTTCCTCATAAGAAGAAGGTTACAAGACTTATTCAAATTAGCAACAAAGCGAGAATTATCGATTTTAACCAAGTATGAGTAGCATACTTATTTAAAACATACTTAATTTTAGAATCAAGCACATAATCATTCAATCTAGCAGGAACCCCCCTGAAACATAAGGCTACTAGCAACATTAAGTAGATGCCTATATTTCCTTTCAGCAATCCCATTCTGTTGAGGAGTATATGCTACACTAGTTTGATGAATAATACCCATAGTATCAAAAAATTCACCCATTTTATTATTAACAAACTCGATTGCCATTATCGGATCTGAAAATCTTAATTTTCTTATTGGTGAGTCAAAACCATTTTTAAAAACTTTTAAACATCTCAAAACTTCATGTTTTCCTTTTAGCATATACACCCAAACGGATCGCTAAAGTCGTCAACAATAGTCAAGAAGTATCGAAACATTCCTGCTAACCACTTATAAGGCCCCATACATCTAAATGTATAAGGTCACCAAATCTGAAGTTTTATGTTCACTTAAAGGAAAGGGATCCCTTGTTTAGCCTTATGGCAAACATCACAAGGTGCTCCATGATCAATATTAGTTAATTTTAAAGATCCTTTTCAAAGTTTCAAAACTTGATTAGGAGGGTGTCCCAACCTACTATGCCAAATATATTTAGAAACAAAACAACTAAAAAACTCACTTTTAATCACACAAGCAGAGGAAACTTTAAACTTATCAAACAAATAAAGACCACCAGACTCACCACCAGTCCCCAGCACCCTCTGCTGATTCAAATCCTGAATATAGCATTTAGTCTCATCAAAACCAACCCTCAACTTGCTATCTTTGGTCAACTTATTGACAGACATAAGACTGACACAATATTCAGGAACAACTAACACATCAAATAGAACCACATTATCATTAAGTTTTAAGTTACCAACTTGAGTAACTTTAGCAAGAGTTCCATTAGGATGTCCCACAGTAATCTTTAAATCAGATATATCAATCAAATTATGCATATTAAGAGGACTATTATGTTAATACAAATAAGCCGTAAAAACGTTTATTTATATTTTACGATCTTCTAATGTTTTGTCGATACCAAACGTAAAATCATTTTAACGAAACAAATAAAATACGTAAATAGTTTGATTCAATAGTTTTCTAACACACTTACGTTTTCACATAAAACACTAAAACAAGTATAAGTGATTTTATGATTTAGAGATACATATGTACAACAACTAGTGTTTACATATTGGGCTAACATACACTAAACTAAGTGTACACTAAAATGGGTAAAAACTAACAAATGGTATTGACCCATAACCCATGGTTTTATCCAAACCACTTAACTAGGTTCATTTTATTCATAAGATACATTGTATCTAGTAAGAGACCCATGGATCAACCCATAACCCATGACCCATAACCCAAAATACCAATGGGCAAAGAGGAGCGACCCACGGATCCCTAGCATTATGCTAGACGGATCCCTTGTGGGAGGGATCCGTGGGATCCGGGGAACAGTAGACATTTTCCTCTAGAACTAGAGAGCCATTTCTTCGTTGTTTCTCACCCCTTTCTAACATACTTTCCCATAGAGTTAAAAACTCTCTAACCTCATATCCAAGAGATCTATGTTTGTAGTTTTGTTTTTGTGTGATCTTTTAGGTTCCTCTTAAAGGCAAGATCACTACCTTTGAAGTCGAGCAAGCTCAAGTCCATGAGTTGCCATGCTTCCTCATCATCAAGACTACTAAATTCCTCTTGTTGATGATTGTTTTCCTTTTCCTAAAAAGTGTTTAAGACATTTGTGAAAGGTGTCTCAAGTGTCAAGACGAATATATTAGTGAAGGGTATCTATCGTCCATATCATAAGCACTTGTGGTGGGTGCTTAGAAGTCAAGACTAGAAGCATTAGTGAAGGGTGCTTAGAAGTCAAGACACAAGACATTAGTGAAGGGTGTCTTGAAGATCTAGTCAAAGGCATTAGTATAAGGTGCCTTAAGTGTACATTCGATATGGTGTGATTCGATGTACTAGTTAGAGTAGTATTGAGTCAAAGGATATTGATATCCTTGTTGATGTTGATATAAGGAGTTGATCTCCTTTGGGGTTAGGAAATTGGTGTAGTGTTGGGTAGTAGTTCCTCCATTGCAATGGAACTAGGTGCTTAGCCTAGTACCTAATAAAGGGTAGGCGACGTTGTGATAGGTGTGGTTCACCTTGGTGTGATAGAACCCGGTGGTTAGCCTAGCACTGAATAAAGGGTAGGCGACGTTGTGATAGGTGTGGTTCACCTTGGAGTGAAAGAACCCGGTGGTTAGCCTAATCTGGGAAAAGAGTAGGCTGACGTTGTGAAGGCTTCTCCGCCATAAGGAGTTGGTGTTGTGTAGTGCTTACAAACTCTCGGTAGGTGACTCATGGGTGAAGTAGGGCAAGGAAGGTATCCTTGTAGCCGAACCACTATAAATACTCGCGTTGTGGTTTTGTGCTTCTTACCCTTTATCTTTTCATTACATATCTATACTTCTATGTGTTTGATCATCAACATCCAACACACATTCAAATAGATTGACATAAGTCGATGTAAATAGTTTAAAACGAAGTTTTAATTGGTAAAACTATTCAACCCCCTAGTTAAATGTTGATTAGCCCCAGAGTCAATTATCCATCCCAAATGGTAATTAACCCCATCCAACTTATTATTAGCACCAAAAAACTTATAAAAATTCTGATTAAAGAAAACACTGCAGTTAAAAAAGGAACAAGAATCCCTACCTGCCATATTATCACGAGCAGAGGTTCCTGGTTTATCATTCAACAAACTTAACAGCTTCATAACTTGTTCATTACTCAGAGACATACTACCAGTACTATTCTTAGAGCCATTATTAACAACAGAGGCACTCTTTATATCATTGGTTTTATTATAGTTATTAGCAGGTTTCAGATTAGGATTCTTTTTAAACCAGGTGGATAACCAATAACTTCAAAACACCTATCAACACAGTATGACCTTTCAACCTACAATGAGTACAAAGCAAACTATCACAATTTCCCCTGTTATTAGATCCAGAATTATAACCATTATTGTTAAAATGGTACATAACAATATCAATAATCACCCAACCAACCACCCCTTGGTGATAATCTTTTATTATAAAAATATAGTGATTAGTCCCCAACACAGGTGCTAACCAAACAATACAAAAGAAAGGTTGTTTTCCCTATAATAGATGCAACAACTGAATACAAGAACTCACACACTACCAAACCAAACCATAGATCAAGATATTCTACAATACTTGTTACAATTGTAAACTACCCAAAAACCCAGATATACCCAGATGAAGACTATAAACTTGTATGTGAAACTTGTGAGAGAAATAAGCGTGTGATGATAGAAACCCTAGATGAGATGGATGAATATATAGCCAGGAATGTTTCACTCTTAACCCTGCACATTTAACACTTAACAAACAACATCCAAAGTGTTAGGATTAGAAAAGTTATTATAAAAATGTTACACAATATACCCCTGAAGGTTCAACTGTTTGTCAAAGGACTGCAATACTTTCAACAAGAAGGCAGTTGTCTTTCCGGTTCCGTTTTTGGCTCTTGCAAGAATGTCACTTCCATTCAATGCAATAGGAATACTTTCTTCTTGTATATGTGAAGGTCTTTCAAAACAATTTTCATATATTCTCATAAGTAGCTCCCTTTTTAGAAAATAGTCCTCAAATTCATTTCCTTTCGTGGCAGTGACATCCTGTAAAAGAACAACGGAATAACTATCTCATAAGAAGTTGTCTAATGCAAATCACGGTTTCAACAATCGATGTCCATTTAAATCATTTATAACTTTTGCCCTCAGGATCATCATATTTGAGTATTCAAGTTTATTCTATATTTGAGGGGTTAAAAGAGTACCTCGAACAGAGAATTGTTGCATATACCTCAGATCTGTAACGCGTGTCTGCAGCAGGTTCAGTTGTGCCTTCCAATCTTGAGAGCTACAAAATATGCACAAATATGCAAGTTTACAAAAGATGCAAGAGCACAATGGCCGATAAGCTGTAAGCGAGAATATCTGATATGAAACATTATTCAAATAAATCCTAAGATGAAAAGAATATACCAACTATATGGGAAATATTGAAAAGAAAAAGAAGAATCTAGCATAATTACCAAGTGGGTGTACGGGGAAAAGCAAATACAGTGGCGCATTTAGAAAATCCTATATTTAGTAAGTTTTTTCCTGTCCAACAAAAGGATGCCCATAAAAGCCTGCAAATCCACATGTAAAATGTTCATTGGAAAATATCATTTGGTTGTTGCTAGCATTTGTTTAAAGAAAACATAAGATTTGGCGATTTGCTAATAGGCAGAC
This sequence comes from Chrysanthemum lavandulifolium, assembly GCA_022545495.1. Taxonomy (NCBI): domain Eukaryota; kingdom Viridiplantae; phylum Streptophyta; class Magnoliopsida; order Asterales; family Asteraceae; genus Chrysanthemum; species Chrysanthemum lavandulifolium. Next base: position 279,213,109 of record CM040244.1, read on the forward strand.
GTAGGTTGAGCATATACTACGTAGGTTGAGCATATACTACGTAGATTTGAAAAAGTTTAGTGGTTTTTGCATCATTTGGTTGATTTCTCGGGTTAAAGTTTGGATTTTGTTAGTACTTTTATGTTTAGAATCATCACAAGTGTGTAGGTTTTCAGTTGGTAAGCTTAAATCATCTTGGTTGGGTTGTTTTTGGATTGAAAAGTGATGTTTATATGGTTTTTTCTTGCTAGCGACTTAGCTCACGGACTACTTTCTTCGTAGCGACTTGCTTTACAAATTTGTAGCGAGTTACAATTTTAAACCTAGCGACTTAGATCTAGCGATTCTGATTACAAGTAGTGGACTCTCCACTACGGGTAGCGACAAGTGGTAGCGACTTGGTCGTAGCGAGTTGCTCTTTAGCGACTTGTATCTTTAGCGACTTGAGTGGCAATTCTTTGCCAAAATTTTGCTAGCGACTTGAAGCTTAGCGAGTTACTACTTAGCGACTTGAATTTGTCTAGCGACTTGGGACTCTAGCGACTTAGTGGTGTAGCGAATTAGTTGTTAGCGACTTGGTTCAAGAATTCGTAGCGACTTGGTTGATTTTCCGTCAAAACTTCAAGCGGCCATAACTTTTGAACCGTAACTCCGTTTTCAGCGTTCTACCCATCAAAGCGGCCGTGAGAGCGAGGAGAATAGACCATAGAATGAACTAACGGGTCAATCTTGAGGTCTAAATCCGCTCCGAACAAAAGTTATTGAGGTTTTAAGCTTTTAGACCTAAATTTCTCGGGAAAAGCGGGCATAAACCAATCCGAATCACAACCAAACAACATCTCGCTTATCCACAAACAATCATAAGACCTAACACACAATTGTCTATCATTGTGTCGATCCATCGATCGTCTTAACACATTCCATTGGTCATTGCTTAACGGTTTAGTCTTGATTTTAGTAAAATCCGCGAAGATTCTATTTCTCGGTTTAGATCATAGACTTGTAAAATCCGTGCATTCTACCACAATGCTACAAAATGCCATGCTAAAGGAATGTAACATTGAGCCCTTTCAACTACTTTATCGGCACCTCAAACTACTTTTATCTACAACTATGGATCGAACAAGCGGTGCTCTCCTTCGTCGAGATTTTCCCATCTTGACAAGAAGCGTGCTACTAAACTTAGAACAAATGAGGTTTCAAATTACTAAAGAGAAGTTCTCAAGCGATGAATCTAATCAGACTCTTCAAGTAATCTTGATCAATTTGACCATTTATCCGGGGAATATTCCTCGATTTTGATGATGAAATAGTGAAGTGTCTTTCAAAAACACCTTTGGAATGGAAATTAGCGTGTTCATTGAGACATTCATACAACTCATGGATAATGTGGAGAAGTACATTGAGGAAGTTACACAAAAGATGAAAAGCGTGAATGAGTGTCGGTGCGGTTGAGAAATAGTTGTGATAAGTTGGGTAATGTATCATTAAAGAATCGGGTGTTGTTGAATGCGAATGTCGAGTCAACATATAATGATGAGTCGGGTAAAACACGGATGATGGATCGGTTTAACCGAATCTGAGGCTCGAGATATTGATAAGCTTGACACATCCGATCGGTGACTCTCGTTACACATGTTGTGGATGCGGATAATGAGACCGAAATTGAGCGGTGTCATGTAATGAGGTACCCTTCTTGTTCAACATAGTGCATCGCTAAAGCACTTAAACAAGCTGATCATAATGTTGAACATGTCTTTCATAAATGTTACATGCGAGGTGAGTGCGAGATTAAGTGTTTCAAAACAAAGATTTGGTTGATAAGAAGGCTTTTGATGAACTTTCAAACAAATTCTCAAATCTTGAAAATATTGCATTTCACTTGAAATCGCGATTCGAGTAAAGAAGAAAGTTTTCAACAACAAACCATGTAAAAACCGGAACTTCACGAATTCGTGAACTTTTGAAATTAACACTTTGAAAGCTCGACTTCAAGACAAAGAGTCAACCATTTACAATCGAAGAAACATATTTACATCTTGAATGAGAAAAGTAATTTAGTCATGAATACACAAGACATTGATGCTATTATAACAAGAAATAATGAGCTGTCAATTTATGTGGCTAAATTACTAAAGGAAAATGAGTCTTTGAGAAAGCATCACGTAGAACTTAGTGAGTGCATCAAAGAAGCTAGAACTAAGTCAATGGAACAAACAAACTCTTTGATAGAAAAATTGATGAACTCAAAGCTCAACTTAGGGATAAGAGTTTCGCTATTGTAGCCTTAAAGAATGAGCTTAGGAAAGCGTAGGGAAAAGTGTGAACACTAAGTTTACAAAACCATCAACCTTGGGAAACAGTTTCTCATCCCATTAGAAACCGAGTGCATTGTTAGGCGACTCTGCGTTTATATCCGAAAGACCAAAATCTTCAAAAACACGGTTTGCCTCCTAAGTTGATGAGGAAAAGTTTTGTCAAAACCGGTCACTTCACTGTGTTACCTAAGAGTCATGCCTCTGGTTCCTCAATCCTCAACATGCGACTACTTTTACTCCCGGCACCTCTAGGATTAGTTCAAAAGCGATTGTCAAAACCAAGCATTAAAACCGAATTCATATGATATGAATGACTTGTGGAAGAACTATTATCTAGAAAAAGCTAGGAAAAAGGCGCAGTTCAAAAGGCGAATTTTAGGTGCAAGACCTAGGGTGAGGAATTCTCACGAGATTTCAAGGCACTACTAGTAGTTGTAAACCACTACCTAGGAACACTCAAAGACTAGGGATTGGCGTGCGGCTAAGAGTAGTTATTTTCATAAGAATGCTAAGCATGTAGAAAACAAAACTAGAAATTACGAAGTCTTTTCCACATAAGAAAGCAGGTTTCCTAATTCACATGCCAAGGTACTATCCACTAAGACCACTAACGCGACTAAGGTTCAACATGTTGTGAAACAATACAAACCAAAAACTTCGCCTAGATGGATACCAAGCTGCTAAATCTTTGGAAACTAGGAACAAGGATAAGTCTTCCACTATGTATAGAAGCCTTATAATCCTAGACCTTGCCATAAGTGGATACCATCCGGTAGAATGTTTAAGGATCTTTGGACTTAGGTGGATTCCCACAGGAAATTTGTTTTCGATGAAAAAATCAAGGTTGACCGTGAAACCCCAAAGAGTTTGGATACTAATGTCACTAACCCATATATATGCAATCAAGCTTGTAATGTTAGTGCGGTACTCCTTACTCGATTCGCGATACTTGATCCTTCAATACATGGGTGGCTTAAAGTATGGATCACAAATGGATTGATATCTCATAACTCACGGGTTCAAGTTTCAACATTGATATTCAACCGGCTATGGCGATACATTCACATCGATTCGAGCCTCGTTCTTCAACACTATAGCGTCTTTTCACATCGATTCGGGCCTCGTTCTTCAACACTATGGCGTCTGTTCAAATCGATTCGAGCCTCGTGCTTCATCATTATGGCGTCTGCGGAGAACACTTGAGCCCGTTCCTCGAAAGAAAAGAAGGGTATGCGCTTGATGCGCTTTATCTTCTTAAGAAGAGAAATCTTCATGTTTATGACCATTCTCATCGACATTCTTCATCAACATGCTTCATGCTTTTCCATGCTCTTGATCATCAAGTGAACCAGGACTACGATAATTACTCTTATTCCTCTTGCTCAATATAATGAAGATGGCGACATCATGTGCTAATTTTGTGGGGAGAAGTGTGAATATAATACACTTGGATGATAATCACTTGGTTAATCAAGAATGGCATCTCGTATGCAATTCTTGAGGGGAGAAAAGTGTGAATTTTTGCATGGTTGGTGATATTTGAGAATATATGGTCAAACGAGGCGAGATTCTTCTTATCGGATCATCTTCACATGTAGTTTCTTCTTAGAGCCGTTGGTTGACATCTTCACACGGTGATATGATTAAATGACAAAGTGCTTCTAGTTCTTTGGGTGATTTCTTTGATGAACATCTTTACATTCTTGTTTGATTGGGAGAGATTTTAATTAAGAGTTTGCTATTTACAAGTTAGCAGGAATGCCTTTGGTGTGAAGAAGATGTTATTGTCTATTTCCCATTCGGATAATCTTGAAGAAGGTCGAGTCTGATCTAATCTACATTTGAAAGCTACATGATTAGAAGACTAAAGGCAATTGCATTTGATGATCTAAAGACTTCTTCTTAATCCGGTGAGAAAAACACTTGAAAATCTTAAATCGGTTTAGGGAGAGCACTAATTGGGGAGATTGAAAAGCCAAATTTAATCCCAATTAGACTTGCTCGATTCTTTAGCAATGATTCATTGCTTGATTTTGATGACACTCCTCCAACGCCTAATGCTTCTATTACTAAGGATAATTGGGATTCATTGTTTGGGATTCATTGTTTTCAAAGATATGTTTGATGAGTACTTCCAACCTCTAACGAATGTTGATCATCCGACCACGAAGCTCATGCTCCGGTTTCTCTTGACTCAACTAGTTCACCATCTAAGAAGTACTTCTCGAACTCTCAAGAAACCCAATCTCGATTATTCCTCAGGCGTTGATAATGACTATCATAATATTGTTGTTGCACTCATGAATAATGATCCAGCTCTTTGGTATTCCTTTATCAAATCTTCACGGATTATTGTTCATGAATAATGATCCACTCTTTGGTATTCCTTTGCCAAATCTTCACGGATTATTGTTCCTCTCATGGTGCAGCGTTATAAATCAACCACATGAACATTAAGGAAAATGACTACCTCATCCGCTCGAAAACATTATTGGTGAATCTTCCGGATCGGTTTCTACATGTATACCTTAAGGAAGAATGCATTGATGTTGAGGAATCATTTGCTCGGTTCATTCGGTGGGTCAATGTACATCCGATTGTATGTTTATTCACGTGTTGGACATTTGACACAAGTTGATTACTTCAGAGTTAATCATTTATCACTTATTTGAGATTGAAGTTGTCCTTCTCGACTTCAGTTTCAAGTTTGGTATATCGGGTTTTCTTCAAACAGTGGTCACTTCAAATTGTCTACATATGGGTTGATAAAGATAGTCAGAGAGAGTTTTTGTAGCAGTTGATTCTCACGAGATTACGTAGAACTAATTGTTTGTTCTTCTCTATTTCAAGAGTATTTCTTGATTACGAGGTATCAAAATCATTTGGGGAAGGATATATTATTCCAACTATTTGGGGGAAGGATGTATTATTCCAACTACTTGGCGGAAGTGGTCTCTGGAGACCTTTGGTATATGTTACTTGATTCGATTGGAAGAAATGTGAGAAGAATATTTGGAGCATTGAGATGATCACTATCGACATCTTATATCGGTTTATGATAAAGTGCTTTCGGTTATTGACTCATGTACACAAGGTAATGATGATTTTGATGAGATCGCAACCATCAATGGAGATATGTGTACCTCAAGGATGCACAACATGTTCACTGATCGAGCTAATTCACGAGAGATGATTAGTGACTCAACATGTTACATGGATGTCATCGTCTCTACTCGTGTTGGGTACATGTGTACATTATGTCTTTGAGTGGTTATGTGTTAGATAAGCTGGAATGCTCTTGGTAAAATGAAGATGTTGATATATTGTTCCCTAAATTGACAATGGTCAATCTCGAAGAGTAAGGTGTACATCGGGGATGCACAATAGGTTCATGTGATCGGTCGTGTCGGTTAATCCGATTTGATAACCATTGAGGCGATCAATGTTTCAACTTGTTACCGGTGTTCTCGTGTTCCTCGGAGTCTTGAGCTTTAATCAATGAGACCGCTTTGTAGTCAACTCTACTTCTTAGGGAAATGGTCTTTATTCGATGTTTGTCGGTTTGGGAGGAAGCTACCAAAGATTCAAATTGAGTAGGCTCATGTTCAGATTTTCTTAGAAGCCTCGATTGCTTTGGTGGCGAAAGTTTAAGAGATGTTGATTCCTCTTTTTCTACATCGTGCTGAACGATATCTTTATCTCGGTACTCATTTCATCATTCTCTTAAACTAATTTATCCTTGTAAATATTTTTGAAAAACAAAATACAAAATATAAAACCAACAAAAGAAAATAGAAAAATATAAAACCTTCAAAATCCCATAAAATCGAGAAAAATTCAAAAATACCAAAAATATGTTTTCCAAGACATGTCTTACAGTATCGATAACATCTGGTCTTAGAAATGTCATTCAATAATGGCACGGGACTTTAGATGAAGTTCGAGCATGAGGTGTAAATATTTCTTTCTAAACATGTCACAAATCTAATGGCTTGCGAGTTACTTGGGCGCAACCCAGCGCTTAAACCATGGCTTGCTATTATTTGAGATAGCAACCCGCTCTTCAAAAGAAAGGAAAGTCTTTGCGCTAAAACAATTTTCAAATATTTCGTGCACTTATCCTAAAACAATTTAAGGAAAGTATGTCGAAGGATCTTTGTTCCTACACAAATTTTTTTCCGTCTATAATTCTTCGAAAAATATTTGTTGTATTTCAAAAATGGTGGTAAAATGAGTTGCTTGAAAAATTCAATCGGGATCGAGTTTTCGTACTAATTCATAAAAACTCAATCGATGACTTGACACTTTTAAAACTTTTCAAGAAAAGAGTCATTGATTGAGGGAAGAATATTTTTCAAATTTATATCATCTAACGGACTTTCTTTATTATCCCACGTGTTTATCCGAAAAATATAATTGCCTATGTTGAAGGACTAGGTTTCTAGGATATGATTGTTAGGTTTAGATGATTAAAGTTTGATGAACACATTATTCCCATGCTATATATGATCCGATTGTTATGTTGAATTGACTTTAATTAGTCGATTGTTGTTATGGGTGATGTCGACCACCATATATCGTATGTGTGTTCACTAACGATGCGAGATATCATGGATATAAGAATGTTCCGATCCGGATCCCACTAATGATGATGATTGGATGCAGAAAGGAAAGGGTAACTATTTCTTGGGTTGACAAATGAAGAAAGCGGAGCTTAATTGGACTTCAATGGAGAGTTGGCATATATGCAACATAAGAGGTCTCATTGCATCAGCGGATGGTTTCTTAAGTGATTGAAGAAAGCGGAGCTTAATTGACCTCGGTTGGCATTCAAAATGCAACGTAAGAAGAAGTCTCATCGCATCGAGACGGTTTTCTTCCAACCCTCAGCAACAACAACAAAAGCTTCTCGAACCACTAACGTATCTTTGTGCAGGATACCATTTTTAAACAATTTTTTGAGTAAATTGAATTAAATTGTTTTGAAAATGGAAAAATGTTGTTTTGAAAATATATTGGACTAAATTTTGAAAATCACCGGACTTCATGTTATCAAAACCTAAGTCACTCAATTATTGACGTCTGTCATGGATTGAGGGGGAGAGTGATTTAAAATAAAATATTTTCAAACGATGTTTCTTCACAAAAGTTCCGTCTTGTACGATAATAAGTGGTGATCTAAAGATTTAATGTTATGTCATGGTATGATTTTTCTTTAGAATCAAGGTCTTTCAAAATGAAATTTTTACATTCTTGTTTGATTGTGAAATTGTTTTGTTTTACTTAAAGATCTCTTAAAAACTATCATACGACACTAACAATCTTTAATGTCTTATAATGGTCCTTATCTCATCATATTTCAAAATTGAATCTTGCCACGTCTTTCCCCAAATTTTTCTAAATGATTTAAATCGGTTGGGATCACAAATCTCAAATGGTTTGATATTTACGATCGGGTAAAGATCGTGTTTTAAATCTCAAATCATTTTAAATGGAATTGGTTTTAGTCCTTGATGTGCTTCCACGAGGTTTTAAATTTATATGCAAGAATTAGGTTAACTAGGAACACATTCGGGCAAGTATACCCTAGTCAAGTTGTAGTATAGTATATGGTAAATCAAGGTCGTCCCAAGAGACTTGGTTGCACTACAAGTGTCGTTTGTTTGTTTAAGCAAGTAACAAGTAACAAGTTGATGGTTATGATTGTCACGGATCAAACCAACAAGAAAAGCATTATAAGAACAAGTAACAAGTTGATGGTTATGATTGTCACGGATCAAACCAACAAGAAAAGCATTATAATAACAAGCAAGTATCAAGACATTCATCATTATTCCAATCAAACAAAATCTCAATAATCATATCAATAACAAACATCTTTAAATAGAAAAGTAACAAGGTTTACCCAAAGTATGAATTACAATAGGCAAAGATGAAGGATTATAGCACTCCTTGAGCCTCCAATCAACTACAATAGTTCTACCAAGCCGGAAAATGATGTCCAAACGCCGCCGACAACCCTTGAGCACACTACACGAATTTGGCGGAGGTTTGTGGTCTTTTGGGAAGATAAGTTGGTGTAATTGGTGGAAATTCGTCCTTAAGGGTGGAGGCTTGAATTTCACACAAGTTGGGATAGGATAGTTGGTGGAAACTCGTCCTTAAGGGTGGAGGCTTGAGTTTCACACCTTTGGTGAAGTATTGAGAGTGGTTGTGTTTCTCTGGGTGGAAATTCGTCCTTAAGGGTGGAGGCTTGAATTTCACACCTTTGGGGAAGGTAAGTTGAGAGAGGGATGTTGTTTTAGGTGGAAATTCGTCCTTAAGGGTGGAGGATCGAATTTCACACCTAGAGATGAGTGGTGGGTGAAAGGGATGAGAAGGATGGAGAAGGGATGTTGAAATGAGGTGCCAAATGGGTCTATTTATACTACTACCAAGGCCTAGGGTATTCAATGCATTTCTTGGAGGCCAAGGAGCTTGGAAGGGACTAGAAACCATGTAGGAAGGGACTAGAATCATATGGAACACGTTTGGAATCTTAGTAGTGCAAAAATGGCTGAACAGGACCTCCAACCGGATCCGGTTGGGCTCCGACCGAATCGGTTGGTCTTCTTGATGACTCTCCAACCGAATCGGTTCACGGGTCTCGACCGATCGGTTGGAGCAAAATCACAAAAAGTCATAAACTGCAAAGTTGTAGATCTTTCTCTTAGCTTTCCGTGGCCATGACGGGGGTCAAGCAGTCCGTATACCAAAGTTATGGCCAAAATGGTGAAGGTGTGTCGAGGACAACGAGTCTTCCAATATGTCTTCGTTTAGCTTCTTTTCTTCATTTCTTTCTCGTTTTCCTTCTTGAACTTTATTCTTAAGTCTTTGGACCACTAACTTGATAACTTTATCTTCTCGAATATACTCCACAAGTCTTGCTTTTGTCGAAATTCTTAGTATATGGAGAAATCTTCGTATTTTACTTCTTTTCCGTCTTTTCTCCACTTTCTGTACTTGGCTACAAATGAACTAGCAAACGCACTTTGATACGATTAAGCAACAAAAGCATATGATTATAACCAAATAACACACATAAAAGCACGGATAACGCTACTAAAACATGCACAATTTGGCGTTATCAAATTCCCCCACTTAAACTTTGCTTGCCTCAAGCAAATCTAAGAAAAGAAAAATCAAACTACAAACCTAAGCGACAAAGCGAAAAGAAAAATTAAAAATCAAAATATTTTGGGTTTTTTTTTTTTAACAAACATAAAAAATAAGCGAAAATGAGTATAAACTCCCCACACTTAAGGTTTTGCTTGCCTCAAGCAAATCTAGAAATAAGAAAAATAAATCCCACATGGTGCATGAAATATGATTAGAAAAATATGATGCAAATCTACCAAGTACAAGTACAAGATAAGATTCATCGTTTTAAGCTTTTAGAGGTGAAAAATCGAGATGTTTGACGATACCTCATGGACTCTCTTGCTTGATAACATGGCTAAGCACCTCACGAAAAAGAACGGATGTATAATTCACTCAACACTCATTTTATTTAGTGATGGATAGTATTAAGGAATAGTACACTCATATTGCTCAGTCATGATTTAAATATTACCATAGGCTTGTACAAGAAACAAAACTCCACCGACGTGGCGTAAGCACCAAGCATAAACATCTAAAGAGGACTTTTATTCGGGTTATAACGATAGGCTTAGGGTGAATAAAGGGTATGGATAAGGCATGGGATAATATATGAAATTGGTGTTAAAATAAAATAAAATCAAGTCTAATACCCATGTTGCTAGTCACCAAACAATCCGCAAACCCGAAAATGATTATAGTTACAATCTTCTCCTCTTCAAATATCGATCACCAAATAAATATATCACGTCTTAGCACATTGGCTAATCGATATCTCAAACATAATTCATCTTTGTCATCACATATCATTTTTTTTTCGATGACTTATTTATTTTTATTTTTTTTTCATTTTTTTTTTCAACACTTTTTCTTACATCACATCTCCCCCACACTTCGTATAAGCATACACCACAAAAATACAAATAAGAAGGTGCACTCTTCGTCTTTGTCGGAATGGCACACACGAATGGCAAAGTGCGGCTAACTCATAATCATCAAAAACAATCCAATCATACCAAGCAACTAGCAACCAACCATTTAGACATTGACAAGAGGTAGGCTAAGGTTTAAAGTGTAAAATATTTTTGTATTTTTCTGGATGAAACAAAAACGGAAAGGAATGGCTCAAAGGGTGTAACTAGGGGTATCTAGCGCTAAAGATGAGCGCTAACAAATGGGTCCATGTAAAGTGGTTAACTAACCGATGTGGTTAGCTAATATATTATTAGATGTAAACGGAAGGCCATTTGGTTTTATTCCTAAGGTTGCCTCTTTATCACACGAATACACTTATATCACACGAATGTGATCTTACTGCGGTCTGGTAATGATTTACAAGTACAAGTTCTAGAATAAATAAAATCACGAGCACACTCATAACAAAATATTCAAGCATAAAAGATGTATGCTATTAAGAAACAGGCTCAAATCCTCACAATTTAGTGGAAAGGGATATAAACTGTGCTAGCAAATGTCATCGATCCCAGAATGGATTGCAATATTAATCGGGACACATCTCAAGTTTTTCAAAATTACCGATTTCACCAGTGGGTTGATCCAGTTATTCTAATATATTAACTTATACGCGTGAAAACAACTAGATCACAAGGGCAAACAAGTTCAAAAATTTAAAATAGGCCCAAACATTTGGAAATTGAAAGCGAGTTCCGCTTTTCACAATAATATTTTCCCCACACTTAAGTTAAGCACAAAAGAAAAATAACTTAAATCTAGTTACGACTTTTTTGTTTCTTTTTTCTTTTTTATAATTTTTTTTTTTTTTTTTTTAAAAAAACAAACATGACTTATTCTTGTCCCACGAGTTCTCGGTAGCTCCATTGAAACGCACAAAGAAGCGGAGAAGCAGGTCAGCGCTAAGCATATTAAAAACCCAACTTCTTTAGGGAATCATGGAGACCCGCCTTATACCTCTCACACAGTTTGTTTACAATGGGTGAGCCTTACTTTCGAGGTACTTGAAAAAATCAATTTATTAAAATAATTTACCAAACAAACAAACAAAAGAAAAATAACAAAGAAACAAAATAAAGCAATTGCAAAAACTAAAGCATGTAAGATAGGGAAAAATAAAATAATAAGTCTAAGTGAAACGAAACCTCCGGGCCAAACATCATGATCGAACTCCAAATGATAAGGTGCTAAGCAAATGCTAGCATAAGCGTGTGAGATCAATCGATTTCTCATCCAAACATGTCCAATCAAGAGTATAAGGTTCACGATCCAACCAATCCTTCCTCCATGAGTTTATTACATCTGCAAAAACAAAATAAACTACAAAAAACGCGTAAAATTCTAAAACTCACTTTCGTAGGCATCACGGTTGCATTTAGCGCATGCAACAAGCCTTTAAACCCCTCGGTGGCCCGAGTGGACGAGTTATAGTCTCGTGAGGGTTTCCAGTGAACATACCCACAAAGTTCGAAACAATTTATTTTTAAAAACATGTACTTATTTATTCACAATGTACTAAAATTTGATATAACTTAAAATGGAAAAACCAAATAAAAGAAATGATGCTCTTGCAAAAACAAAAAGACATTTAAACTTATTTAATCTAAACACAAACACACAAAAACAAAAAAATGAAAACTGATTTTTTTTAACAGATTAGTCCAGCCGAATCGGTTACGGGGAGTAACCGATCAGTTGGAATGAACCAAATTGTGACACGCTTTCCAACCGAACCGGTTACGGGATGCGACCGATCGGTTAGAGGAGTTTTTCTAATTTTTTTTTTTTTTTTTTTTTAAACACAAGTTTTATTTCAAAACTTTTATTGATAAAATAAAACAATGACACAGACGATAACAAAGAAAATTAGACACAAAGTAAATTAAACACTTAAACATATGTACTAGAAGAACATCAAAAACACAAAACGACACTTAAAACAAATAAAAGCACAATCATAGAAAATGAAAATCACATAGACGCAAGCACACACAATTAGTTACGTAACACAAATCAAACAAGAGAATCTAAATAAGATAGCCTTATTCAAAATTGTCTGAAACTAATATAAAAATAACAAAACAAATAACATAGAGACATGCAAGAGATCATATAACATATAAAACATAAAACTTACGAAACAAGAAACACACAAAATGGATTTTTTTTTTTTTTTTTTTAACAGAACATACAACCGGATCCGGTTACGGGTAGTGACCGATCGGTTGTAGTGGTTTTATTAAGTACGAAGCTTCCAACCGATCCGGTTGGAGTGCCAACCGATTCGGTTGGAGTGATCTGGGTGGTTTTGGTGGGTTTTTTCGCAAACGTTTTTCGAGCAACTTAGAAAGCAATCATTGAAATGAGCATTTTAGAACACATGAAACGAAATCCCAACATCAAAAACTCGATTTTGATGCAAAGATCAATTGAGCAATTTTGAGAAAATGAGAGATTTTAAAAAAAAGACAAGCATTCAAGCAATCATCATGAGCAAAACATCAAGAGCAATCAATTCAACAAGCAAACAAACACAAGAATACAAACGCAAGTCCCCGGCAGCGGCGCCAAAAACTTGATGTGCTTCCACGAGGTTTTAAATTTATATGCAAGAATTACCGGTTAACTAGGAACACATTCGGGCAAGTATACCCTAGTCAAGTTGTAGTATAGTATATGGTAAATCAAGGTCGTCCCAAGAGACTTGGTTGCACTACAAGTGTCGTTTGTTTGTTTAAGCAAGTAACAAGTAACAAGTTGATGGTTATGATTGTCACGGATCAAACCAACAAGAAAAGCATTATAAGAACAAGTAACAAGTTGATGGTTATGATTGTCACGGATCAAACCAACAAGAAAAGCATTATAATAACAAGCAAGTATCAAGACATTCATCATTATTCCAATCAAACAAAATCTCAATAATCATATCAATAACAAACATCTTTAAATAGAAAAGTAACAAGGTTTACCCAAAGTATGAATTACAATAGGCAAAGATGAAGGATTATAGCACTCCTTCAAGCCTCCAATCAACTACAATAGTTCTACCAAGCCGGAAAATGATGTCCAAACGCCCGACAACCCTTGAGCACACTACACGAATTTGGCGAGAGGTTTGTGGTCTTTTGGGAAGATAAGTTGGTGTAATTGGTGGAAATTCGTCCTTAAGGGTGGAGGCTTGAATTTCACACAAGTTGGGATAGGATAGTTGGTGGAAACTCGTCCTTAAGGGTGGAGGCTTGAGTTTCACACCTTTGGTGAAGGTATTGAGAGTGGTTGTGTTCTCTCAGGTGGAAATTAGTCCTTAGGGTGGAGGCTTGAATTTCACACCTTTGGGAAAGGTAAGTTGAGAGAGGATGTTGTTTTAGGTGGAAATTCGTCCTTAAGGGTGGAGGATCAATTTCACACCTAGAGATGAGTGGTGGGTGAAAGGGATGAGAAGGATGGAGAAGGGATGTTGAAATGAGGTGCCAAATGGGTCTATTTATACTACTACCAAGGCTAGGGTATTCAATGCATTTCTTGGAGGCCAAGGAGCTTGGAAGGGACTAGAAACCATGTAGAGGAAGGACTAGAATCATATGGAACACGTTTGGAATCTTAGTAGTGCAAAATGGTGAACAGGACCTCCAACCGGATCCGGTTGGGCTCCAACCGAATCGGTTGGTCTTCGATGACTCTCCAACCGAATCGGTTACGGGTCTCGACCGATCGGTTGGAGCAAAATCACAAAAAGTCATAAACTGCAAAGTTGTAGATCTTTCTCTTAGCTTTCCGTGGCCGCGAACGGGGGGTCAAACGGAGTCCGTATGCCAAAGTTATGGCCAAAATGGTGAAGGTGTGTCGAGGACAACGAGTCTTCCAATATGTCTTCGTTTTAGCTTCTTTTCTTCATTTCTTTCTCGTTTTCCTTCTTGAACTTTATTCTTAAGTCTTTGGACCACTAACTTGATAACTTTATCTTCTCGAATATACTCCACAAGTCTTGCTTTTGTCGGAATTCTTAGATATGGAGAAATCTTAGTATTTTACTTCTTTTCCGTCTTTTCTCCACTTTCCTGCACTTGGCTACAAATGAACTAGCAAACGCACTTTGATACGATTAAGCAACAAAAGCATATGATTATAACCAAATAACACACATAAAAGCACGGATAACGCTACTAAAAACATGCACATTTGGCGTTATCGGTCCTTTAAAAGCACTCCGCCTCCATGTGCCAAACGATTTCAAATATACAATGCACATGTCGAGGAGGAGGATTTATCCAAAAACCGGATGAGTATTTAAACAAGGCCACATTTTCTCCCATGTTTTCTAAACCTAATTAAATCACTTGGGATCCAAAATCTCAAAGGGTTTGATATTTTGATCGGGGAGAATTTGTGATTTAATAATGAAATTTGATAAAGGTGATCGTTTTGATTTAATTGTGCCGTTGCTTCTCTCATATGTGCTAAACGCTTTCGAATCTTGAAGCACATATTGAGGGGAGCAAATAAACTATCGAGGTCTAAAGCTTTTAAAGTGATTTATAAAGTACCTTGATTGAGTTTTTAAATGGTTTCTTAATGGTTTGTGTGATCGTGGATGTGCTTCAAAAGAACTCTTGCCTCTATGTGATAAAATGTTTTAAAATATCCTATGCACATATTGAGGGGGAGATTTTTACCATGAAAATCAAATGGCTTTTTCGTATGAAAATTGTGATCAAAGAAAATATTTCAAAGTCCTCTTGCCTCCTTGTGCTAAACAATTTCTAAATCATACGCACATGTTGAGGGGGAGGTTTTCTAAATGATCAAAACTATTAAGGTACAAAATGCTTTGATCTCGTATCACAAGTACCTTGATTGTTTTTCCAAATGATTTTTCAATTGGTTTCATGAAGGAAGAATGAACTGTACCAAAAGACCGACCATTTTACTTTATGTATGGAGTTATAAGGATGGTTAGGTTAGGTATTAGTTCCCACGATTCGCCGAACAGGAGGGATCTACCAGGGACAATCCACTAGATAGTGTAGAGTCTTTAGGTATGATGAAAAAAAGGAGAAAAGTGAGATATGGGAAGAGTGCGGATGAGACAGAGCTAGTCTTGGAATAAACCCAACAAGGTTACGGTTATGAAGTCTCGGAAGCATCGAAGGGTTGAAGAATGAAAAAGAAATGAATGAGAAAAGGGTGAAAAGAAATAGCCCTCAATAATTCAACCTTAGGCGTAAACCGGGTTCAATACATATGCTACTAGTGTTTACTAAGGTAACACCGGTATTGAAGACAAGACATCATGGACCCGGTGATGCATCAGACTAAACTTCCCAAGCCACTCAAGTTCCTCTTAAAAGGGCTTGTTTCATTCTCTCGGGAACCGACATTATCTATCGACTTTCTCTTAGAGTTTGTTGATATTGAAGAAGGAGACCTCTCCCTAGTCTCCCAAGACAGAACCAAATATGCACGATTGAGTCTAGAGCCAAGAGATCATCCACAATATCTCGTTAGGACACTAAATTCTTGAAGACTTCTTTGTTTCACACAATGTGGAAAGTAAGTATATATTAAGAGTCCCACGCATTATCCTTGTGGTATTGCTGTAACATCCGAGTGGTATGTAAAAGTATTCACGATGAAGATGGAAATCCTTCAGAGCCAACATCAAACAAGCTCTTGGTGGGTGACATGTGAGATCTCTCGTAAGATCAAGCTTGTGACAACCGGATAGAAGCGATGGGAGATTCAATCTTGAATCAACCTTGGTCCGAGATTGGAATTGACGAATACTTTTGGAAAAACCATTCGATGTGCAAACCTTCTTTTCTAGCACGTCGAATGTGTACTTATGTTTTCAAATTCAAAAGTATCTACGATTGAAAATACTTTTAGAAAAACCATTCGATGTGCGAATCTCTTCTTTTCGCTAACGTCGAATGTGTACTCATTCTCTAATACAAAAGTATTTTGTTTGAAAATTGATCTTTCTCATAAACCTTCGTCGATTGCAAAACTCTTTCTTCAAGCAATACGCGATTGTTTTCAAATCATTTTCATCAATCGGTGAATCTCAATTATTGGTTCACTCACTCCGTGTTGTCTTCTTTGAGACGTTCGGTTTGAGAACAACGCGAAACCCCGTCAAGGAGATTCTTAGAATCCTACCGATCACGAGCAAGATTGTAATCGATCAACGGGGAACCGTGGGCGTGTACCTCAATTCAACGAAGTGATCAAAGACACTTTCGTGTGTTTTATTGCTAACCGTTGTTTGCGGTACATTTGACGGTTGCGGTGATCGGAATGAGAAGTCAATCCAAAGCCGCATGCTCACAAAGATCCACACTTAATTGAAGAAATCATGACCGGTGCATATCTACATAACCCGGTTCGATATTTTATACTATGCTTCGCTTTCTGCCGCAAATATCATGAACGATGAAGGCTTCCGCTACTCGATGGAAAGATGTCATGATTCAAAAGTGTGAGCATGTCGGTCCGAAAGTCACAACTTCACATGATGGCAACACAATAAAGGGTGATCCAGAGATTTAATGTGGTGATGATCTCAATGAAAGCTCGAAGATCATCAAAGATGTGGATCAAGATAAAGGCCTCCACTTAAAGTACAAAGTTATCGGACTTTAAAGAATCAACGCAAAAGCACAAAGATGCTGATGTTGAAGAATTAATGTCTCACGAGCTCAAGGCGAAGATTAAATAGAATGCTAGGATTGAAATGTAAAATATGGGGTGACCTCCTTAGGGAGATTGTTAGGAATTAGAAATTCCATAGTGAAGAGTCGGTCACCCCAAATATAATCTAGCATAAGTTAGCTCGTAGACATATCGTTATTTCTTGTTTTATTAGTTAGTTATTTAGTTTAGAAGCAACACCGTGGAGGAAGGACGGGTCTTTACCACTGTATGCACGATCCACGATCCAAGGAGGACGTTTAGTTTGTAACTATATATACCCTCTACCTCCCAAGGTGAGGGTTGGACCTTTCATTCATCTTAATCTAACCTTCTATGTTTTCTTTTACTTTCTCTCTCTAGAAAGGCTCTACTTTCTCTCTAAAACCTCTAAATAGTTCGACCATATTATTGTTTGTTATGTGTTTATGAAATCCAATATCTTACAATTATTATATCCGATAATATGGTATAAGAGAGAGACAGAAAACAGACAAGGACTGAACCATTTCAGCTTTGAGGTATATACGACATAGCCTGATAGAAACAAAATTCGATAGAGTTACATAGAGAATTATCAACCAACTAGCTCAAAAGTAACACACAACATCTTACAACACTTGTATGAAATGTAGGTTCCTATCTGAGATCATGTCCTCGGACAAGAGAAGCTCATTCATATCGAGCCTAAGTCTATCCTCCCACATGAGTTTGGGTCTACCCCTTCTTCTCACACCATCAACTACTAGGGCTTCGAATCTTCTCACTGGCGATGCTGAATGCCTCCTCCTCACATGACCGAACCACCTCAACCTTCCTTCCCTCATTTCGAGATAATATTCTCGACTTGAGTTTCGTTCAAGACCTGATTCGGGATCATGTCCAGCAAGGATTTACCACAAGTCCATCTAAGCATCCTTAGTTCAACAACACGCCTGTTAGCAAGGGCCTTGGTGATGGGCCAACACTCGAGACCCATACATCGAAAGCAGGTCTAATCGCCACCTTATAAAATTTTCCCTTTAACTTTAGGGGGACGTTCCTGTCACATAGGACTCCCGACGCCGCCCTCCATCTCGCCCAACCAGCTCTGATCTGGTGGGTTACGTCCTCATCAATCCTCCCAAATTTATGAATCATCGAGCCCAGGTATCTAAAAGACTCCTTGGGTGGCTGGATTTGGTCACCAATATGAATATCAATTTCTTCATGGTGACCTGACTCGATCCTCCCAAAATCACATCTCAGGTATTCAGTCTTTTCTCTACTTACCTGAAGACCATTGACTTCCAGAGCTCAAGTCTAGAGTTAAGCCCTTCCACCGATTCTACCACCAACACAATGTCATCCGCAAAATCATGCACCACGGGATGCCTCTTGAATTCCTTGAGATAACTCATCTAGAATCGAGGCAAAGAGATAAGGGCTAATGGCGAACCACGATGGAGCCCAACTCCACTCGGAAAAACTCGTGAGGTCCCATCTGTGGTTCGTGCGGGTCTTAGCCCCCTATACATATCCTTAATAACTCTCACGTATCTCCTTGGGGTTCCTTTATTAATAAGGGTTCTCCAAATCAACTCCCTAGGGACATTATCGTAAGCCTTTTCAAGGTCGAGAAACGCCATATGCATATCCTTTTGTCTTTCTCTATATTTCTCCATGAGGCTTCTGAGAAGGTGAATAGCCTCAATCGAAGACCTTTGTGGCATAAAACCAAATTGGTTCTTAGACAACCTCGTCTCCCTTCTCAACCTTCTCTCAATAACTCTCTCCCAAAGCTTCATGGTGTGGCTAAGAAGCTTAATGCCCCTATAATTGCTATACGCTTGCACATCCCCTTTGTTCTTGTAGAAGGGGATGACCTCACTGAGTCTCCATTCTTCTGGCATCTTATCACCTGAGAAAATCTTGTTAAAGAGGCATGTCATCCATTTTACCCCCTCGTCACCCAGACACCTCCAGGCTTCCTTGGGTATTTGGCTCGGCCCTACTGCTTTGTTTCTTCCCATATTCTATAATGCAACCTTCACTTCTGGTTGGCTAATCCTCGAATAGTAGCACTCTGGTTTTTGGCAAAGGTTCTCTTCTTCCCCGCTTCCTTCAGTAGTTCCTCCGTTGAAAAGAGATGAGAAATACTCTCCCCATCTCTTCCTAATACCCTCTTAGTTCAAAAAATGGGAAGTACTTAAAGAAGCGTGGAAAATGGGAAGAGAACTCGGTTGCCTCCTCGAACTTGTTTGTCCAAATTGTGTCACCCAACCGATGCTCACCTTAATGCCACAGTGGGCACAACCGAGTAAAGGGTCGGTCGACCCAGCTTGCCCAACCGACCATTGTGGTCAGCCTAAGGCTGTGTTTGGTATGCTATCATGAATCACAATATGAGTTTGATAGTAGTTGTAAGCATCTCACCTATGAAAGATTCATACCCGGTCTATTTAAGGTATATGGAGTATGAAATATTTCTATCATTCATTCCAATATTTGATAGATTTACCTTTTAAACAAACATTTAAATTGAACTAAAAATAATTCCCCCATTCTCATTCCCGGATACCAACACCGAATATATGTACTATCTCATACGGAGTATTAGGTTTGGGTCGACTAACTTATTTAACAAATCCTACTGAAATAGGGTATGAGAAAAGTATATATATTATCAATAATTTTAGTGAACAAAACAAACATATATATAGATTCAAGTGTGCTTGTGAACACGAGCACCATGTTAACAATCCATGTTCATGCATTTGTTGGACCAAAGACGAGTTAGATGGGTTAGTCTAAAAACATAAGTACAATTTCTTAAAAAAAAAAAAAAAAAAAAAAAAAAATCTTGCTTTTTCGAAAAATCTTAAATCAAATAATGATTTTTGAAAGGTTTTGCTAAACATTTCTTTTAGGGCTTGGTTGTTAAAATATATATATAGTGATGCATAAAATCGGTCAAAAGATGTTAAAATGCAAGTGATACACAATTATCATTTTTAGGGCTTTTTATTTTAACGGCAATTTGTTTTCACACATATATCATCTATTTCACAAATGTTTTCAGCGAAGTTTGAACACATAGCTGTAGGTTGGTGGACAACTCACATACCACTACACTGTCTTTGGGGTTTTCTCAATTATTTTGTAAGTCATTTTTAATAAAAAGATGATTTAATGTAGACACCCTCAGTTTTGTTACTTAAAATTTTCAATCATATTTCTCTATTATGTCACAAATATAACGGTTTTCATATGACTTAATAAATTCAGTTTTTTCATATTAAGTCACTTAAGTCGAATTCAAATAGCACCTTATAATACTTTTAAACTTGAGTGACTATATTATGAAGGTGGTGTTTGAATTTGACTAATTATCTTAATACAAAAATACAAAAATAATAATAGTAAAAATATATTTTTTTTTTTTTAGAAAAAAAGATAAAGAAATGATTTTAAAAAGTCATGTAAAAAGTGTTTGTTTACGACCTAATTAAAAATGATGATGAAAATATAAAATGATATGATAGATAGTTGGCTGTAAATAAAGTTGGATGTGGGCACTTAACACTATATGTTTTTGGGTTTTGTTATTAAGAAAAATAAAAAAAATATAAAGTAAACATTTTCTCTTCAAAATTTGAAGAAAATATTTTATTTTAATAATTAACAAAATCAGACTAACTTTCATTTTATTTTCTTTCTTAAGTGCTAATCGAGAACAGACTTTTTTATGTTTCCTTTTCATTTTCTTTATTTTTCTTCCTTAACTTTAACTCGATAACACAATGTAAATAATTATTACGTACTCTTTTTTAATGTTTAATATTACTAGGCAATCAAAGAATTATTAAAAAATTACATGTTTCGTTCATTTGGTTTACCAAAAATCACACTCGTGGTCCATATTTGATTTTAACTATAACAGTAAGAGTTAATTGCATTTTTGGTCCCTGTGGTATGACCAAATTGCAGGTTTGGTCCCTATAACATTGAAAGTGCAATGATAGTCCTCGTTTTAAAGTTTGGATTGCATTTTTGGTCCCTGGATAAAATGAAATGATTAAAATACCCTTTGTCTTATTTAGAGAAGACAAGGGTAATTTGGTCAATTCACACTGATCAAGGACCAAAAATGCAATCCAAACTTCAAAATGAGGACTATCATTGCACTTTCAAAGTTTTAGGAACCAAACCTCCAATTTGGTCATACCACAGGGACCAAAAATGCAATTAACTCTAACAGTAATATCTAATTTTCAAACTAGTTGTATCGATAGTTACTCTTTTGAGAAATAGTGATCATTTGTGTAATAATCTATATTTTTTTATTACACGTGTAGTCCTTATCGTTATTACACGAATAGTCACTATTTTTTAAAATATGGACTATCAATGCAAATAGTTTGAAAATTAAAATTTATTTATGTAATTAAAATTGAACAAAGATGACGAATGTGATTTGGATAAACCACAAAACAAAACATTTAATTTTTTTCTATTATTTGAATACCTCAACATAACCCTTTTGATTATTTTCGTAACATTGAAACCATATTGAAACTTTGGATGAACTTTTGCGGATTGATATAAGGGTTTTTTAGACGTGTCCGGGACGCGTGTTAAGATAAAAGACGGGGGACCACGAAAAATGACGCCCGACCCACATATTTTATTTGAAAATGTATTTTTGTGAGTCCGGACATCCTTTTCGCGGCCCCGCCATCCCCGCGCTTAACACGCGATTGAACTTTGCGATTGATATAGGGTTTTTTAACGTATGGGACACGTGAAGCATCAAAAGACGGCGCGCGAAAAGGGCGCGGGGACCCACATATTTTATTTCAAAATGTATTTTTGTGAGTCCGGACATCCTTTCCGCGGCCCCGCCTTATACATAATACACGCCCGCAGACATGTTAAAAATCCTTGATATAAAAGTTACTCTTTAAACTCAAACTTGGTTAGCCTGTTACTTTTTACCAACCGTTAAATGCATTGGAAACCAACATACTGTAACAATCTAATCATCCGTACCTTTTTTCCAAATTTAAACACCCCTTAAATAATTTCCAACGGCTCTTTAATCACTAGAACATCACATTATATACATCAAACAAACCATTTATGTCTCATTTCTTCCTTCATACTAACACACAAAACAATCCTTAACCATACTATTTAAGTGAACAAATGGGGAAACAAAAGAAACGTTGGACACTGGATGAAGAATCAGCCCTTATCGCGGGTGTTCGAAAATATGGCATGGGCAAGTGGAGGGACATTCTTTCGGATCAACGTATTTCCGAGTGTCTCAAAGATCGTTCCAACGTTGATCTTAAGGTTTATGTTTTTTTCATGAACCCTTTAAGGATTTTACTGTTTTTGAGCGCGCGACATATATAGAAATAATACTTAATACATCGTTTTGTCAATCTTACTATATCATTTGTATTTGGAGGATAAATGGCGGAACCTATGTGCTAACGTGGGATACTTGACTCTCGTTGCGGAACCTTACTATCATTTGCAAATGGAGGATAAATGGCGGAACCTAGGTGACAATGTGGGCGTTTTGCCTCAGGATGCAAAACCAGTTCCTAGGTTTGTCAAACGAGTTTTATGTCCCAAAAGTAATAGTTATACGTTTGTTTCTCTTCGTCCATTTTTTCACCTATTATGCGACGTTAATATATGCAGAGTGGTAGCAACTTCAAGGCCAAAGATTAGGATATGGCGGGTAATCATGATAATTACGGTAATCATAATCATAGGTTGTGCAATGCAATCACATTGGAAGCTTTTGTATCTTTTGCCGCCAATAAAGATGTTGTGGGTAGAAATATGTCATATGACACCGGCGAAGCTTATAAAGAGGTGGAAAGACTTCAGAAGAGGGACAAGGACAGTATGTCAATACTACAAATGGCTGAAGAAAGTTGCAAAACATGTAAGCAGCCTCGTTCACGCTAACTTGTTATTAGTTGAAAAATGGACCGTAACTATATTTGTTCGATCTTGCAGGTTTAGGTTCTGCTATTGGAATGGTTCTTTGTTGATCGAAGTTCTTTTTTGCAAGGTAATCCATGGAAGAACAGTAATGTAGGAAAGTTTAGAAAGTTAGGCGCGTCGTATTCACCTTAGCTATTAGTGCCGACGCTGTTGTTTTTTGTATGGCTAGTGAAACCAGTTTGTACTGTAACTAATTATGTGTCGAAACAATTTTGGCTCACATCTTAATGGAAATATTTCATCAGGGGGTATATGTAAATCATGATCTAGTTGGACATCAAAGTACTACCCAGAAACCGTCGTAAAGTAAAAAAATCCTAGATAACTTGTATCTCGGCACACATGCAGAAAGAAAGCAGCAGAAACATCACAAGCAAAATCATTCCTAAATAAACTTCATCCATAACGCACAAACTATATTGTTACCAAGTAAACATTAAACGATGTCATAAACTACTTAACTAAAACTTCTTTCACGCGCTCTACCAAAAAAGACATCAATAAAATTTAACTGGTCAAGGCAAGACTGAGAGCGCCAAGTTCAATAGAAAGGTTATTCCTCAAAACGGGTAAAATATCCCTTTTGCAAATCATCATTGTAAATGCTGACGTATCACATCAGGGCTGCCGGATTCCTCATATCAAAAACCATTCCAAGCAGGCTTAGATCATAGCTAACAAAACTGGGAGTTCACAAATATGTTAATAGTCTCTTCCTTTGTATGGCATTTCCTGTCACGATAAATAGGGAAAAGAACATGAGTCACGGCGTTTGCCACATCAGTTTACTGTTAACCTACATTCATGAAGTCGGGATATAACAATAAAAACAGGTAAGAGAAAAAGGTTAACTTTCTTACAGGGGGGTAAGTGGGCATGTACATCATTTGTCGGGGTTGACCAAGATGCATCTGCTGTCCATACTGAGTCAAAGAAATCAGAAATTAGTTTCCACACAAGAGAACTCGACTAAACCGAAGGACTTGAACTAGAAATGAGTGTATCAAACATAATTACAAAAACTATGTTGTTCCACTAAACGGGTTGTGTCCACTATAGGGTTATATGTACGTTTCAAATGGGTGTTGCCAATAGTTGCATCACATACGTATCAACCTATGATCCATTGATGTGGCAAAATGGTTGAGTTGGGTAATCCGCCCTTTAATCAACTTTGGACTCGTTTTCAAACAAAATACTTTTTTACCCGTTAGAGATCAAACTTAACCCAAATTGACACGTCCATAAGTAAACTGGTCGAAATTGACACCTCTGACTTGAACATTGCCATACCTGTGGGATATTTGACGGGAAATATGGCTGCTGTGACTGATATGATGTCGTCTGGGGACCATACATAACTGGCTGATGTGGGGCAAAAGAGGTTCCCATCTGCAAAAATAATTTACACGAAGATTAACCAAGTGAACAGCAGAACCTACTTACAAGCATAAACAATAACTTACTTGCATATGTGAGACTGGGGCTACATTAGGTGGGTAGTAGTAGGAACCATCAGACACTGGTGCTGCGGGCCTTACAGGGGTCGGCAATGGAACAAAGCTCTTGGCATTTGGATTGAATTTAAACTCCTGAAATACGTCAAGATTAAAAAGATGGTTAGGCAACCAAACGAAAAAAAATATATATTTCAAAATTCGAAAATTACGTATACTATTGCAACAATATATTTCGTTCTTAACCTTTGCATGGGGGTTCAATGTTGACTTTTCTGAGTTTAGAGAATTCATTGACGAAAATCCAGGAGCACTTGCAGCCGATTGAACATTTCCGCATTCTGAAGTGGATAAAGCAGGTTGTGTGGCCTCGTGTATCTTGACAGTTGTTGGGCCCTCTGATACTTCGCTTGAACTCGTTGTTTCCTGAGCCTTGGACATGACATTGGATGGTGCATATGCAGTCGCATCAGCTGAGAGTCCTTTTTCAAAGCTCTCTTTCTTAACATCTGAACATAATTAGAAAGAAAAAAAAAAGAGGGTAAATTCAAAAGTATGGTTATATAAAACTAAACAATTGCAGACACGCTCAATAAAAAGACTAACCCTCTAATTTTGAAGCCTCGTATTGCTCAAATAACTGCAATTATCAAACAAAAGTGTAGTAGTCAAAATACAGTCTCACTGAGTGGTTGTTATAAGGCAAATAGTTAAAACGAGCAATATACCATGCGCTTATCCTTTTTTTGGCTGCTGTGGTTGACACGGATCCTGAGATAATCGATGAGAAAGATAAACACGTAAGTAATAATACCAAAGTATACAGTCGTTCTGCGAAAAAATAGTACATAAAACGATATCAATTCAACATAATAACAAGAACCTGTTCTCGCTGTCAGTCGATGACTTGTTAATGGTATTATCAGAGACATTTCCAAACGTTTCATTATTTTCTGAATCCCAAATGTCCTCGTTTTCTTCATAGCCACTATCATCAACGCCACGCATAACGGATGAATATTTAGTTTCCTCGTCAAGATCAAAGTTGCTATGAACGTGAATGCCCCTTTCCTGATATACCAAGAAAAAGTACGCTGTAAGAACCCAATAAGTGTGTCTGTGTGTGTGGATGGAAATCAAAGAAGCTAAACCTTTACCTCAGCTAAATGAAGATCTTTAGTATCCTCGCCCTCAATTTCTCTGGCGATTCTTAGAGCCTCCCTTTCTCTCTCTCTCATCATAGGACCTCGATCAAGTTTTGTTGTGTAGAGTTCCTCGTCAAATGTACTTGTTACTCCAAATAATGCAGCATTTGTTTTAAATTGATCCCAGCCCCTATGTATACCACAATTAAGTCAACCATCAGTACGAATATTTAACCTTAAATCGTATCAATAAAAGGTGAAGAGTTTAATACCTATTATAGTGACAATCAAATGTGTTGTCCAGCTCAGAACATTCTATATTATCATCGTCTGGGACCCACGGTTCCAATTCTCTTTCCAACTCAACATGTCGAGAACGAGAGATCGACGCGTCTGTCATAATTTCTTGCTGTTTTTCATGCTGCAACTCATCCGTCAACCCATCTTTGGTTACAGGTACACTCTGACAATCATAAAACAAGAACAACACATCAATTCATATAGCAATAATTCTGGAAAAAAAGAGATGGAGTCATAAAAACTACGAGGCATCAAACAAACCTTTGCTACAATCTGCACGAGCTGTCTTGATGGTATAATTAAAGTTTTCGTAGGAGTCTTGTTAACAAAATCTGAAATGCTTTTATGTCCTTGAGACGAACCAGCCTTTGTCAAACACGCCATCTTCAAGATTACTCCTGAAAAAGGTTAACCAAAATTATCAATACAGACGAAAAGATCAACTAAAAACCATTTTCGTATACGAAGGTTCAAACTATTAAAAAAATACCAAAATCGCTTTCTGCATTCGTAGCATGAAATATTCCAGAGTACACGGATCCATCTGCAACCTGGACTTCCACAGGATGTCCAATAAGACATGATGTTAAATAAACAAGCCACTCACGCGATAGGTCATCACCTCCCCCTTTGTCTCCAGTTGGATAACCTGAGCCAAACTGAAGTTAGAATAATGAGCATGAAAGTTATTTTCAGAAATCGGGCAAGAAGAGTCTACCTTCTGTGGTCATTTTGTTGAATCCATTAGCCGAGGACCTCGGTGGTACAGCTTGTTGCAGATTCATTCTTAATCAATATGTTTAATCCACCGAAACTGGATACTGCAGAAGCAAAAAAAGCATTATGTGATTAACAAAATACAACTCAGATTAAATTATTTTTTCCTGCGCATTATAAAGAATATAAACATAAAACTCCATCAAGAGACGATGAACTATGAACTAGGTGATTAACTATTGGGTTGGTCATTACGCGATAGTCATGCCAAAAAGGAATTCCGCCCTGTGGTCATTGTGGCATCAATAGGCTTTCAACATCCGTGTCATCTTAATTATCCATGGCATCTCCTACAGTTCTCTGATACTGGTTGGTCATTATGTGATATCAATTTCCGAGGTCTATACTTTATAAATCAAGTTTAGAGGCGTAGTTTGTGGCTGGGGGCATAGCGACCAGCATATTATATCAATAAAATGAGTGCATATCGACATACTTTATGTATTGGTCTTTGTGATACAATACATATTTGTTTTAAAGTTAGTTCAGAGCTTCGTATGGGAAAAGTTAGTTCAATATTTGGTATGAAGTCATCTACCTTATTATGATGGTTATATCATCTTTGCTATGGTGACCTAGTGCTCGTTTGTGTCACATTGGTGGCTAGTATATCTTTAAGTCATTGGGGGTTGTTTGGGCTAGCTTATTTACCGGGATAGTGAGCTTATGTAAATTTGGAACAAATCACAAAAGCCTATTTTGGGGGCTTATGAGTTTATCAAGTTGAGCTTGTCACCTTAAATAAGCCATAAGCTTAAGTTGATAAGGTCATAAGCCAAAAAAAGTGGGTGGTCATGAAGCCAATATATAAGCTAACACAATACCCCCCTCTTTAACAATAGCGAAGGAACCCTAAAAATCCCTATAAAACGAATAACCACAGTCCTAAGCAGTTTCGGATATACATATTGGGAGCTTCTTAATCAAAAGTGCCGACTTTCGATAAACTAAAATAACCTTAAGGCCCTCATATCTAACCCTAAAAACCTTTAACAATAAGTAAATGGACAGTCTCCTTATTTCTTTAGGGGTATTTGTTTAAGCTTAAAATTGGGCTTATGAGTTTTTCTGGCTTATTTACCAGCTTTGGAGCTCATTTTCCGCATTTAAGTCATAACAAGCTCCTAAGCTGGAAAACAAGCCACAACAATTGAGCTTACGAAGTGTTTGTTTCAGCTTATTTTTGGGCTTACGAGCGTATGTGGTTTCAGCTATGTTTCGCAGGCCCATTTTTTCCGGCTAATTTTGAAACTTACGGGCTTAAATAAGCTTATTATGACATAATAAACTTACATAAGTTTCAAAATAAGCCGAAAAAAGTGGGCCTATGAAACATAAGCCGAAAACAGATAAGCCTAAAAATAAGCGTAAACAAACACTTCATAAGCCCAATTTTTGTCGCTTATGAGCTCATTTTCCGCCTTTATGTCGTAACAAGCCACAAAAATTGAGCTTACAAAGTGTTTGTTTAAGCTTATTTTTAGGCTTTTGAGCTTATCTATTTTCTGCTTATGTTTCATAAGCCCATATTTTCAGCTTATTTTGAAACTCATGGTCTTATTTTCTGCTTACATAAGCTCAAAATAAGCCAAAAAAAAGTGGGCTTATAAAACATAAGCAGAAAACAGATAAGCTCAAAAACCTAAAAATAAGCTTAAACAAACACCCCCTTAAATCTAATTACACTTATTATACAAAATAAGCTAATTTTGAAACTCATAGGCTTATTATGACATAACAAACTTATATAAGCTCAAAATAAGGCGAAAAAAGATAAGCTCATAAGCCCATTTTTTCAGCTTATTTTAAAACTCATGGCCTTTCATAAGCTTATTATGACATAATAAGCTTATATAAGCTCAAAATAAGCTGAAAAGAGTGGGCCTATAAAACATAGGCATAAAAAAGATAAGCTCAAAAGCCTAAAAATAAGCTTAAACAAACACCCCCTTAAATCTTTTTACACAAAATAAGCAAATTCAAACCCTTTTTCCAAAAGTACTTATTTCAAAATAAGCAAAATCCCAAACACCCACTAAATGGTTATTGAAAACACAAACCCTAACTATTAAAAAAATAAAGAAAATAAAAGTTACCGGAATAATGACCACCGGAGATGATCGGAAGAAGAACCCTCTGTGGAGTAATTAATGATAAATAATTTAATATTTATTTATTTATTTAAGGTTGTTGAAAATGAAAATGGTAAGTTTGTGTTTTGTTTTGAAACAAAAGGGTATTGGTGTTGAGCTGGCCAGGTTTAATATGGTACTAGTTTGATGTTATTGTCTCACCAACAACTACCATATATGTATATAAGTTGTGGCGTGCACGGAGCGTTTGAAGCTTTTTAGAGCGGTGGGCGATGTGGATTTAGATTTTTAATGGATGTTAAGAAAATGAGCGATGTGTTTTGCTATTTTTTTAAAATGATTATTTTTTTTCAATGCTTATTTAAAAAGGAGTAAATTACACCGTTCGTCTCTGGTTTGGCTGACCGCAGGTTTCGTCCTTTGACCAAAAAACAGACCAGACGTCCTTAAGTGTGAACGTTATACTGCTCGTCCTCGACCAAACGACGTTAAGTTTGACTGCTAAACTCGGGTAAAAATACTAAAATACCCTCACTATCTTCTTCTTAACCATTACCACATCATCATCATCACCATTTCTCTCTCTCTAACCTAGCCACCGACCACCTTAAACCACCACCACCGCCACACCGCCGCCTACCACACTACACCACCCACCTCAAAACACTCCCCACTCAATGTTTTGTCGATACCATACGGGTCTCGGCTAGCTTTCCGTCATCCATGCCAAACCAAACAACCCCGCCGGTGGTCTTTCCATTCGACAACAACAATAACAACATCACCATTTTTGTTTCAAAACCACCAATCACATAACCTTAGGTACCATGTTTTCATCCAAACCAAAACAAAATAAACAACAATGACAATAACAACAAGAGCATTATCAAGCACACAACAGCCACACCGGGGCTTACGCTACTACCGCCGACTGACACGCACAAACACGACCAAGACCACGGCAACCAAGATGTTTTAACCACGCTTTTATTATTAAAAATTCATTTCCATGTTTTTCTAACCAAACTCAAGCAAAACGAGTCAACTCGTGACTCGCTTCACGAGTTACAAAAAGAACGAGTAACAACTCGCACGCATGAGCCTACCTTTATCTTCTTTGTGAATATGACACGGTGGTGGTGCTATAGCGGCGTAAGGGTGGCGCGTGTGAAAGATACGAGGGTGGGGGGTGGTTTGAGGCGTGTAACGTAGTAGATCGGAAAGAGGGTGTAGTGGGAGTATTTTGGAGTGGGCGGTGAGGGTCACGGCATGGAAAGGCGGTGGTATGATTTTGAGTGGGCGGTGAGAGTTTGGTGGCCGAAATTATAGAGAGAGAGAGGTTAGGTAGAGAGAGAAATAATGAGGAGGGTGTGTGTTTTATATACACTGTTCGTCTCGCACCGCTCGTCCTTATGGTGTTGAAATGACGATTATACCCTCGTGTTAACAAGACTTAACGAGCGTTAGTGGGCCCCGTTAGTGGGAGGGACGAACGGCGCATAACGTTTCACACTTAAGGACGTACGGTGCAACTTTTTTGGTCAAAGGACGAAACCCTGCGGTCAACGCAAACCACAAGGACGAACGGTGTAATTTACTCTTTAAAAAGTCACAGCTCACTGCTAGTGCTCAGTGTTATTTTAACAAACGCACCCAATATATGAATGAGTAGTGATTGGCATACCTAATTGGTATGCCTAATTTTGTGCCTAACAAGGATCTCGATACATGTGGCAAAATCAATGGTATATGTGAGAAGAAAGAGATAGTGGAATCCATGTGTTCAACAATGAATGGAGTAGAGATATATAATTAGTATATGAAGTAGTCATCCCAATCATTTTCCAATATGAATATGATGGTAAGTTAACTAAAATTACCCGAATGACTATGGGTGTGTTTCGCCTAGGGGTTTATAGGGCTTAAATTTTAAAAATAAGCATTAGCTTAAAAATAAGTCTCGTTTGACGTAAAGGATTATAGGGTCTTTTCACATTATAAGTCCCGCCCAAAAATAAGTCTCGGTCTAAAAAATGAGGGTAAAATTTTATAAGTCCTAAAATAGGTCTTGTTGGTACCAATTTACTTAATTACCCACAAAAATATCTAATATATACATATGTTAATTTAATTATATGTTCTTTTGGTAATTTTATAATAATAAGCTCTAACTTAAAATAATTTGCCACACAGGTTTATTAAAATAAAAATTATAGTTTCAACTTATAATATAAGCCACAACCCCAACTCTAGCCCCACCCCCAGCCCATTTTGCCATGAAAGCAGTAATAGTTAGCAGTGACTGCTTGTTTTAATAAAGCATTTGATAACATAATTGTATGGTTTTAGTTTGTAATTGGAAACAATAGTTGCTAGTAAATGCTACTAGAAGTAGCATTTTGAATTAAAGTGTTTAGAAAAATAAGAATGTTAGTTGGTTACTTGCTTGTTTTGAAACAAGCATTTTGTGCAAAACACTAATCACTCTAGTTGCTCCAAAACGCGCTACCAAGCATACCCTAGTGGTTAGACACATGACTTACTTACAAGAATGAGTTGTGACTAAAAAATGGAGTTTAAGAGATACCTCGATTAATTCAGATACACAATGAGTCAAATACAAATACTTATTTTTCTCGAAAGAAAAAGACCCTATTTATTTAAGTGAGTTAATTGCATTTTTGGTCTCTCGTAGTAATTTCACGTACAAACTTCCAAAATTCGAGGATTGAACCACGAATTCAATATGAATACGAAGATAATGTACACAAAAGTTTACACTTTCAAAGTTTTTAGGACAAAGCATGTCAAAGCCAAGTCCCACTTCTCAAGCGGCTAAACTTCATGCTCATATAGGTAGCTCTTTTACCATACAATGCAATTTGTCAAAAAGCTATTAAGAATATTTTCCATTCAACCTCCCTAACTTGTAGGTCGAACACATACCTTGGGATGAATCTTCTAATGCAATTAAGCCTCTATTTAAATTGAACGAAAATCGTAAATTTCATGGTAATCCCAAAGGGTCACGAAAAATATCGGCTAAATTGTGTTGTGTTTTCACATAAAGGCTATATTGGAGTATGCTATCTATTATTAGATTATACACTTGACTATATGCCTTAGCCAAAGTAGCTTGACTATCACACCGATAGAAATGGATGATATCGGTTTCAATGGAATTTCATAAATTAAGTTCCTTAGCCATTCGACTTCTTTACAATTACCGCTAACGCCACAAACTCGATTCCATTGTTGAATCGGTTATGCAAGTTGCTTTTTAGATGCCGAAAATGGCACCACCTCCAAGTAGGTATACCCAACCGGTTGTGGAAGAATGATCTTCGATTGGAAATCAACTTGCATCGAATAACCTTCAAGAGCGAAGGAATCCAATATAAGTCAAACCATAATCCATTGTTCCTTTCAGTACATAAATACTCGATTAATTGCTCATGATGGATTAAACTGGATTGTGAGTATATCTACTCAACTTTCCAACAAAAAAGGCTATATCGGTCTAGTACTAATCATGGCATACATTAAAGATCCAATAGCCCTTGAATATTCAAGTTGATTCACAAAGCAACACCTTTATTAGGCACAAGTTTTGTTGTGGGATCCATAGGAGTACCTATTGGAGAACAATCTTCGATTAAATTTATCCAACATCTTCTCAATATAATGTGATTGAGAGATAGTAATGCCATGTTCTCCACGTATGATCTTAATTCCAAGAATCACATCACCTCCCCATGTCCTTCATCTCAAATTTAGAGGACAAGAATTCTTTTGTTGTATCAACTTGATCTTGGTCAAGACTAAAGATCAACATGTCATCAACATACAAGCAAATGATTACTCCTTTACGTAAGTATCAAACTTCTTTGTACGCACTTATGCGCTTGGTTTAATGCAAAACCATTAGACAAGATAACATCATCAAATTTCGATGCCACCGCTTGGGAGCTTGCTTCAAGCCATAAAGAGACTTAACCAATTTACAAACCTTGTTTTCGTTACTGGGCATGACAAAACCTTGAGTTGTCTTATGTAAATCTCTTCATCCAGTTCACCATTCGGAAAGGTGTTTTAACATCCATTTGGTGAATTACAAGATTATGTATAGCCGCAAGTGCTAACAATAATCTAATGGTGGTAATCCTAGCAGAGCATAGGTATCAAAGAAATCAATACCTTCTTTTGTCTAAAGCCTTGGATAACCAATCGGCTTTATATTTGTCTATGCTTCCATCCACCTTCATCTTCCTTTTGAAGATCCATTTACTATTCAATGGTTTAAACCTGTGGTAAATCAGACGGTTTCCAAGTATTATTGTGCATAATAGAGTCAATCTCATCTTGGATTGCCTCTTTCCAAAATCGACATCCATGAAGCCATAGCTTCCTTCAGAGGTCCTAGGATCATCATCAACATTGAAACAATATTGATATTGAAATTGAATTTCATTCCTTGATCCTTCGACCAGATATAGTTGAAATCGCCACCAAAAGATTTGGTTTTCTTGCTCTTACACTTCTCCTAGGCTCGGAAGGCTCGGGAGGAGAAAGCAATCACTGTTAGATGCACCAAAGTTACTAGAACTTGCAATCATGTCTGCGAGGTTTAGGTAAAGATGTAAACCTATCCTCATTGCCAAAATCGGCATCTCGTGACTCAATAATAGAGTGCGGATACATAATCATTAGGTTCTATGACATAGAATCTATAACACTTAGAATTCTCGGGATAGCCGGTGAATACACAATCTATACCTCTTTGACCTATATTATTTATTTTAGGATCGGTCAATCTTACCATTCTGACCCCAAACTCGAGATAACTCGGTTTGGTGCCTTTTATACCAAAGTTCATAAGGGTTATCTTGTTCCTTTTATTAGAACTCTATTTAATAAATAACAGTCATCAACATAGCCTCACCCCAAAATCCATCACTAAGGCCGAATAGCATATCATGGAATTAACCATTTCTTTTAATGTCCTATTCTTTCTTTCGGATATACCATTTTGTTGTGGGGTATATGGAGCGGTGGTGCGATGTATTATACCGGTAGATTGAAAATATCTTGGATGATAATATTCACCTCTGTCGGTCGCGAAGTGTTTTAATCTTCACACCATGATAAAGCTCTACTTCCTCTTTATAAATTTTAAATTTATCAAGAGCTTCATCTTTGTATGACACAAATAAACATAGCAATATCTAGTAGCATCATCAATAAAAGTAACTACATACTTTTTATTACCAAGTGAAGGTGTTGAATGAAAATCACACAAGTCATCAGGTACAAGTTCTAATACCTTAGTATCTCTAATGACATTTTTGGCGAAAGGTTGTCTAGTTATCTTAGTCAACACACAAGTATTACACTTTTCACCATTCAATTCAAAGCGGTATTAGACTCATTTTGACATGTCTTTCATTCTCTTATAGTGTACGTGTCCTAGTCTAGCATGCCATAATTGATTTACCACAATTATTGCTAGAACTAGTAGGAAGCAAATGTAATTATTAAGAAACGAAACATCCAAATTTAATTTAAACATGCCATTCAAATATCCAAAGCCAATAAAGGTACCATGTCTAGACAATATGTACTTGTCGCTTTCAAGACTTGCTTGTAGCCACAATTATTTAATACAATACCGGATACTAAGTTCTTACGAATACCGGTACATACACAACATTGTTTAAAAGTAAAGAGTTTCCGAGTAAAGACTAGATTAACGGATCCTAGTCCTTTAATCGGTTCATTGCAACATTGCCCATCTTTAATAAAGATCCATCTTCAATTGGCTTAAAGTCCTTGAACCATTGAAGATTTTGCATACATGACATGTTGCTCCCGAATCCACCCACCATGATAAATCATCATCCCATACATAGAATGTTTGAAATTATTGATACATAATAATTTTCAATGAATGATCGAGAGGTACCAAAACAAACCGATTGCTTTCGGGATCCTTGGATCCACTAGCACCACCTCGTTTTTCCTTTACCCTTAGACACCGCAATCTTTCTTAAAGTGTCCGGGTTTCCCACTTCAACAGTCACCTTTGGTTTCTTATCGAACCTTTGTTGTTATTGCTTGCCACTTTCGTTTCCTTTACCGACCTTAGAGGATTCACCTCCTCCACCATGTTCACGGAAGAACCGACCATGGTTTTAGTACCACCAATGAACCCCTTTCCATATCACGTATGGATTGTTCAATTTGGAAATGACTTCCAAGTTCAACCGATTCAATTCTCTTTCTTATGTTTAAGATTGTTTTAAAATCCTTCGAGAGGCGGTTTATCTATGATAATCGAGATGTAAATTGATTCATCCATTTTCATATCATATTGTGCAAACCGTCCTAAAATCCTTTGCAATTGTGGTCTTGTTCCATGACAGGCCTAGCGTCTACCATTTTATAGTTATTGAAATTACCAACTAGAAATTTCTTACTAGACGCATCTTCCGCCATGTATTTCGCTTCTGGGTATCCCATAATTCTTTTGCAGACTCTACGTTTTGATAAATATCAAATAATGAATCGACATACCGTTAAGAATATGACCACGACATATGTAGTCCTGCGTTTTCCCACTTAGAACGATTACGAGTCCGTTCCCGTTTCATTCTCAATGACCTCGTGGCACGGGTACTCGAGAACATATACCACTTTCAGATTCGTCGATAAAGTGCATCTTCTTTGCCATCTACGAAAATCACCTTGAAAACTTCTCCAACTTTGCAAACGTCTTGTTCGGATCTTTCACGTAATCGGGGTTCGTCATCTTAATTGATTTGATCTTTGTAGGGGATATGGTAGTAATAACGAACACCGGTGGATATACTTAATCTCCGAAGGCGTGTAATCACTTTCGGATCAAATCAATTGGCGGTTCTACCAAATTATTCAATCGGATACAATTGAGAGAATGAGAATTTTACGTATGTGTTGGTCGAGATATATTGAACCGTTATATTATAATGACCAAACAAACCGTATATAACATGTTACGGGATAGCTGTCAATGGCGCTTTTAGGGTTTCAAGTTGTCAAGTTTTGTCCCTCAATATCCGAAAGTTAGTTTCGATGAACAACACTTGATAGAATCAATGGCTTCAAGAGAATCTATTGTATTTCGTAGAAATACAACTTCAGTGAAACCATTTTACATAATGGCCAAATTACAGATTTGGTCTCTACAACTTTGAAAGTGCATTAGACGTCCTCATTTTGAAGTTTCTGTTGCATTTTTGGTCCCCTGGGCTCAGACGACTTTAAAGTTTCAGGGATCTTGCAATTTGGCCATACCACAGGGACCAAGCCTGCAATTTGGCCATACCATAGGGACCAAAAATGCAACGAAAACTTCAAATTGAGGACGTCCAGTGCACTTTCAAAGTTTTAGGGACAAAGTCTGCAATTTGACCATACCACAGGGACAGAAATGCAATTAACTCTATTTAAATTGAACGAAAATCTCATGGTAAAAGGGTAAAAAATATGGGTGCATAAAGGCTATATTGGAGTTGTATTATTATTAGAGTAAACTGCAAAAATCGTTCATGTGGTTTGCCCAGATTGCAAAAAGCGTCCATGTGGTTGGCTAATTACATGCGGCCTCCCTGTGGAGGAAAGTTTTGATCATTTTGGTTCATGGTTTTAACCGACGTTAAGTAGATTCCGTTAAGTGTTACACTTTAGCTCCTTTTGGCCAACAACTGTTGCAACATTAATCCTTTAAACCACATAGACGATTTTTGCAGTTTACTCTTACTTAAAATTTTCGGTTTATTTAATACGTTTTCGTCTGTTTTTTACGTTTTCATATGATTTTATACGTTTTCATCCATTTTGTATGTTTTCGTCCATTTTTGTATATTTTCGTCCGTTTTTCTACGTTTCGTCCGCTTTTTGTTTTCATCCGTCTCTTTTTTACCTTTTTGTCCATTTTTTACGTTTTTGTCCGTTTTTTTACGTTTTTGTCCGTATTTTTACGTAGTCATACGTTTTTATAAGTTGTTGCCCGTTTTTTAATGTTTTCTCTCATTTTTTTTACGTTTTCATCCATTTTTATATGTTTCCGTCTGTCTTTTGACGTTTTCATATGTTTTTATACGGTTTCATCCGTTTTTAATGTTTCGTCATTTTTTTACCGTTTTCGTCCATTTTTTTATGTTTTCGTCCGTTTTTATATGTTTTTGTCTTTCTTTTTACACTTTCATACATAACATGTAAAGAAGCAAAGTGGTTTTAATAATCAACTCCAAACACTCCAAAAACGGACGAAAACGTAAAAAATGGACGAATATATTAAAAAATAGACGAAAACGCAGAAAAAGTGTGATTACATAAAAAGACAGATGAAAAAATATAAAACGTATGAATACGTAAAAAGTAAAAAGAACGGAAGAAAACGTAAAAAAAATTGGATGAAAACGTAAAAAAAGGATGAAAATATTAAAAACAAACGAAACGATTAAATAAACCGAAATTTTAAGTTAGAGTAAGCGCAAAATCGTCCTCGTGGTTTAAAGGATTAACGTTGCAATGGTCAAGGTAAAAAGGGCTAAAGTGTAACACTTAACTAATCTACTTAACACCGGTTAAAACCATGGACTAAAATGATAAAAACTTTCCTCCACAGGGAGGTCGCTTGCAATTAGCCAACCACAAGGACGCTTTTTGCAATCTGGGCAAGCCACATGGACGATTTTTGCAGTTTACTCTTATTATTATTATTTTTAAATCATAACTATGTTGTTTTTCATAAGACTAAAATGAGATAAAGACATTTTTTATGAGAATTATAACATGTCAAACAATGTGTGGTGGATATCTGAAATGTTATTATCACAACAACACGCCCAATCTCGTTGAGGCGGCGATGGGAATGTAGAACGTAGATGCCTTACCCATACCATGCATGAAAAGTGTTTTTAAGATCATTAGAAATAAAACCTTTGTTGTGTGTGAGCTTGTCACATGTGTCTGTTTAAGTGATGTATATGTAAATGATGAGAGATGAGTGATTGTTATGGGTAATGTGAGTTGATGAACTATGGTTACCATTACACATTCTCATATGACTTGTGAGGTTATTTGGGTTATTTTGTAACGTTGAACTGTAATTTTGTGATAATATTTGTGTTAGTTTGAAAGTGTAAGCGTATGGATGAGGAAAGTTGCAATGATGTGCCCAAAAAAAAAAAAAAAAAAGGCATTGCCGAATGACCGCTCTTCATTTCTAATATTTTGTGCATACTTAATTACTTATAAGTGTGTGAAACCCATTACAAGGTGGAAAAGACAATTAATAATACAAAACATATACGTAAACTTATCACGATAGTGTATTTTCAGACAAAAAAGTCTTACCCATCTTAAACAATACCCTAAATTTTGTACTAACATTTGAAACAAACATTCTATTGATATAAACATAATGCATACATGCAAACCAACATCGTAAACATTGCAAACTCATATGTCAACGGCGTAAAAAGTTACAAATCACAACAATAAATCTAGGTATAAGCTAATTCCGATAAATGCTATTAACACTTACGTAGCACGTTACAATATTGGCATAAGTAACAAGTCTAAATATTTCAAAAAGTGTGAAAATTGAAATAGACGTGTTAAAATTGGTTGATCAAAACCAAATACCACGCTTATTAGGAATACTAGACACGTCGACCGTGATATGCACTATGTTGTATATAAGTTGTTGTTAACAAATTTGGTCGCTAGATGTGTTAACGGTAATCTCGACTAAAGATATTAGGTAAGTTTATTTAACGAAGTTGTAACAAGGTTTTAAATATTTAAAAAGTTACATTTGTTGCTAAACTAAAATACGTTTGTTTTATATACTAAATATTTAAATAATTAATTACAATTTAAACCATTAACTTTAATCACTATTATTTACCACACCCATTATTGCATACACAAATTAACACTATTATACGCCATCACTGTTATATGCGAGTAATTGTTGGTTTATTATCAAACGGTATAAGAGCATAAGCTATGGGAGGAACCATTAACACGTTATTGGTTTGTCACCTCAGCGCCATATCATACACCTCCCAATAACACATCAATAACTAAAACACCTTCTCTCATAACACACCACTAACATGTTATTGAGTCTCACAAAATACCCTACTATAAATACCGTGAGCCATTGAAAAAATAAAAAAGAAAAACACAACATTTAACTAATAACGTGAGCCATTGAAACAACTCAAACATGAATGGCTTGTGAATAACATGTTTTTAAATACCATTAGGGGTGTCAAAAATCTGACTCGACCCGGACTCGAACCCGATTAAGCATATTCGGGTCGGGTTACTCGGGTTAGAAATTGAATTCGGGTTATTCGGGTCAACCCGAGTAACCAGAATACTAGATAGGGTCGGGTATCAGGTTGAGTTTTCTTGGCTAAGTCGGGTTCAGGTCAACCCGTTTGACCCGAATAAAGATTTTTTATATTATTTTTTATTTTTTTATATATTTATTTTAGAAATTTTCTATATAAATTAAAACAAATAGGCAAATTTGTCACTATTTAACTTATTTTCGGGTTGATCCGAACCCGAATTGACCCGACCCGAATTGATCCGAACCCGACTAACCCGAGTTCAAATAGGGACGGGTTCGGGTAAATTATTTTTAGCCTTGACCCGACTTTGACCCGATCCAAATTGACCCGAAACCGATCAATCCGACCCGAATGACATCCCTAAATACCATCATTGGCGTGTTATTGATTTACAAATAAGCATTTAACGTGTTATATTCAATGCATACCCTCTGCTCTAAGTGTAAGTTTAAGTATTCTATCACGCATTATCATCAGCACTCCTTTCATTACATGACAAAATTCGATGTATAGCATTGGGTGCATTGAACAGCAACAAATTATGGTAATCTCCCACTTTTGACTAAAAAACAAATTCCAAATACCTTTATATTGTTTTCATAATCTATGACGACAAAACTAATTATCTACTTTTTCGTATCAAGGTTACCTCTTCAACCAAGAAGCTAATAAGTCACATTTGAAAAATACTAACTTGTATAATTATCTATTGAAATTTGAATCACACTTTAAAAATAGCAACTTATATAATTATTCACTCTCATTGTTTATTAACATTTGCGATTCTACATGAGTCACTTCTAACATTTTTGCACCTATCTTTGTAGCATAAACAAACATTTGTGTAAAAGTAAGATGCATTCATACGTTGCTTAACTAAGAATTAGCCTAAAATACATTACAACCATGCCCATAAAAGACTACCTCTAATGGGTATTGTATCACGCGTGCATGGATGAAAACAGTACACAGAGTAACCAGATGCACTTAGAATAAACTAAATAATAATACGGACACAGTTTTTCAGGAACCGGGTACATTCAAGAAAAAATGAGTTTTTTTTTACAAAACTAACACTACGATATAAAAATCCATGGTGTCCCAAGACCTCCGGGACCCACCCTAATTCCGTCATTGCACGTGTGGAACAAGCCAACGACGTGTCAACCATCGTTACGACACTCCTACAATGCCTCATGAATGATGAGTTGGTCACTAGCTTGACCGAACCGTTTTTATTTGTTTAAGTCCCTGTGAGCGTATTATGAGATATATTTGTGTGGTTGATTTGATGGTCATCACCACAAGTATTTAATGGTTGCTTTGATAAAAATGAAGGATCGCTAACAATGATAAATGTAATCACCACTTCACCCCGCCTATCATTGATAGAAAACAAACAAGAAAACATATAATGATGAATCTTCTTACTTTATGTTCCTACAAATCCTCCTACTAACAGGATCCTGACAAGTATCAGAACTGACGGTTTGGATGCAAAGAGAGAATGAGTGGAGAAAAAACATATAATATTGTTGTGTGTAGGAGGATTAGTGGAAAGATACCGTAGGAGGCTTTAGCAATGCTCTTTACCAAATAGTAAACATCTACAAAAATGGCAAAAATGACCCATGTGGTTAACTTACGATTACATTCATAGTCCCAAAAAAGTTTGCCAGCAAGGTCTTTACCGTTTACTCTTGATCTCAGTTAAATTTAAGGATTGTTTGTGTAAACTTTTTTTTACGAAAATGTCTCTCCGGTTTACGTGTGTCATAAAAAAGTCATTAAATTTAAACCTCTGACTCGTTACATGCGGGTTACAGGAACAATCCCTTAGGTTAAATTTAGGGATTATTTTGGTAACGAACACATGCAACTATAAACACAATCAGTAGGTTAAATTTAGAGATTTAACAAAAGGTTACATAAATAGTCTCTGTAATTACTTACTGATTTAAAATAATTTTAAGTTACATTTAAGAAATATTTATGTAACAAAAAAAATTTAACGTAAAACTCAAGGCTCGCAACAAAACGTGGATAAACAATCCTTGTTTTGGGTGAGCAAAACCAAATTTAACCCGAATCAAAAAACCCGACAAAATTGAGTTGATCGAAGCGAAACCCGAAAACTCCGTTCTAACCTGGTTTAGATTTTTACCGAGTTTTGGTTTCGGTTCGACTTTGTCCAGTCGGTCGAGCTAAAATCGCGAAAAACCAAAATCAAACCGAAAAAAGCCGAATAATTTCGGTTCGATTTCAGTTCAAGTTTTTTTTTTCGCCGGGTTATGCTTGGTTCAGTCGGTCGGGTTTGACCCGATGCTCACCCCTATTTGTTAAAGAAACAAAAACCTAATTGCAAAGTAATTTCATCATCCCCCTCAAAAGAAAAAGAGAGGCGCTAATTTGGGCGAAACTTCATTCATTCAACCCAACCCCAAAAACAAAACTCAAACTTTTTAAAAACTAAAAAAATTATAAAAACAAACCCATCTTCTTCTTCTATTCTTTAAAAAATTATAAAAACAAGAAAAAAACCCTCTTCGCCGCTCTACCCATTAATCAAAAACACATTTTATTTGTGGTTTTGAATCTTTTTTATAAAGAAAAAAGATGGTTTCTTCAAAAAGTGAAAATAATAATAACAATATGTTATCAGCAGGTGTTCGAAAAACGATTCAATCGATAAAAGAGATAGTGGGTAATCATTCAGATGCTGATATTTACACTACCCTTAAAGACTCTAATATGGATCCTAATGAAACTGCTCAGAAATTGCTTAATCAAGGTAACAAGAAAATCTTGCCTTTTTTTGGGATTTTTAGGGTTGCAATTTGATTAGGGTTTATGGGTTTGTGGTGGAATTTGGAATAGTTTAGAGGGTGGATTTTAGGGTTAAATGTTTGCTCAATCAATTTTTTTTTTTTTTTTTTTGGGTTGGAATTTGATTAGGGTTTATGGGTTGGTGGTGGAATTTGGAGAAGTTTAGGGGTTGGATTTTAGGGTTAAATGTTTGCTTAATCAAGGTAAAAAAATAAAAATTCTTGCTATTTTTGGGGGTTTTAGGGTTGGAATATTGTTAGGGTTTATGGGTTAGTGGTGGAATTTGAAATAGTTTAAGGGTTGGATTTAGGGTTAAATGTTTGCTCAATCAAGGTAAAAAAAAATCTTGTTTTTTTGGATTTTGGGGTTTTAGGGTTGGAGTATGGTTAGGGTTTATGGGTTGGTGGTGGAATTTGAAGATGTTTAAGGATTGGATTTTAGGGTTTATGTTTTAGTTAAGAATGTTGCTGTTTTTTGTTGATTTAGGGTTGGAATATTGTTAGGGTTTATGGGGTTTTGTTGGAATTTTAAGTTGTTTAGGGTTTAATGTTTTGTTAGGGGTGTTTGTTTGGCTTATATAGTTGCTTATGGTTTATTTGATTTTGGGCTTATGTTTCATAAGCTCACTTTTGTGGCTTATTTAAGCTTATTATAACATATGTTTAAAAGTTTCAAAATAAGCCACAAAATTTGAGCTTATGAAACATAAGCCCAAAATCAAATAAACCGTAAGTCGGCTATATAGCCGAAACAAACACCCCCTAAAGTTTGCTGCTTTTTAAGGTTTCGTGTTTGTTGGTTTTCGGTTTTATTAATCGTGTTTGTGCTTTTTAAGGTTGGAATATGTTTAGGGGTTTACGGGTTGTTAGAAATTGAAATAATTTAGGGGATTGATTTTTAGGGTTTAATGTTTAGTAAAGTGTGTTGCATTGTTAAGGTTCCTGTTTGTTGGTTTTGTTTCTTGGAGTGTTTGTGTTGAATTAAGGTGGACATACGTTTATGGGCGTGTGTTGGAAATTAAAAATAAAATAAAATTAGGGAATTGATATTTAAGGCTTTTAACTATCTTAACTAGAATGTGGGAGGTCTCAAGCTCAAATCGTGCTTGCACCCTGAAGTGGCCATGCCAATCTTCTCGGAGGGGAGGTAGGCTTTACGTGGGGTCTGTGTGGTGGTGGGTTCAATGGTGGGTTCAATCCTGTAGATTAGTTAGCCAAAAGGTTGGAGACCATGGTTGCGCAAGTGTTGGAATTTTAAAAAAATCAGGGGAATTGGAGTTTGATTTGACTGAGACGATAGACAGTGTCAACTTTTTTGATTAGGGTTTGAATTAGTGTATAAGCTGGTAATCTGTTTTCATGAATTGTTTGACCGGGATTTGCTTTTTATTATAGTCAAAACGAGTTAATTGTTTCTGTTAATGTTGCGAACGTGGTATATAGTATGCTCCACTATTGGTTGAGTCATGCACTCTTGTTATCTAGAACTTGTGATAACCGACAAGCCTAGTATCTGGTACGCAGTATTTCATGTTAG
Source organism: Chrysanthemum lavandulifolium (assembly GCA_022545495.1). Taxonomy (NCBI): domain Eukaryota; kingdom Viridiplantae; phylum Streptophyta; class Magnoliopsida; order Asterales; family Asteraceae; genus Chrysanthemum; species Chrysanthemum lavandulifolium. The sequence continues at coordinate 279,256,760 of CM040244.1, forward strand.
GCGTTGTGAAGAACGGTGTCAAATGGTTGATGATAAGAATCTCGAAATGTGTCTTGTTACACCGGAAGGCATGACCCTAGTTTCGTACTGGCTATTGTTTGTAGTAACATATGATTTATACTAATCTCATTTGGCGGATTCTAGTTTGAGGATACCCTCTACTCTAATAAAGCTTAGTGAATAGCCTTGGACTAGTAAAGTATACATCATGGGAATTGGGCATTTGTTGTTAATGGTCATTTTCATTCATACCTAGATAAGAATCAACATAACATGATCTCTTTTACCTCGTTTGCCTTCCTGCTTTCTTCTATTATGTCGTGGACCTTAAATACCCTTTACTGGCCTCTGCTCTTCGATGCTAGGAGATTATGGGAAAACCTAAAGATTCACAATATGGCTCTAAACTAATTCAAATATGCTATCCAATACAAATGTGAATCACTGAATGCAGATACGAGCTAGCTGAAGGATGAGTATATCTCTTTTTGTAACTGTGCTTTATCAATTGCTTGGTTTTTGTTTAATACTAGCTGGAAGTCGATACGAATCATTTGTTTTAAAACAGTAGTGCTTGTACATCATCAGTTTTATCTATAGTCTCTGAATTAAATTTTATTTCTCATGTTACCCTGGCTCTTGATTTTGCAACAACTTATATTTTGTCATATCTTTTGTTTTCAGATCCGTTTCATGAAGTTAAGAGGAAACGAGACAAAAGAAGGAGGTTCGTTATAATAACTTTTCATATAGATGCATAGTTTCTATAACATAGATAACCACACTTTCTTTTGTACTCATTGCTTTACTTATTAATCAAGTTAGTACACACATGATACAATTTTTTAAGTAAGAGCGTTTGGTTATGCTGTCCAGAACACTTGATTGTTATGTGGCTGGTGAGTGATTTGTACCATAACTGTCTTCCGCTATTTGCATCATTTCAGGTTCCAGCGCTCAAGGATCCTGTGCCTGTAAAGCCAAGAAATCCTACTGAACAGCCTGTCCAAGGGATTAAGTCTAACACATATTCAGATCGTAATCCTCAAAGGGCAGGCTTTGTCAGGAACGGTGAGGGCTTTATGAGGAATAATGAAGGTTCTGTGAGGAATAGTGACGGCTTTGGGAGGAACAGGGAAGGCTTTGCAAGGAATAGGGACGGCTTTGGGCGGGACAGGGACGACTTTGTTAGGAACAGGGAAGGCTTTGTTAGGAACAGGGAAGGCTTTGTTAGGAACGGCGAAGGCTTTGCGAGAAATAGTGAAGGCTTTGCCAGGAACAATGAAGGCTTTGTGAGGAATAGTGCCCCTGGTAATTTTATCAGATTTTTAAGGGTCTATACGTTTTTGTTTTTAATTAAAATTATATCTTGCTGTTTCAAAATGGTGCCCGGCTGATGGTTGATATTTTACTAGATTCTGGAGTGTCCAAACAGTTTCGTGTTGTGAGAGACAACAGAATTAAGCATAACGGAATAGAGATACAAAACCTTCTGCCAAAAGCTCTGATGCTGTTCCAACTCAAGAGCCACAGATTTCAAAAGCTTCTGAAAAGAGGTAATATATATATATATTTTTAATTGTCGTAATTATGATATATGATTTAAGCACTATTGGACCTAAGATCAGTCTTAACTCTCTTTTCAGTCCAGCCGAGGCTTCTAAAGATCTAAAATCACCTTCAAATCTTCCGTTGATTCACTTTCTAAACAAGTAAAAGGTGTTAGTATAAGTGGTTCTGAGAGAAACGACAGGTCAGGTGGTAAGAAAGCAACAGTCTCAAACGCCACACCACCTGTACAACCAGCAAATCCTCAGGATTCTCAACAAAGCTCTGTTACATCACCTAACAGCTCAGTTGTAGGGTCTATTCATCTGCGTCTGACCCGGTTCATATACCATCGCTGGCATCTAGACCAGCTGCAAATGTTGGTGCCATAAAACGTGAAGTCGGTGCTGTTGGTGTTAGACGTCACGCTTCTGATAAATCCACAAAGAGAATATTAGAACTTTTCCTGCTGTATCGAAAAGTGACCAATCATCTCACTCCAATGTGTCTGAATCAGCCCCTGTTGTATCTACTGGACGGGCTTTGAACAACAGTAGATCACATCAACCCGTGACTCATCAGAAAGGTATGAGCCAAGTTTCACTTATTTTTTATGGAAAGTTGGAAGAAACGTAACATAAAAACCAAAATTTGAAAATTTCCAAAATCTAACGTATTTTACCTTTTAATGACCGAGAAAGTACTGGATACCTCACATTGGCAACCCCGGTTTTGTATCATACCAACTTTGGCCATTTTTTCTTATTTTTAAGAATATTACGAGTCTTACTATTGTCTTAATATGTAGTTTCCCAAGCAAATAAGGAGTGGAAACCAAAATCAGGCCGGAAACCAAATGTTGCTGAAGTAGGGGTTATTGGAACACCTAAAAAATCCAAATCATCTCCCGCCAAGAATTCTAAGGCTACAGAAACAGCTCAGTTGCAAGATAAACCATCACTTGCAACCACTCATGAGGATCAAAATGTGATCATTGCAGCACATATTCGAGTCTCTGAGACTGACCGTTGTCGCCTGACTTTTGGTAGTCTGGGTATTGAGCTAGAATCATCTACGAATCCTGGATATCAAGAGGCCAGGCTTGTTGAAGAATCACATCTTGAACCTTTGGCAAGGTTAGTTAACTGTTCTATTTATGTGAAGGAAAATTTTCTAATCTGTCTTTTTGGTGTTGAGATGTACCCGTTTTTAAGTTTATACTGAAATAACCCGTGTATTTCGCTAAATGAATTTGTTAAACCATACAAATGTATTACATAAACTGCACACTTTTCTTAAAAAAGTATACTTTTGTGGTTTATATTAAAATTTTGGGAAATTTTATTAACTTTTCATCCTTTTTTACAAGTTGGGATTTTTTGGATATTGACGATTTCTGGTGCTTTATGAAATTCATTTGTTTTGTCAAAATTTATTTTGTGAAACGAGGGTCATTTTGGGACAATATTAAAATAAGTTTTGCAAAAAATAGGTCACAAAATAGACAGATATTTTGTGTTTGATCTGTTTATGGTTGATGATTATGATTGGTTTGTATCTGATATGTATTTTGTGTGGATGGCAGCTCATCAGTCAGCCCTCTAGACTCTCTGGGCGACGAACCTTCTGGCAGCAAACAAGTTGAATCGCTAGATGAACGGGTCCAGACCTCTGGTTCTGTTTCACCCGCATCTGAACAACTATCGACCGATAGAGTAGAGTCTTCAAGCTCCCAAAATATTGACAGCTACAGCAATATTGGACTAGTTAGACACAGCAGCCCGTCATACACCCCTTCAGAGCCTCAGCAGCAGCAAGGCCCTCCAGAACTGCCAAGTTTCTCGGTTAGTCGAGTTTGTTCTATATGCAATCTGTTTTTCGCTAATTTTGAAGGTTCAGCATGCTGACTTTGTTGTTTTATAGCAGGCTTATGATTCTCAGTCTGGATATGATATTTCATTTTATCGACCAGCTACTGATGAATCCCTCCGGGGCCAGGTTCTACAAATGCCTCAAGAGGTAAAAGCCTTAACCAAAAAGCATGTCATATTGGATATATAATTTATAAAAAATGATTGATTCGAAGCATTGTGTGTTTTATTTACAGGCTTATAGTTCTCATATGGCTAACAACATACCCGCAACAACAATACCAATGGTACAACAGCAAGCACCGCTGCCCCAAATGTATCCACAAGTCCATGTTCCTCATTATGCTATGCCATTTCGCCAATTTCTATCTCCTGTATATGTTCCGCCAATGGTCATGCCAAACTACTCCAACAATCCTACATACTCTCCTCACCCATCTACCGGCAGTAGTTACGTTCTAATGCCCGGTGTTAACTCCCCGCATGTAAATGCTAACGGGCTAAAATACGCGATTCCACAATTCAAATCTATGCAAGGTGGCAGTCCTACTGGGTTTGGGAACTTTACTAGTCCTAATGGATACACATTGAATCCAGGAGTTGTGGGAAGTGCATCAGGGCTTGATGATTCCTCTAGACTTAAATACAAAGATGGGAATATTTATGTTCCAAACCCTCAGGTAAATTCACACGTTTTCTCGTTTCTTGCCTAGGAGTACACTAAATATCTTTTACACAAGGTCCAGTAAAATAAACCGATATTTTAATGCCAGAACTTGATGAATTTGCATCAGTGGTATTTATGTCTTTACAAAATTTTTGTGGTATTTTTGTTATCTGGTTAGTTGTTAGCTGGATTTTTTATAAACGAATTAACACGTGTGTAATGCCTGCTAAACCCTTTATGCAAAAATCCAATATTATAAGTTTTTAACCTATAACATGCTGACACCTCATCAAGGGTATTTACGTCTTTCCAAGTTTTGTGCGGGATATCCATTGCTTGACAAGTTTTAGGCTGGAATTGTCAGAAACAAATCCAAGCTTGATACTTTGGTGGCTTGTAGTGTTGTTTTGATATCCGACTGTCGTTTTTGGTGATGTTGCAGGCGGAGACATCTGAACTTTGGATGAATCCAAGGGACATGCCTAGTATGCAATCGGCATCATACTACAACATGGCAGGACAATCACCTCATGCTGCTTATTTACAACCTTCACATGGTGGCCATGCTTCATTCAATGCGGCTGCTGCTGCTGCACAGTCTTCACATATGCAATTCCCGGGTATGTATCACCCTTCACAGCCTGGAGGAATCACAAACCCGATCATATGGGCCCGACCATGGGCGGAATGTTGGAGTGGCGCCAGGAGCTCCAGGATCTCAAGTTGGTGGGTATCAGCAACAGCCGCAGTTGAGTCAAATGAGTTGGACAGGAAACTTTTGAAACGCTTATGATATGACTTTTATGTAAGGGGATTTATATTAGTTATAGAAGCGTTTTCATGTTTTGTTTATGAAAAATTGACGTTACAAGCTTTTATGCTTATTCCCCTATTAATGCATAACGCGCGCGTTCTTAATGCTGTTGAAGAAATTTTGGTTAAATAGATCTCAAGCAGTTAAGGCTCATATCTATCTCATGTTCATGACTTAAAAGAGTATAATGTGCAGAGTCTATAACAAAACGTAGAAAACGCGTTGAGGTAAGATTGTTTTCCATTTTGAAGAAAAGAAGGGGAGTTGCAAGGAAAACAAAGAAAACACAAAAAATGCGTTTTGTAGAGAATCTGTTGAGAAACATTTCATTTGAACGTGTTCTTTATTTTCTTTGTTTTGTACAAAACATTTTATGAAAAACAAGGGTTTTAACTTTTAACTAAACACGTTCTTAATGTATCATACTTGTCACTTGCATTTTTTATATGTATTGAATAATTTTTTTTTGCTATTCTATGTACTAAAATTAATTTTATTGTATTTTAATTTTGTACTTTATGACAACTATAATACATATAGTAGCAAAAAAATGATGGACAAAGTACACAAAAAATACAATAAAATCAAGTTTAAGACATAGAATAGACAAAAAAAAAAAAAAAAAAAAAAAAAAATTGTTCGATACATATAAAAGATGCGGTGACAAGATGATATATTACGACGCCATTAATTTCGATTACTATATTACAAAAGTTGGCACGTAAAATTTTCTTTTCTATATATATATTTTTTAATTTAAATAGTTGGTACTCAACTTTATTTTCTCAAATAATGTTTTCCGGTCTTTAAAAAAGCTATTAATGTTTGCTAAAATAACTTAAATAAATAAATAAATAAATGATAAATGATAAATTAGTCAATGCGGCTAAAAAAGGGCCGAGCCCATATGGTTAAAGACTAAAAGATATTGAGTTTGGTATAATTGAGCACATACTGTTATTAGCTTAGATGCTGTAAGGGGGTTTTTTGTTTCGGTTTATATAGCCGGATCGTAGCTTATTTGGTTTTGGGCTTATGTTTTATAAGCTTGTTTTTGTGGCTTATTTTGAAATTTCTCGGCTTTATATAAAGTCGAAAAGTTTTAAAATAAGCCACAAAAAACGAGCTTATGAAAACCAAATAAATCATAAGCCGGTTATATAAGCCAAAACAAACACCCTCTAAAAGATTCTATTTTTCATCCCATTTTTTGTTTATTATTGTGTTATGAGTTTGTTTTGCTTTACATGTTTTGTTGCTTTGTTAAGGCTTTAGGCTTAATTCATGGTTAATGTATTGATTAATTGACCATTAAAGCATATGAGAAAAGTGATCAAATGGGTCAAAACTGGGTATAATATAGAGATTTTTTTTAAACGGACTATAAAGAGTATCTTTTTATGAAACTAAATGTCGCATAATTTTTTTTTACGAAAATGAACTTTTCATTTTCATCTATTATACCCCTCTCACCTCCTTTTATAAAAGTGATGCGGTGAATAACAAGTTATACCCCTCTCACCTCCTTTTATACAAGTGATGTGGTGAATAATAATTGACATATGATTTTATGAATATAATTTTTAATAAAAACTAGTACGTATTTATTCTTTTCCTTTTTTTACATGTTAACGTACACGGAGTATTAAAATAATTCTTATTAACAATTAGCTTATTTATGACATTTTTATGTTCTTAAGAAAGTAAAAATGTCAAAAAAAATCGGCGATTTTGTGAATATAACCAATTTTCTTTTTTAAATATCCAGAGTATTTTTTCTTTCTTTTTTTACATGTTAACACATTTTAGATAAAATTTTTAGAACAATTAGTTGATTAATTGACATTTTTCGAATGTTTTTTTGGAGTAAGGATTTATTGCAAAGGGTCATAAATTTAAAAAGTGTAAAAAGTCACTCATAATGTGACACATATCCCCCGCTTTAAATTATATAAAAAATCCGCCTAGGTATAATGATCATTTAACCCGGTTTTTCCTTTTCCACCTCAAAATTCAAACGCATATATCTCTTAAACGATAAACTTTTAGAAAAAACGATTTCACCATAATTTCTAAAATTTTATCCTCTTTAACTTGGTATAAATTTTGTTAAAAATTTCGAAACTTTTTTTTTTACATATCAAATGGGTGTTAATTTTTTTGATTTTTTGAGTATTTTCGGCCATATTTTTTACCCACATAAATGTCGATTCGTGAAAAACTTAAAACATGAAAGTTATAGAGTTTGGTTCACTCTTTACACAGGTTTTTGAATCACTCCAATATAATGTTATAGTAGTAAGATATCACACGTTAAAGATGACGTTTTACTCATATTTGTTGCACACAAAGTATTTGATGAAATATCTAGCTTAGATTTTTAGTGTTAAAGTCGCGTTAAATGCTTTAATTTTTGTACCACATCACATTATTCATCATTTTATTAATGTAAGATTCAAAAAGTAATGTTTTTTAATCGTTAACATTTTAAAAAAATGTAAGTTTGGTTCATCAGTTAGTCTTTGTTCATCAATTAATTCTGTTTATCAGTTAGTATTGTTCATCAATCAGTCATTGTTCATCAGTTAATCTTGTTCAATACTGATGATGTGATGAACAATATTAAGTTATGAACAAGACATACTTCTGTTCATCATAACGAGATTTTGTTCATTAACTGTCTTTTTGGCCATTTTTACTTGTGTTCATCAATAGCATCAAGCGTTTTATTCTTGTTTATCAGTAGCCACGTTTTACTTATGTTAATCAAAAAACAAGAAGATATGATAAGTTGAAATGTATATGTATAGTTTGTTGGTGTACCAAAGTACATTTAAAGTTGATATTGTTCATCGCCATTGCTCATCGCTCATGATTTCCTAAAAAAATTTAATAATGTTCATCAGTTTATCAGTTTTTCAAAAAAAATCATAATGTTTATCAGTTGTCTAAAAAAATCACAATGTTCATCAGTTATGATCACATTGTTCATCAGTTCATCAGTTGGTTGTTTGTTCATCAGTTAGTCTGTTCATCGTTTAACCTTTGTTCATCAGTTAAAAAAAGCTAAAAGCAACAAAAATAACACAAGATATATTGTAATACACCAATTAGTGCATTTAAATGTACTTTTATATGATAAATCTCTTTTAGTCATTTAAATTAGTTGTGATTGATGAATTATGTTGCGGACCGTAAAGATGTAATTATGATAGTGTAGTAATTATGTTGTTCATTAGTACATTTAGTTTCTTCATCAATGTTTTAGATAACACATAGAATAATGCTGACAAACATCAGTGTTCATCAATTGTTTTAGGGATATAATGTTCGTTCATGAATGTTCATCCGCAATTATGTTTGTTCATCAATATTTTAGGTAGCGCAATAAGATTTTACATAGAAAAACATTGATGAACATCAATGTTCATCAACGTTTTATTTATATTATGTCTGTTCACCAGTGTTTGAAAAAGTACGTTCATCAGTGTTTTTGCTTTGTTCATCAATAAATATTGATGAACAAAATAAATTAACAAAAATATCACTTTTTGAATTCTACATTAATAAAATGATTAAAGGTGTGTTGTTGTACAAAAATTAGTGCATTTAACTCAATTTTAACACTAAAAATACAAACTAGTCATTTCATCAAACACTTTGTGTGCAACAAATATGAGTAAAATATCATCTTTAACGTGTGATATCTTAATCATATGACATCGGATTTGAGTGATTCAAAAACATGTGTAAAGAATGAACCAAAATCTATAACTTTCATGTTTTAAGTTTTTAACGATTTAACATTTATGAGGGTAAAAAATAGGGCCGAAAATGCCCAAACAATCAAGAAAATCAAGACCCGTTTGATATGTAAAAGAAAAAGGTTTGAAATATTTAACAAGATTTATACCAAATTAAAGAAGATTAAATTTTAAAAACTATGGTGAAATCGGTTTTTCGTAAAAGTTTTCCGTTTGAAAGTTATTTGCGTTTGAAGTTTGAGGTGAAATTTATAAAATGAGTCAAATGACTCAAATGCCCTTAAACAAAAATAATAAAAAAAAAGGAGGGAATGTGATAAAGTTGATGGTGGACACTTGTCACATGCTAATTGACTTTCCAGACTTCTTAATTTTTATTACTTTTTATAGGATCTCAACTTGTTTCATGAATTGTTGTTATTATACATGACAACATATCATTTAATTGCTAATCTATAGTTTATAATATCACTGCTCAGTTTTTGCACATATTCTACACATATCACATGTTGTTTGATTGCAGACTATAATTGATTGGCAAGCCTTTGGTTATAATTTGTTGTTGTGTGTGTTAGGATGGTGGCGACAAGAACAGGACCAAGGCTCCTCCCAAACCAGTGGCACACTGCCACCAACTTCGCAAACCAGAACCTAAGGAGGGGGGTCTTACATGTTCTAAATGTTACCGCTTCTACTGTAAAGAGCATCTGAAGCTATATGACAGTGCCACACAAGTCATTCCACTGACGGGATGGATATGCTACTTTTGCCTGAAAACATGGATATGCTCACAATGCCTTCTACCTGAAGAACAAAGAGCAAAACCAAAATGAAAGCAAAAAAGAAAACGTTTGTTTTTGTATGATAGATTCTTGAATCTAAATCTGCGTTTCTTGTTTTTGTTTATGCTCTTCTTATTTTTATAGTAACTCTTCATTCTTATTAAAATCACGAGAATCCTTCACTAAACTCTCCAAGACCCAATTCTTGACTTTCACTTGCACGAGTATTTGGTCTCGAGCTGTTACAACAATTCCTTTTGAAACAACATCTACGATAATGGTCTTTGAGATTATAATCTTCATTGTAAAGGATATGGAAGAGGAACCCTAAACAAAATTGTCAATTAAAAATAATTGTCGAACCTTAAACCAAACTGTTAACTTTAGAAAAACTAAAAAAAGAACCTAAACAAAATTGTCAATCAAAAATAAATTATCGAACCCTAAACCAAACTGTCGACTTTAAAAAAACTAAAATATTAATTCTAAACCAAACTGTTGATCAAGTTATACCCATCTCACCTCCTTTTATACAAGTGATGTGGTGAATGACAAGTTATACCCCTCTGGCAATAACAGTTGACATATGATTTTATGAATATAATTTTTTATAAAATCTAGTACGTACTTATTCTTTTCCTATTTTTACATGTTAACATATATTAAATAATTTTTATTAACAATTAGCTGATTTATTGACATTTTTATGTATTTTAAGATAGTAAAAATGTCAAAAAAATCGGCGATTTTGTGAATATAACCATTTTTTTTTTAAAAATTTCGAAGTACTTATTCTTTGTTTTTTACATGTTAACACATTTTAGATAATTTTTAAGAACAATTAGTTGATTAATTGACAATTTTCGAATCTATCATGAATTGTCATGTCTTCACAACAAGAAGATGAAAAAATTTAACTGGCTGTCGCGGTAGTCGTTGACAAGAATTCCCTAACTACACGTATCGTGATTTAATTTATTAGTGTAAAATGTTGAGATTTATCCTAAAAAAGATGAATGATCGATTGATTTTGTAAATATTAGTTGTGTAAAAAGCATTTCGCAAAAATGCGTTAATATTATTGTCGTTGAAAAATAACTTGTGTAAACTGGTAAATATGTATCTTGTTTTGATTATATCATTTGTAAAATTCACGAAAGAAAGGAATTCAAAATTGATGTTATCTACAAACTCGGATTTGTGACGAGGTCATTTGTACCATTTTTCTAACAATAACCACCTCCATCGTCGCGAATTTAATCCAAAAATATTTATTTGCTTACATTGTAAAGTATTCAAATTGTAGTTTTGATGAAATAGAAATGAGACATCTATTTAGAGACAACTATTTATAGACTCACAACGATTATAAAAAATTTGTAGAGCATTACATACATTATAATCTTCTACATCATGGTTGATATACTATAAACACAAAGATATACTCCAGAAAGTTTTATGACTTTACTTTAAATATGATACTAACTAAGAAGAGTCATTTTATTTTGTTTATCCATAAATTTATGTTTACCAAGAGACAAATCATCACCATCTATCTAGTTTAATCTAATATAGAGATTAACCTAAGATTTAAAGATAAACATAAGTCAACGTTTTTTTTTTCTTGTCTTGTTGTCTTTCTTTTTTATTCACAATTTTTTTTAATTCACATTTTTTTTAATTCGCGTTTTTTTTCTTCGCTTTCATATGTTTCGCCGCTTTTTCTTACGCCTTACGTTTTTGTCCGTTTCACACGCTTTCATTATTTTTCTTTCATTTTCGCCCATTTTACATCCGCTGTGACGCTGCGTTTTACTCTTTCATACGTTGTCCGTTTTCATACGTGTTCGTCCGCTTTACGCCGCCCATTTTCTTAAGTTTTCGTCCGTTCTCTTTCATAAGTGATATTATGTGATATTCAGAATATCACTTGTGAGATTCAGAATATCGCTATGTGATATTCTGAATATCACTCTGTGATATTATGACTATCACTGTGATTTTCCGGATATCACTGTGTGATATTCTGAATATCACGTGTGATTTTCATGTTACAAAACATTAGTTGAAAATCACTTGTGATGATCAAAAAATCACTTATGATATTCAGAATATCACATAATATCACTTGCAATATTCACAATATCACTTGTGAGATTTAGAAATGTATCAAAACATCTAAAAATGGCCGAAAACATTTAAAAACGGACGAAAACGTAAGAAAACGGACGAATATGTAAGAAAACGTAAAAACACGTATGAAAACGGACGAAAACGTATGAATAATGGAAGAAAACGTAAGAAAACCACGAAGACGTATGAAAACGGACAAAAACGTATGAAAACGAACGAAAATAGATGAAAACATATGAAAACAGACGAAAACGTATGAAAATGGACGAAAATAGATGAAAACGTATGAAAACAGACGAAAACGTATGAAAACGTATGAAAATAAACGAAAATAGATAAGAACAAATAATGGACTTAGGTTTTTCTTTAAATGACTATATGAGGCACACGCACTTTATCCGCTCATGGATGACTAACTGTGTAAAACTATCGCACTTTAATAAACCTTCATGTATTCACAAGATATTTAAACATATAAATGAGAACCAAAAGCACAAACTTCAAGAAAAATAACTAAAATACATTTTCACCCTTAGTTGTTTGTGATGTGAGTTGCTAGTAAGGGTAAAGATAGAAACTTCATTCATTATTTTTTTTCTATTTTTAGACGGAGACGATTATTTTAAGACATAGAAAAAAAAAAGACAATTGATTTGAAAGAGTTTAAACATTACAAAAAGACATACATTCTAAACTATTAGATTAAGAGGCTATAATGTAAGTTTAAAATGATAAGGAGAGTTGATTATATGATTGGCCTTAAGAAGATGAATGGTAAGAGTGGACGGAAATAAAACCGATAACTAATTGGGTATAACAGTTTTTTAAATGTTTCATGTCGATTTTATAATTTATGTTTCTTAAGACTTGAGAGTGGAAATAGAAGTTTAGCTGCAGCCAGGTTACGAAGCCGACAGTTTTGAGAATTATGGCGATACAATTTACCACTTTGTGTTTGCAATGGCATCATGAACCTCACGGCTCCAGTAGATCGGAAACACCACCATCAAAGCATGAAAGGCAACATCATCGTTTCTCAGTGAAATGCAGCAGCAATTCATGGAATGGTTTGCTTATATAGGCAACATCATCGTATTGCTAATTCGATGCTTATATAGAGTATTGCTAATTGCTGAACCCTCAAACCTAAGGTTTCCCTTTTATTATTAACTTTAAATAAATGAAAATTCTTTATTACTACGTATATCGGATAAGCACTCTCAACTAAGCAACTTTCTACCTACTCGTAAAGCTGCTTATATTACCTTTCCTTCGCTTATAAGCGTAAGATCACATCTTATGTTCTACTTATATTAATGGGATAAATAAGCATATTTTAATAACTATAATTATTTGAAATAAAAATGCAACTCCGTGTTCAATGTGACAGAGTCAAATGGTTTGTGCTATGGGCCAAAACATTTCACATTCAATTGCAGTAATGACAAAGAAAGCAGACGACACATCAGCAAAGAACAGTTATGTCGAGCCAAAAGAGGAAAACGGGATGCCAAAGAGGAAAACGGGAGCCAAAAGAACAGTTTGAATTCTGCTCCTAAAATGCAAAGGATATATTAAATATTAGTTGACAAACAATAAAAGGTAACTAGATCATTCATCGACCTTTTTAATTTTACTTATAACCTTACGAGTTTATGGGTTGCGTTCGCTTTGTTATTCAAAACTTATATTGGCTAATTTAGTTTGTAGTCATAGCTTGCTCAATCTCAGCTACATTTTGTTAGCTTATTTGTTAAATTATATTTCAGTAAACATTGATTTTAGGGAAAAGCTTGAAAGGAAGTATATGTTTATTGCTTTCAAGACATGTAGCTTCTTTATATGGGGTATCCGTTTGATTCCAAGTGAGGTTTGGGGCTGAAGTGGAGGTTGAAATGGGTGGGTTTCAGTACTGAAAACAGGGGCTGAAATTTTCTGTGTTTGGGTGCTCAAATAGGGGCTGAAACATGTGGGTTTAGTGGATGAAATGGGTGGGTTTGAGGCTGGCATGGGTAAATTTGGGGCTTAAATGGGTGTGGGTTTGTAGGCTGAAATAACTGGGTTTGGTGACTGAAATCAGGGTGTATAAGTGCTAAATCGAGGGCTGAAAATGATGGACTTCCGTGCTGCAATGGGGCTGAAGTGAGTGCGTTTGGATGTCGAAATGGGACTGAAATAGGTGCGTTTGGGGTTGAAGTGGGGTTGTAATGGTGGTTTATTTATCATGATTATTGCCCATTGTGATTTTATTTTCTAAATTTAGTATAACATTTTCTCTAAAGCAGTATATGTATACCTTCTAAACGCAAGTAAATTTATCTACCTACACTTCTCACAAAAAAATAAAGTTCCAAAATGAAATGTAACTGTAACATTTACGGGTTAATCTAACGTCTATGATTTTGTGTGAAAATGCAGGCAAGGATCATTTGGTGATGAAATGAAAAGTTGAAGTATCGAAAACGATACATATACAATAGGGATGAAAATCATGCTGAGATAGGCAAAGAGGAATACAGATCTTAAGAAAACAAACGTTGACATTTTTCAGAGTCTAAATGATCCTCATTTTCGACTTTCCACTGACAAAGGTGAGCTGCATTTTAATTTTAATAAGAAGTGATGCCATTAATAAAAAAAAAATTATTAAGGGATGTTTATATAGCCTATTACAACAGCCATTTAGCATCCGAAACATGTTATTCAGGCCTGTTTGGATAGCTTATTTACAACAGCCCTTAAGGTGTAATTTCACTATTTAAAAAAATAGTATTGTGATTACCGATATGACATACATCATGTTAAGGAAGCTTACTAATACTTTTGGTTACATCGACATACAATGGTGCGGCGGCAGACAATGGTACGGCGGCGGACAATGTTTAAACATTACAAAAGACATACATTCTAAACTATTAGATTAAGAGGCTAAAAGGAGAGGATATTTGTATGAATGATCCTCTCAGTTCTACCCAACTTGACTCAAGTTGTCTCATCCTCAACAATTGGATTAAAGTGTTAATCTTGACCATTGATTTTAATCCAATGGTTGATGATTCACCAACTTGAGTCAAGTTGGACGAAGAACTGAGATGATCCTCGTCTCTATTCAGATCCACCAAAATGATGTAATACCCCCTCCCCCGTTTGTTTTTTGTTTTTTTTTTATAAATTTTTTTCTATTAATGTTTTTTATTATAAAACTACGAAACTAAAAATACATAACATAAAATATAAAGTTTAAATAGTCAAAAAATATTAAACAGACAAAAAATACGAAACATAAACTCAAAAAAAAAAATGTTATACTATTAGCAGAATAATAACAAAGATGCCTTATGAGTTACCTCTTTTAATTTAACTATTATGTTTTATAATGTCACATAGCTTGTTGATATTACATATTTTATTTTTATTTTAGCTGTTTTATTTTAAATTGAATATAAACAAAAGGCAGGACCTTTTACTGTTTAGTAAAGGGCAAATGTTTTTTTTAAAAGGTATCATATTTGTCGTTATTTAATTTTTGTGGGTAAGACAAATTTTTTTTTTTAAGATATTTTCTTTAAATTCATCATTTTTAGGGTATTATATGACATTTTTGCCATATGGGAATTTTTTTCTCTATTAACTAAGAAGGGCAAAAATGTCAAAAAATTTCGCAAAATACCCAAAAGATGATGAATTTGAAAGAAAAGTATCCACAAAAGTAAAAAAATTTGTTCGCTACTCATAAAAACAAATAATGACAAGTATGATACATTTTTAAAATATTTGCCCTTTAGCAAATAATAAAATCGGAAAGGAAAAATGCAAATTAGTGTTAACTTTGTATATTTTGTAGCCAATTAGTATTAAGTATGACTCTATCGCAGGTCTTTTTTTTTTTTTTTAATTTTTTTTTATTATTATTTTTAAGTAACTTATAATATGTTTGTCAAACAATTGAATATTATTAATCTATTATTTATTACTTTTTGTTTATGTGCAGGACATTTTATGAGTAAAAACCAAAGTTATAAATAGCGTGAAGAAATGACGCTACAGATGTACTGCCCTCACGTTTTGACGGTTAAGGCGAAACTTTTGCGTTTATAAGACGTGGCATAAGGCGATACAAAATATGAAAATATTAATTTTTTTTTATATTATATTTCATATATATTGAGTTTACAAAGATACGTGGTATAAGGCGGCATAACGCCTGGCGTGACGACATAATCAAACCTCACGTCTTTACGGAGATTTTACAAAGCCTTTGCCCTCCTTTTAAAACCCTGGTAAACACTAAAATTGACTTAAATGAGACCTTAGAATACTCGTATATAACTCACATAAAATGAACACCTCCATTATCAATGATAAATGATAAGTTTCAAATTGAAGCATTAGCAACAATCAAGGTTACCACCACATGTATTAATACACTTTACAAAGAATAATAACAACAACAAATCCAATCCCGCCAAAGCAGGGTAATGGATCATTTTACAAGGAATGTATATGCATATATCAAGTATATTTATCATGGCAATATGCATACAAAATTGCTCAATTCTTTCATAACTTGAACTCTAAAAAGTGTCTAAGGGATGCATATTTTGTGAGATATATACAAGACCAAAGAAAAAGTTAAAGCAAACACAATAAGACATAACATGAAACAATGTTTAACAAACAAAATTCAATAAATATGTTTAATACAAGTAAAATTATGTATTCTCAGAACTAGTCCTAAATCTTGGAAGAGGCTACATGAGGTCAATCATGATTGATCTACTTGATGATCCAAGTTGCGTACTTTGCTTTTCCTCCGACTGATGGTTCCTAATGTAGGCATTAACCGCGACCACAACTAGGACTGCAATGCCTACACATATGAATGGTAATTGGAACCAAGGGGGAAGGAATGGCGACATCGCATACAAGATTGGTACAATAATAATTAGAAACACGGTCCAATGGAAAAGATACTCGTTAAAGCGTTCATCTTGTTGATAACAACATCCATACTTCCAAGCAAAGTAATATGCAACTAGGATTAGTACAAAGCAGATTACATATATGACCGAATGCACAACCCAGTGGAGGTTGCGTGGAACATATAAGCCAACCACTAACGAGAAAGGTGCAAGGATTGCGGAGAAGCAGCCTATACTTTTCAAGATGGTGTAATGGATAATTTTCATCCAACGTCGTAAGAAGAAGCTTGCAAAAACCAAAAACACAGATGCTAGCACAGCTACGGATGGCGAGATAATGGCCATGATCACAAAAAATCCACCATGATGAGCTTTTGAAAGGAATTTTCGCTTTGTCTTTTCCCTTTCAATTTCAAATGGAAGCAAAAAAAGAATAGCCGAGCTAAACATAACACAAAAGTACACAAAAGTCCTGAAACACACAAAAAGCAAACACTCATAGGTCATGAACCAAAAACAAAAGTTAGCAAGTAGTTTTATTGATTCGGATTGTTAATCGAAAACAAAAAAGCTTACTGTGGATTGGCATGTTCTTCTTTATCACTTCTAACTAAAGTCGCAACCCGTGCACCATCGTGGTTAGGAATAGCTCTACTTTCCAACTCCATGCAATCGTATGTTAATTAGGTCTTACGCCTTCACTCCAAAACCTACCTCTTGTTCCGAAAATGATTTCTAGAGTGACAAATACTTTTCTAATCTCCTGTTCTCAATTTTTTAGAGTATTTTAAGGCAAAACACAAGTTATTAAGGTAAATATATTGTTTCCATTTGAAATGAAAAAACCATATCTTATTTCTAAAAAGAAAATTCCTACTGTAGGAACTATATTAGGGATATATACCGGTATAAATATGCTTACGATTTTGTACATTTGAATAAGTTAAGCCAACTATCATATACATTCATTTTTGATATAGCCAATTAGAAGAAGCCCAACTGGACTCATGGGCTTATGCCCTTTGATAATTTGAGCAAATATGATTTCAATCATTTTTAGAAACTTCAGATTTTATTTCACAAATGTGTGCCATTCTTTTTACTATACGAAAGATTAGGACTAAAACTTGATGTAGCCAAAAAAAAAAAAAAAAAAAAAGAAAATTTTGAGAGAAAACTATCAAAATGTACTTATTTTATTTATTAGTTCAAAGAGAAGACAAACTAATGGTTTTTCGTAATGTCAAGCTTTTACATATTACGACCGCTAAATTCAGAGATTGATACGTGAGTATCTAGTAGATGGACAACCAACCCAATCAACACCATAATACGCAACAAGAGAACTAATAAAGGATGCATATAGCTCTAAACTGAAATCCAGTCTACTCTACCAGGAACATAACGAAGTACACGCTTGAGAGTTGCCAAGTGAGGCTCCCTGGGGTCATGCATATAAAGACAAATATGCTAAACTGCCTAAAAGAGGTCCGGACGAGTAAAAGTAAGATACTAGAGACCACCTGCAAGACTACGATAAAGAGTAGGATCCGTAACAGGATTCCCATCAAGACAAGTTTGGATTGTGTGCCAACCGGAGTTTAAGTAGGCTTACAAGAAACCATATGTGCCTGCTCGAAAAGCTCCATAGCATACGTCCTTTGAGAGGGAACATACCTATAGATTCACGAGTAACAGATATCCTTAAAAAATAAGTAAGTGCTCCCAAATCAGTCACATCAAACTCCTGATGTAAAGAGGAAATAACGTGTTGCAATAAAGCTATAGAGGATGTTGTCAGAACAATATCATTAACATATATCAATAAATAAGCAACCTCAGAACCATGCCGATAAATAAATAATGAAAGAATCACATCGACTAGAAGAGAAACCAACTCGAAGAGCATAGCCAACAAATCGTTGAAACCAAGCACGAGGTGTTTGTTTTTAACCATATAAGGACCGTTGTAATCGACAAACATGCTGTGGGAATCGAGGATCCTTAAACCCTAGTGGCCGATACATATATTGATATATACAATCTCCCAAATCTCATCATTAAGAAAAAGCATTCTTAACATCAAGCTAAGAACTGGCCAGCCACGCGATATAGCTAGGCTGAGAACTGTGTGAATGATAGCCGGTTTAACAACTGGACTAAACATGTCACCACAATCAACACTAATCTGCCGACCACGCCTGCTAGCAACAAGACGTACTTATACCGCCAAAATCCATCATTATGATTATGTCTACAAGCAATTTTATAGATTGAACCACATTAACATTCAATGCTTGAGAACAAGAACCCAAATACCATTTTAACTTATGCATTATATTCATCATACATAGCATCCTTAACACTAGAGTCAATAATGCAGTGAAAGGTGACTCAGGGAGAGCAGAAACACGAGATGTATGAAAAATGAAACGCATATTGCGCTTAACATTACCAACCGGTGCACGTGTAACATTTGGGTGAGTGCCTGTAGGTGGAGATTGGGCCGGTAGGTATAGGGGATTAAGCCGATGGAGTGAGATCACATGTGAATGTGATGTAACAACCCCAATTTCGTGATACGCAGCGAAATTCAAACTGGGTGTTACTTCATGACACAACAGTTATAACATTAGAAAACGAACTATAATGGAGTCGTTTTAAAAGATTTATCATTCGATTTATATAAATATCAGAGTTTACAAAATGAGGTCCCAGTAGTTTCACGGTTTACAAATTACATTAAATTAGTTTTCGAATGATAATAAAATTTATAGCCCTCTTGAGTATCTGTGCCCCTCCCTTTCCATCTTTGCCAGCCTCGTTCATTTCTGAACTTGAGATAAACATGCTAAAAGTGTCAACACAAAGGTTGGTGAGTTCATAGAGTTTGTAGATATAAACTTGTAAAAATCATCGTGACAAGTATATGTATGTAGATAATGCAGTTTAAAGTATAAGTACAATTCATGTACTTATGTCCGTATGTACGGCCACCTCAAGTATGTAATCGGGTCCGCTTTGATGCTCAGACGGTGCCTCAAGTATATGATACTGGGTCCGCTGAGTTTGAGATGGCCGCCTCAAGTATGTGATACTGAGCCCGCTTTAGTTTGAGACGACCGCCTCAAGTATGGGATACTGAGCCCGCTTTAGTTTGATACTACCGCCCGAGTATGTGATACTGAGCCCGCTTTAGTTTGAGACGCCGCCTCAAGTATGGGATACTTGAGCCCGCTTTTAGTTTGATACGCCCGCCTCAAGTACGGGATACTGAGCCCGCTAGTTTGATACTACTGCCTCCGATGGGATACTGAGCCCGCTTTTGTTTGATACGGCCGCCTCAAGTATGGGATACTGAGCCCGCTTTAGTTTGATACTACCGCCTAGTATGTGATACTGAGCCCGCTTTAGTTTGATACTACCGCCTCGAGTATGTGATACTTGAGTCCGCTTTAGTTTGGTACGGCTACCTCAAGTATGGGATACTTGCGCCCGCTTTAGTTTGATACGGCTGCCTCAAGTATGGGATACTTGAGCCCGCCTTAGTTTGATACGACTGCCCCAAGTATGTGATACTTGAGCCCGCTTTAGTTTGATACGGCTGCCCCAAGTATGGGATACTTGAGCCCTGATAACATCAAATAGTTCTGAATATTAAGTGTCAATTTCCCCCGATAGTGCTCGTATGTTATATCATTTATATGGATTTACGCTTGTTTTCCTATATATTTCACTTTCAGGTAAAATATGAGCATTGGAGCTAAAGAGACGCGGATTTGGAGAATTTATTGAAGATTTATTATAGTATGCTAACTTTGAAGAAGTTACGCAGAACTCCTCTCTCACATTACGCCGTAACTAAGGCGTGGATCGTAAAACCAACTCAATGTAAGATTACAACGAACTCTCCCAAAGATTACGGCGAACTAACTAGGTCAAATGACGCCCGCCGCAGAAGCTACGCCAGAACTATTGTATCACTTACGGAGTAACTAAGATTTATTGAAGATACGGCGAACTCCTTCTAAAGTTACGCCGTAACCAGCTTTTTTAGTGCAAATTACGAAGAATTGTATGTTACGGCGTAACTCTTAACATTAGTTACGCCGTAACCAGATCTGGCCTATAAATACCCCATGATTTTCAGCATTTCAAATCATCCCATTTCACACACAACACAAAGTGAATATAGAGGAGCATACGGAGCTATCTCCAAGAGAGAAATCACTCTCCTACGATAAGCATTAGCATTTTATCTTTTCTTTAATTTTAATTCATGTATTTCGTAATGTTAAACATTGAATCGATTGTTATAGTTAATATGAGCGGCTAAGCACCTCTTGTGCTGGCCTAGTTATGATTCCTTGCGTTTACATTGCTTTCGTATAATTATTTCTAAGTGTATGCATGCATAGTTTGTTGGTAGCTACCCTTGTTTGGTAGTTTTGAATGGCGGTAGTGGCTAGTTACATAGAGATATGACCAACCCGACCCTAAGTAGGTAGACCGAGTGGGAAGGGTAAGATATGACCAACCGATGACCCTTTCGCTTGTGCGATTTGACCAACCGATCACCTACCGCTTGGATGAACTTAAGAAGTAGGGGTGAGTATTTAAGATGCTAGCGCGGGCACTCACCGTTATTAATCTAGCATGTAGCGGTGCTTAATGACTTGGCTTAGAGACTAAGAACAATCGACTTATGACGGTCACCGATTTCTCCAAGAGGACCCTTATCGATTGGTTAGGACGAATCGACCAAATGTCAGCCCTAGCGACTTTGACCCCACCGAAGTAATTGGAAGTAATTAGACGTGAACACTACTAATTAGGATGAGTAACTAGGTTAGCACCCTCTTCTCTATTGATCACGACCGCCTTTATTTGCTTTCATTGTCTTAGTAGTAATTAATTATTTCCACCTTAAATCATATTAAAATTTGTGACACCTAGATTTAGTTTTAATCCGCACACATAGCTCTTGGGACGACCTCGGTTTTACCGACATTACACTACACACGATCGGGCACACCGCCTGCTAGTGCATTAGGTAGACCATAGGTATAACGAGTAATTATAAATATTAAAACCCGGTCAAGAAACCCGCATCAAGCCCGCTTTGTTTGATATTTACCGCCTCAAGTATGTGATACTTGAGCCCGCTTTTGTTTGGTACAATTATGTATGCACATAATTATATAAATGTGATTCACCTATGGAAATACTATTACTTAGCATAAATAAAAATTCAATTCAGATAAACATATAGTTGCAAATAATCGTGATTGTTGATAAAAGTAGTTGAGCATGTATCTCCCCCAAAGAGTTTCTAAAATAGTTGAATGATAGAAAATGGGGCTATGAAACTCACCGTGAGTTAATGATATCAAATGTATAGTGAGGAAGATGGATATGCCGTGAGAACCTCTACGAGCAACAATTTTTGGCCTTAATGAAAAGGGATACATGAAATAGGAGAATAACTAAACCTTTCAATCGAAAACCCTAGCTTCCAAATCTTTTACCCAAGTCTTGCAAACCCTTCTTAATCTTCATCTAATCTTTTTAAAAACTTTAATTCCACAGCCCTAATCACCTTGAAAATCTTCCAAGAAAACCCTAGATTGATGATGAGATTATGGTGTTGTTTATGGTGATTTATGGTATAAATGAAACTAGGAATCAACAAGGATTAAAAGGCTATACTTGTGATGGATGAAACTTGCAAGAATCAAGATAAAAATGGTGAAAAATGATATGTTGGTTGTTGCTTATGACAAGAGAGAAAGGGAGATAGTTTTCTTGGTCAAATGAAGTGATAAGTGTAAGACTTTATAGATATTTTGCAAAACTTAGCTTAGTTAACTTAACACATGTATCAATCTAATTCAAGATCAAATCTCACCAAGCCATCTGGCTTGGTGACTCATTGTAAACACCACCTAGGGCTGTTTTGAGGAGGTGAGTAAGTTTGGATATTATCTTGATTTTACGGACTGTAGTTTGGTCCCGATAATCGTTAACGGTAAGTATTTAAATCACGAAACTTAAAATCGGGTAACATAAAAATGTGAAACTTATGAAAATGATTAAACTTATCATTATAATCCAAAATAAAACATAAAATGAGTGATAAGTTCCATCGGGTTGCTTAAACGCTGTTTAAGCAGGGAAACTCTGGTAACACACGCGTAATTCGCGTAAAACGCAGAACTGAAAAACGTAAAATTCCAAGTTGTGGAATTGTCGTAAAATGTGAGAAATACATATTTCTAATGTTTATATGGTTTATTGGACATATCGGGATGCCTGAATGACATTTAAACCTAAAATTAATTCTCGGACACGGTTTTGTGAAATCGGTTCTGTATGGATTTAACGTACGCCGTCAGGACGACTCGTCGAGTATCAACTATTTTGTCATGATGGTAAAATAAAAAAAATTATGGGATAAATAGTAAAAGTGAATAGTAACTTTTCCAAAAATGAAAAGTAACCTGAAAATGCGGGTTGTTAAGGGTGTGCATGGTCCAAAACAGACCGAACCGCCAAGACCGGACCGGACCGAAACCGATTTCGCATAAACCCTAGATCGAGACCGACCGAATGTGGTCGGTCCGGCCGGTCCTTCGGTCGGTCCGTCCAACAAGGCCAATTGCGGTTTTGGTCCGACCCGACCGGACCGAGACCACTAGCCCAAAAGTCGAGACCGTGGACCATACCGAATGTGGTCGGTCCGGTCGGTCCTTCGGTCGGTCCGGTCCGTTCGGTCGGTCCGTCCGTTCGGGTCATATGCTCACCCTTACGGGTTGTTACATGTGAGGAGTGGGTCATAGTAATGGGTTGTTGGGTTTGAGCCTAAGAGGTGAAGTCGTGGACATGGGACCAGGTTGAGGGGCCAGAGAAGGTTGGGCTATTGGTGACATGGGAACAGGTTGGGCTGATTAGGCCGGGTATTTAGTAGGGCACTAGTATGGGTTAACATGCGAGTGAGAGACGTCGGGTTCAGAAAATCGTAAGAAAAGGGGGTTGACAGGAGCGGACGTAAGGCATGGCTACCTATGGCACAAGCCACATATAGGTAGGCCATGCCAAGTAGAGAATTTTTATAAAATTTTTGTTTGTCGGCTAATTATATACGTTTGTGCCACATATGCACTATTTATTCCCAAAACCTAATATCAAAACACCTAAACAAGCCATGAAGGCCTGAAGCCCATTTAGTTATAAAAGAGAAAATTACTAACGAAATAAAGACCAAGTATGTAACTAGCTTTTGTTAATTGTAAATTAAAAAAAAAGAAAAAGAAAAGATTCATTAAGTCATTCACTCATTCAGATGATAACTTTTTGTGGCCATAAAAAACCAATGCAAAAATATATAATTAGGGTTGGTTTCATGATCTTTTTGTGAAGTGGCGAGCTAGATCAGAATTCATGATCTTTTGTGAACCGCTATTAGTCGAGCTTGTTTGGTAAGAACATGATTTTGATATTTGTGTTTCCTTTAAGGTTTTGGGTTGAAGATTCTTAGGGTTCATAAATTCTAATGTGATAGTTGATTAGTTCATACTTTTAAGTTGTTTTAAACATTACATACACCAATGCTTATTTAGTTGTACTTCTTGTTTACTTGTTTAATTAATACACATTTGTTTATTAGTTTATTAATGATCTTAATAGGCTTTAATCTCTATGGAAAGATATTATAAAAGAAAGTTTCCGTCGATAAGTGGTGGTGATGGTGCAGAAACTTTACCAAAACGTATTTCCGAAGTTATACCTGAACCAATTCGAAAACCTAGACCGTTTCCTTCATCGTCAGATGGTATTGATTTGGGTACTCTTCCATGGGATCCGTCTGAAAGGCAAAGCATGTTTAGTTATGACGCTAATATAAGAGATTAAATAAGGCGAAAGTATTTAGGCAATGGAGCTTTTCAACCATGTGGCCATAAGTTTCCCGAAAAAAAAGAGGGAATAAAGTAAGAAGTTTCGTTGCAAGTTGGTTTGATGAGTTCCCTTTGTTAGGGTATAGTGTAAAGGCAGACCGGGCCTATTGTTTGTGTTGTTATTTGTTAAGAGACTCTGTTGGAAAACAAGGTGGAAATGATGCATTTGTGTTGGCTGGTTTAAATTGTTGGAGTAAAAAGTATTCTCTGAGCAGCCATGTGGGTGAGGTTAATAGTTGTCAAAACAAAGCACTTCAAAAATATGAAATTTTGTTAAAGCAAAAACAAGCTATTCATGTTACCTTTAAAAAGCAAAGCGAAGGCGAGGCAAAAAATTAAGGAATTCGTTTGAATCTTATGGTTGAGACGTGTAGATTCTTACTTAAAGCTTCGTTACCATTTCGTGCTCATGACGAGGAGAAACATTCTTTGAACATGGGATTTTTCTTCGAGTTATATGATTTACTTGCAAATCAAAATGAGGAAACTAGTAAGGTGGTTGCATGGAATCCTTCAAATTGTATACTAAAATCTCCAGATATTCAAAAACAAATATGTGAATGTTTTTCAGAAGAGGTTCTTGATTACATTATTAGAGAAATTGAAGATTTTGTTAGTTGATGAGTCTAGTGACGATTTGAAAAGGAACAAATGGCACTCATTATGTGATATGTTGATAGACTTGGAATTGTTAAGGAGAGATTTTTGGTGTTGTTCATGTGGATCACACGCCTTTGGCAACTCTTAAAGCTTGAATTGATACTTTATTTGCTCAACATAAACCGATTTTGAAGGTGTTAGTCTACATGATTTATCTTTATCATGATTTTTCTTTAGTTATGATGTTTATATAATTTGTATCTTATATTATATATCGAATATTTTAACAGGTAAGAGGTCAAGGCTATAATAGAGCAAGTAATATGCGTGGTGAGTTCAATGGTTTGAAAGCTTTGATATTGAAAGATAACAACTCAACATATTATGTACATTGTTTCGCTCACCAGTTACGGTCAGTTATTATAGTGGTTGCAAAACACCACGAAGTTCTTGTAAAGTTCTTTGAAAAGCTAATCGGTGTGATAAATGTGGTCTCATCTTCTTGTAAAAGAAAAGATACGACTCGAGATAATTACAAAGAAAGAGTAGAGGCAGAAATAAGCACCGGTGCAATGGAAACTCGACGAGGGTTAAACCAAGAATAACCATTATAATACCTGGATATACACGTTGGGGTTCCCATTACAAAACAAATTGTGAGTTTGTTTAACTTTTTCCGGGTTATTAAGGTACTAAAGTTTGTTGAAAAGAAGGAAATGATGCTCAAACCGAGTCCAAGCACTAGGCATGTTATCATACTTTAAAAAGTACAATTTGTGTTTTACTTGCACTTAATGGAGCACATTCTCGGGGCCACAAATTTAATATCGAAGGCTCTACAAAGAAAAGATCAAAATATATTGGAAGCAGTTTCAGTGATTATAAAACAAAGCTGACATTGATGACACTTAGAGCAGATGGGTTTGATACACTTTTAAAGAAAGTGAACTTATTTTGTACAAAGTATGATACTGAAGTGTTGAAGATGGATGAAGCATGTTAGACTAAAAGAAATAGAACAGTTTGCATAACGAATCTACATTATTTTGAGATTGACATATTTAACACAGTTTTGGATATGCAAATCCAAGAGTTTGAAGATCGCTCTAGTGAGATAAGCACATAATGACTTAGTAATATGTCATCTTTAAGTCCCCATGCTTCATTTTATATGTTTGATGCCTCAAAGGTGAATACTTTGATTACTTTATATCCAGATGATTTTACGGATTCGGATAGGATTCATCTTATGCGGGAGCTTGACCTATATCGTGTGAATGTGGTTCAAAATGAAGTTTTTTCAAAGCTAAATATAATTAGTGAGCTTGCTACAGAGACAATGAGATTATATAAACATAACTCTTTTCCTTTGATATATAAGTTATTGAAGCTCGCTTTGGTTTTGCTTGTGACTACTGCAACAGTGGAAAGATGTTTTTCCACAATGAAGTTGATAAAATCGGATCTCCGTAATCGAATGGGTAATAGATTTTTGAACCATGCTCTAGTTTGTAGCATAGAGAAAGAAGTATTCATCAATGTGAAATATAAAGATGTGATGAAGCGCTTCCAATCCATGAAAGATCGAAAGGGTAAATTAACTTAGGTCGATCGAGGTAACGTTAAGTTGTTAACTTATATATAAGTTGTGTAACTATCGTACTTTTTATCTTATATAAGTTAGAACTTAATGTAAAAAAATAATTTTTGTGCCACAGATAAGTAAATTTCCTAGATCTGCCACTTTGGGGGTTAGGGTGAGATTGGATGATGAGCCATAAGGAAATTGTTGTTCGTCAAATGTGACATGTCCGGAAAGTATAATTCTGTTGGTGAAAATTAGGTCGAGACAATAGTATCCTCGATGGTAGGTAGGATAGCCCAAAGAATGCAAGGTGTGGTTTGAGGGGCTAATTATGGGGGAATCAAGGTGCGGGTAGCAAATGCATCGAAAAATGCATAGGCGAGAAAATCTCATGTATAGTATATCATTGTTGATGGCAGTGGAGGGAAGTCTTCATTCACCATTATGGTTTAAGATTTTAGGGTTAAAACACGATTTAAGGTTATGAAAAATGGAAGTAGCACTTGCACTTTAAGGGCACCAATAACCAACCCATAGTCATATAAATATGTATATGAAATACGTATATGAAACCTAAATTTATAGAAGGTAAATACGTAGGTAAATGTATAAATACAGTGAACAATATGAAACCTAAATTTAACGATAAGAGTAGGTACAGTTTAGAGGTGTACGTACGGATAGGGACAAGGAAACATTCAAGTTGCAAATTTGGGAGCAACAAACATACTCTGACTTCTGTTTTTTGTTTTGTAAAAAGTTTTTTTATGCAAAGGCTGCAAAATGTTGTGCTACTTCTTTTAGGTACAAATTAATTACTACTAGAATAGTACAATTATAGTAGAATGATCGATATTCGAGCACAAACATTTGGTTCCGATCTATGTCTTTGAAATCATGTACTAATAACGATTATGAGATGCTTGGATGAGTGACATGGTCGAAAATAATGCATCTGTTGTGGGATCACATGAAAAATTATTCTTGAAAATTTGGATCTTTAATGTTAAAAATTTATATACCCAAAATTGTGTTTTTAGTACTCTGTAGTAATCAAAAGAAATAGTTCTATGTATATGATTTGGTCACGAAAGAGTACTACGTTGTTTTTGGCCCCAGGCAGACTTAATTAGGGGTTCTCGGGTTCACGGAACCCGATGTACGTTTTTGGCTAATGTAATTTTCTAGAGTAAATTGCAAAATCGTCCTCGTGGTTTAGCCAAATGCAGATTTCGTCCGCATCTGCTCATTAAGTGCAAAATGTCCTTATTTGACATTTGCTTCGTCAGCTTTGGTCCCCGAAACTAACACCGTTAGTTTGTGCTCGTTAATGAACAAGACGGATGAAATCTGCAATTTGGCTAAACCACGAGGACGATTTTGCAATTTACTCAAATAAAATCTCAATTTTAATTTTTGGAAAAGTTGACCCGCATTAACCGAAAGGCGGATTTAGGTAATTTTTGTTCGACGATACTCGATGAATGATTTTTAGACTATGCCAATTTTTACAACACCGAACATCTATATGCAACTATGTCATTAAAGACTAGTATGTCATTGCAACTATGTCGCCATGAGGGATGACTCTCTCTGCACTCGGCTAGTCTATACTACTTATAATGGAGGATGACTCTCTCTTTAATTTTTAAGATTTCATATATAGATTTTAAGCAAATACAACTACTTAAGCTATATGTATAATTACTTTATGCATAAACACCTACACATATTGATTGATCAACATTTGTAATTAATGTCGATTTAAACACCCATTTGATAAAAATATAATTTATAAAACACAATGTACAAACTATTTGAAGCACAAATACAACTAAAAACACTATTCAAGACATACAATTAATACACTATTTAATTTACCCTTCACTAAAATATACAACAATTTAACCACAATGTACAATCTAATCAAACTACTAAGCCAAACGGATAAAAACGGACAAAACGTAATTTTTTCCCTGCTTATTTTGTCCATTTTCATCCGATTTTATCTGCTTATATAAAAAATTATTATATAAAAATCGAACAAAACGTAATTTCTTTCCCATTTATATAAATAAACAACGTAAGAAAACGGACAAAACAAACTAAAACGGATAAAACAAACAAAATCGTAAGAAAAAGCAGATAAAAAGTAAAAGAAAACAAACAAAAATGGATGAAAGCAGATAAAATTGGATGAAAATGGAAAAAATGAAAACGGAAAAAAATAACGCCTTTATCCGCTTTTGTTCGATTTTTTGAATAATTTTATCGTCAATAACTTTTTTCATTTTGTGAGTAAATTGCAAAAATCGTCCTCGTGGTTTAGCCAAATTGCAGATTTCGTCCGCATCGCTCATTAACGAGCACAAACTAACGGTGTTAGTTTCGGGACCAAACCGGACGTAAACAAAGGTCAAATAAGGACTGTTTTGCACTTAATGAACAAGACGGACGAAATCGCAATTTGGCTAAACCACGAGGACGATTTTTGCAATTTACTCTAATTTTCTATTAAGAAACATGATTTTTCCGAAATCTACCTCCATTAAGTAAAGGCTTGTTTGCATCGCAACTAATAGAATAAACGACTACGAGAGTATATTAGTAGTTAGTTGTGGTCTCGAAATTTTATGTCATATAAAAACATGTATTGTTTAGTTAATTTACTAGTTTTAATGAAATTATACATTTTATTTTATTTTATTCCTTTTATATACTCACAAAAAATAATTGTGTAATTGATAATTTCCTCTTTTTTGCCCGTGCCCGTTCCGCAAAAAAAACTGCCTCGCAAAGATGATCTGATGCGCACCAAATACACGTGTTATTATTGTATTGGCTTGTTTATTATAACCAGCGCGGAGAGGTATCATTTGGCACGCAAAAATGATGTCTTGCGCACCAAAACCACATGTCCATTTCTCATTCGTGTAGGTTGAAAAAAAGGTGGCGCGCAAATTAGAGGTTTTAGAGTGTCGTCTTCAAGGCCAAAGTGCGCCAAATACTCGAGTTCTTACGTTAAAAACCAATTAATTGTATGCTCGCCGGACGCTGAAAATGACAAAAACCAAAATACGGTTCTTTGTAATAATACTAAATACCATCATATCTGCAATTTTCGCATTCTAGATACTGATACACCTAACTAAACTTTCTGTGTCATTTACTTTAACTTTTTTAAGAAATAATATCGCTATAGAAAACTTATAAGTAATGATTTTGAAAAACGTTACTTTAATTGTATGATTCTCTATTTAATTTCTCATTTACCCCCACCCACCTACACCTAACGCATCTTTATAAATAGAATGCAATGTAACTATATCACTCAACACTATTCTATTCACTTATATTATCGAATTTCAAAAAACATGAACACACATCAATACAGATTCGAAAGAGAAAATCCGTCATTCTCATCGACCTTACTCGACGTAATCTATCGATCAATCGACGAACGACAAGATGAACGAGCTAGTGGTGGTAGTGTGGCTCGAGGCAAATCAGGTACTGGTTTCGAAAACAGTCGCCACGAAGCAATGTACGTGTTTCCTACTAGTAATAAACCGAAACCTATTCGTACATGCATACGTGAAGACAATGAAAATGAATGTAACATGCACGTTAACGAAAAGCTCGAAAGCAAGTTTGTAAAGACGAAATCGAAAGCAATGAAGATTTATGGTTATTTGAAGCAAGGAAAACATCCGATATCACCTGGAGGTCGATTAACGAGTTTTTAGCTTCGTTTTTAGTAACGAAAAAGGTAGAATCTCACGAAATCGAAGATTTCTTCGATTTCGTGTACTGGACGATCTCGATGAGGTTATTGTTCCACGAAGTGAAGTCAGTTTCTTCATTTTCGCGAACTTGTGTGAATAAAGCGACTTCGACTTCGTCTAGTTTTAGAAAATCGGTTACGTTTATTATTGATGAATGTAGCAAGCCACGTGGACATATGAATAATCGGAAAAGGATGATGAAAATGACGACGACGACGATGATGATATGAGTTGTGCAAGCTCGGATTTGTTTGAACTGGATAATTTATCGGCTATTGGAATCGATTCGTGTATGCAAGAGTTGCCATTGTACGAAACAACAAATGTAGATGTTAATCGAGCTATTGCTAATGGTTTACTTGTGTAATATATCATCATTTGCTAGCTATAATGTAAGAAAGTTTAACAGTTTAGTGTCATTTTTATTTAAGTTTTACGAATTGAGAATTGAGTAAATCGTTTGATACGAACTTATTTTAGCCTTCGTAATTTTATGCAAATGTTCTCTTTAAGAGACCAATAAATGTGCTTGAGCAGTAATAAGTTGATAGTCCATATTTTGCTTCTCAATCTGTTCAGAACATTCAACTTTGATACAAGTATCTTTTTAATGAGGTTAATATTATTACGAAACAAAAGGAAATTATGACGGCGATGACAAAAATAGAAGACATGAGTTTAAACTTCTTTTCGTATCTCTAAGAGCACCGGGTACCTTTGGCTGGCGAGGGTCGTGTTATCCGACACCAAAGACGTGGTGGAGCTAGAAAGATTTTTGTGAGAAGACCAATAGAGTAATTTGAATGTAATGGAGGGCCAAAGATCAAAACATATATTTTTACATTAGAGTAAATTGCACAAATGGTCCCTGTGGTTTGCTCAAATTGCAGATTTCGTCTCGAGTTTTGAAAGTCAAGGCGGCTCCATGAGAGGAAAAGTTGAGTTCATTTTCGTCCCCACCAAATTGAAATGACCGAAATACCCTCTCTTCACCCCTTTGAATTTCCAGACGAATCTGCAATTTGAGCAAACCACAGGACCATTTATTTTTTTTTCCGAAAATAATTTTTTTCAAATTTTTTTGATTTTTGTTACACTTTTATCCGCTTTCTTACACTTTTTAGATTTTTGTCAGTTTTATTCATTTTCTTACGTTTGTCTATTTTAATCGTTTTGCACGTTTTGTATGTTTTTCTCCGCTTTTTACATTTTTGTCGTGTTTTACATTTTGTCTGCTTTTCTTACGCTTTTGTTTGTTTTGTATTATTTCAACATTTTGAAAAAAATTCAAAAGAAAAAATTTTGAAAAAATTTTCAAAAAAAATTAGAATTTTTTCAAATTTGAGTAAAAATTACAAAAAATGTTTTCAGAATACTTGTTTTTCACAAAAAAATTGGAAATTTTTTTCTAAATTGTTTTTTTCAAATTCTTTTTACAAAATAATTATTTCGTAATTTTGGACATATTGAAAAAAAATTAATTTTTTCCAAATTCTTTCAAATATTTTGTATTTGTGACTTTTCGGATTTGTTTGAACTTTCGAAAAAATTATTTTCAAACTTTTTTTGAAAAAATTATTTTCGAAAAAAAATAAATGGTCCATGTGGTTTGCTCATCAGATTTCGTCCCTGAAATTCAAAGTGGATGAAGACGAGGTATTTCACTATTTCAATTTGGTCGGGATAAAACGAACCAAAGTTTCCATCTGTGAGGCCTTTGCACTTTCGTAAACTTAGGGACTAAATCGGAATTTGGGCAAACCACAGGGACCATTTGTGCAATTTACTCTTTACATTATTATAATGAATTAAACTGCACTAAGTGACAAAAATATGGGGGCCACAACTATTTCTTGTCCTAATGTAACTCCGCCTTTGCTACCAACCCAGCTGATAACGCGAGGACGACACCATTCATGGCGCTATTGGTCTTGGCGTCCTACTGGCCAACCACACCATCTGTCATTTCTTTTTTTGTTTCGTATGTTGTATTTGTGTTTTATTGTGTTAGGTGGGGTCAGATGGCATCCTATAACGGTGAGCACATTTTGTGTTGAGGTATACATTCTGGCATTATTGAAAAGGGAAAATGGTATAAAAAATCCAACTCGCCACTTTTTTCCTTTTGAGTATCAAATTTTAATTTTTCTTATCAGAAGATCTAACTTTCTTAATTTTCCTATCAGAAGATCCAACTTTCTTAATCATCCCATTGGATGCATCCAACTTCCTTAATCTTTATATTCGTGAAATTAATATCCTTAATTTTTATCATCACCTCACTTTTGTCGCCATGCTCACAATAGAAAAATTAAGAAAGTTTAAATCTTCTGCTAACAGGAAAATTAAAGTTTGACGCCAAAAAAAAAAAGTAATGATGTTAAACGCCTTTTAAACCATTTTCCTATGAAAAAATGTTAATATGACAACACTTTTTTCCTTATAACCCAAGCCTATGGTTTGTGGGTACGGTGTGCTCGAGGCATCGACCAACAATATGATTAAATGATTTACCTATCTTATATTAATCATGATACCCAGTTGGTGAAAATTGTCGAAAAGTGGGTTTACCTTTACTTCTATTCGTTAACCAACATTGCTTTCTATAAGGACGAATACCATTATTAGTTGTACTATTTTTGGTGTCTCTCTTCATGTAAGTAGTGCTAGTAGGATGATTGACTCTGATTTGTTATTACCTTTTAGCCCTTAAATTGTAGGACATGTTAACTTAATCATGTGATGTAGAAAATGATTCGCATACATATTTTCAAGCTATTCCACTTTATGTAGATATCCTACATTTTGTCGAGCCGAACTCAAACTTGTATTACGATGGAGTAAAGCCATCAAGCTTAGGATAAAGTCTTTGAAGCCGAGCTTAAGTGCAACAAAGTTTTCGCTCGGATTAAATTCTTATTTTCTACATCATTAAATTCAGTTTAATAATAATTTTTGAATTTATGGCTTACTGAAGATCACAAATTTATAAAAATAAACTTTCCCAAATGAAACCATTCAATGATGGTTTAGTGACAAAAAGTTTGTGTCTGTCCTTTAAAATTTGAGAGATTTCAAATTTAAATCTTGTTGTTCTGTAAATAACTCTAAAGTGGTCACGTTAACCTTATGAAAAGGGCCGTCTTACCCATTTTAGTATGTGTGACGGCGAGTTCAAACTTCTTGAATTAGTAAGCTAAAATATTGAAAACAAGTTACAACTGAATAGTCATAAGCCACGTATGTTAGGTTAAGTTTTGTGGGATATGTTGGCCCAAAATTGTGAGACCTAACTCCATTTTGATGCAAGATACAACTATTAAACCAATGAACTATGAAACCCGTTAAGCTAGCCCATTAATGGATTAATAGCTTTGATTATTTAACTTGATGATAATTTAACTTTTATGACATGTTACCAGAAATAACATCAAACTAATATTAATTTAAGGTATGCATGTTACAAAATCTAGATAATACAAAGTTTCCCGTTCGATCTTCTACAAAAAGTTATAGCTTATTCATTTGTTTTCTTATATTCGACGATAAAAGGTTCGAGCCCGTATATCAGGCATATCAGGTACATACATGACGCGAATCATGTTAAGTATGTATCAAGGCTGTAAAAGTCGCTAGGCGCTAGTGAAGCGGTTGGTAGGGCCTTGTGATTAATCGGTTAGACGGGGATTAATCGGATTGTAATTTTTATGCACAAAATTGTAATTTTTGATGTTATATTATATTATATGTATGAAATAAGCATAGTGCATCAAAGTTTAAATATTTTAAGTGTTCAAATATAAACATAATACATAATTCTTCAAAGTTTAAAGTCACACTTAGATATTACGCGGTTTGTTGACCATTTTTAACCGATCTTTGACCGATTAATCGGTTTGTTGATCGACTTTAAGCGATTTTTCCGATTTTAAGTGATTTTGTGTAACATCCCGCCTACTCGCACCACAATATTGTCCGCTTTGCCCGCAAGCTCACGGCTTTGTTTTTGTCGGTGTATGTAGTTTATGCAAAAAAATCGAATCAATAGGCAGCAATGTTCTCTGATCCAAACATGGCTATGGATATGATGAAGAAGAATCTTTCCATGATCATTCCACAGATCATTATTATTGTAACACCCTAGGCTAATCCCACATCGGCTGTGGCCTGGAGAGATGTTGGGCTCATAAGATAACATTCGCCTTACAATGACACAACGCGTTTTGTGGTTCATCATGAGTGGAGTTCTTAGGAACTGGCGTTAAGCGTGCTCATACGAGAGTAATCTTGGCTTGGGTGACTGCCGGGAGTCTTCACATGAGGCCACAAAAACAAAGCCGTGAGCCTGCGGGCAAAGCGGGCAATATTGTGGTCTGGTAGGCGGGGTGTTACAAGTGGTATCAGAGCCAGGTTCGAATCTAGCTCTATGCATGATTTTCTTGTAACACCCCGCCTAAGAACGTGATCCACCTTAACTTCAATCAAGCACCTAGCAAAACTACTTCAACCCCATGATTCCAAGCACATTTGACTAGTGTAAGAATCTAACATTTTTGGCGTACCAATCAATGTGGCTAGGAGGTTGAGACCATTGTCAGAAACATAGCAAGGGGCATATCATGGAATTTAACCCATACCAGAATATTAGTCAAATCTTCTTTAAGCAGATTAGTATTCAACTTCCAAGTTTTAAGAATAATTGGCACATTCCTAATCATCCACGATCTGCATTTTCAAGAACATCATCAACACCTTTACGAGTGGAAAACTTAAAGAAAAGAACCCTTAGCATTCATCATAACCTTTGAATACCATACTTGGCCCACGACACGAACGTAATAACCAACAACCGGAAAAGAAATACGCTTAACCAAGAAAATAACCATAAAGGGTATTCTCAAATTTAGAGTTTACATCTTTAATGACTTTCATAGGAATGGAGAGATCCACCCCATTAAACTTTTACTACATTCCAACCTACGAAAATTATTGCGCTTCATAGAATCAATTGACGTAGCACCCGTGATATGAAACCGGCTTCACACTCGGGCACCCGTTGGTCAATGATTATGAACTTTGGGAGACAATTAGAAACAACATTAGTACCATTGTCCAGATTCAGAACTTCAACACACAAGATAGCCTATTCAAAGGTCTTACACGCTTCTAAAATGACCGGATCAAGACCATAATTCGGCTCACCTCATTCCCACTTGTATCAACGACCACCACCTCAACACTCCTATTAGTGGAGGATTATGAAACCCCACAGATTCATGTTGCGAAACACCCTGCTCCCAACATCGTTGCATTTGAGCATTCAACGATCCATGTCAACACAGCATAACTCGTATCTTTGGATCTAATAACGCTTTTTTTTTTTTTTTTTTTTTTTAAAAATTTATTATGGAATATGTACATGCACTAGGGGTGTTATCGGGTTATCGGGTTTGTCGGGTCGGGTTGAGTCGGGTTATGATTTTTTAAAAAGTCACCCGCAACCCGACCCGATAAGTAATCGGGTTATCGGGTTCGGGTTAAGTCGGGTCGGGTTTAGTCGGGTTGGCGGTTAAAACATCAAATACAGCAGACCTGAACTATAAAGTAACAACAATACTGTAATAGCACAAACAGACCTATAATAGCACATTAAACATAGCAATACCAAAATATTTGTAATTTCATATTACAAACACAAGGAACAAATGCAAGTTTTCATTGTAAAATAATCACCGCTTCTAATACATAGTAATACAAAGATAATAGTATATCATAAGTCATCGCATATCAACTGATCAAATATAACACAAACATCAGTTACCAATAGTCATTAAACACATCGTATTTCATAAGTCATAGTATACCAATAATTTAATAACTCATTCAACACAACAGACCTGTAATAGCATACCTGAACTATAAAAACGAATATATTTAAAACGAATATATTTAAAATTGGAAAATTGATTATCGGGTCTAATCGGGTTGACCCGATAACCCGATAGCAAAATTTTTTTAACCCTAACCCGACCCGATAACATTATCGGGTTATCGGGTTCGGGTCAAAACAACCCGACAAGATTTTTGACCCGATTTGACCCGACCCGATAAGGCCTTATCGGGTTCGGGTCGGGTCAACCCGACCCTACTGACACACCTACATGCAGCAATTGTCAAGAATGGATTTTGCTTCAAGGAATCAACAAATTCTAAAGATTATGGGGAGGTTCAATGCTTCGAATACAAAGACAAGTTCGATCCCAATAAAAAAATCATAGTGACCCGACTACTTTCCATAATTAAAAATACTGATTTCCATATCGCATATATTATCAAAAAAGCAAATCCTCAGCTGATCTATCACATAACACCAAGTAGTAGTGATATTGTCAAACCACACACCACATGTGAAGTGACTATCACTAGAATGGCTCAAGTAGTGCCTCTATCGGATGTGATTGAAGAGAAGAAAATATTTTTTGAC
Source organism: Chrysanthemum lavandulifolium (assembly GCA_022545495.1). NCBI lineage: Eukaryota > Viridiplantae > Streptophyta > Magnoliopsida > Asterales > Asteraceae > Chrysanthemum > Chrysanthemum lavandulifolium. Next base: position 279,293,670 of record CM040244.1, read on the forward strand.
GCAATTCGTGTCCCTAAAGATACATCTGTCTAGAACATCACGTCTATTTTTCGTTTTAAGGGTAAATATTATATTATAAAGAAGCCAAAGGTATGCCTAGATGTACTCATCCCCGGCATTCAGGAGACAATGTCCAAAGTTCAAGAAGGCGATTTGGAGACGATGACATTGATAACGAGAGTATTTGATTACAATTAATACCTATATATTGGTAGATTGTTATGTTTTGCCTTAATTATTCAATGTTTCATCATCCTCTTTCCTTCACTTGTATCGTATTTAGTATTTGCGGTTAATACACGTTCATTTTATTATCATAATATTATTAGAGGATAAATATGCCCAAGCCCGTTTTTGAGTTTAGGGTTTCTAGGGTTTTATGTGTAGTCACCACTATTTGTGTAGTCCAGTGGTTTCATGTGGAGAATGAAAACATGTAGTCACGTGTTCGAGGATGGTATCAATACACCATATAAAACCCTAGAAACCCTAAATCCACAAATGAAATTGAGCCTATTTATCTTCTAATAAATATAAGACTAAAATACACCGTTGGTCCCTAAACTTGTAGCGGAGGATCGCGATGGGACTAACCCGGCATAATCATCGCCACGGGTCCAAACAAGAGCGATTAAATGCCGATTGGTCCTTTGACCAATTCTCGGTTAGTCAAAGTCTCATAGGTTAGGGTGTGCCTTGCACATGAGGGTAAACTCGTCATTTCATTGTTTTGGTCTATTTTATTTCATCTTCATCTTCCTCATGGGCTTAACCCAGATTCCGGCGACCTTAAACCCAGAATCCGACGAGGAATACATGTGCACAAGGATTAAAAATGAGGAAGATGAAGATGGGTTCTTGAACCAAGCGATGCTTACCTAAACAAAGTCATGTGCAGAGGAACAACTAGGCACTAATTGCTGCAAACATTATAAAGACATCAACTATAGTCAATAAAAGAACAAAAAACTTGATTATTAATTTTGCTAACAATACTTTGATATTTACATTGACTTCTTGTCGCACGATACGTCTTGGCATGCTTTGTTGGTTAGTATCGCTTTGTCAACAACCCACCGGAAAATACAAATATCATTAGTTTATCAAACTTGCAAATTAATCAAGAATGGTATGAAACAAGTAACCTACCTTAGGTTCATTTTTTTGGGCATTCATCTCACTCTACCGAAAAACAAGTAACCTACCTTAGGTTCATTTTTTGGGCATTCATCTCACGCTACCGAAACGTAAAAATGACAAAAGATCCATTACACGATCCAAAACCAAGAAAACGAGGCTGAAATGTTGTCAAATGTACAACGATAAAGAAAAAGGTGTTACCAAGCTCGAGGTCATGGTTTTAAGCAAAGCATCTTTGCAACCAAGTTGATGTTGCGTTCTTTAGTCAGAATTGACCAAATATACATTTTAGATATATCGTGACTTGGCTTCACGAAACCATTAGAAATTGGGCAATTAATAAAACGCCTTACCTTTTGTTTACCTATATTATGCTCCCGCAAATATAAAAATTACAAAAAATGTCGATTTTATTAGTAAAAGATTGATATCCGAGTTATAAAGCGTTAAACTAACCGCCATCATTTGGTGTTTGATTGAGCAAGGTTCCGTTCGCAACCGTGTTTTCCAAGAACACCGTGATCTTCTCAAGCTCAACTCCATTCATCTCTATCGTTTTGTTGTTTTCATTCAAATTATTAACAATTGTTACATAGATTAGGAAAACAAAGTTTTTCGATTCGCACGTGGCTTTTGCTTACAAATAAATCCCCATTTCTTTCTATTAAAATGCCAAGAAAAAACATTGCAGTTTGCAAGAACCAACAACTTTCAATTAGTGATGTAACTACGAAAAGAAATAATGATAACCCGCCATACTATTACAACTAGTATTTAGATAACATAAAGAGCGTAAAAATTTACTTTTTTTCAGTTACAAGCTTCACCAGTCTTGCATTTTCCTGTTCCATAGGATTCCGATTAGGCAAAGTTAACCAAGCTTCAAATAGGTAAGGTACAGAAAAAGTTTACTTGGCACCTAAACATTATTTGGTCGACTTTGTTTAGGTAAGCATCAGTGCCTAGTTGTTCCTCTGTACATGACTTTGTTTAGGTAAGCATCGCTTGGTTCAAGAACCCATCTTCATCTTCCTCATTTTTAATCCTTGTGCACATGTATTCCTCGCCGGATTCTGGGTTTAAGGTCGCCGGAATCTGGGTTTAGCCCATGAGGAAGATGAAGATGAAGGGTGATAAACCAAAACAATGAAATGACGAGTTTACCCTCATGCGCAAGGCACACCCTAACCTTAATGTACTTTGACTAACAGAGAATTGGTCAAAGGACCAATCGCATTTAATCGCCATCGCTTGGACCCGTCGCGATGATTATGCCCGGTTCGCCCCATCGCGATCCTCCGCTACAAGTTTAGGGACCAACGGTGTATTTTAGTCTAAATATAATTATGTTGTGCCTTGCATACTGTTTGGTTTTCTCTAGTTGTAAAGATAAGTATTCTATTAACTTAAACGTGTAGCTTACACTTTTACCAAATAAGGAACACCTTTATATATACACTGCGTAACTTGATATACAGACTCATAAATCCTTCCAACTCGGCTTCATGATTAGCAATTTGCTTTCCCGAAGTGGATCAGGTGATTATACGTTATCAACTTGAAGCATATAAAACTATAGATGGGCTAGAGGTTTTTTTGGGTAAAGGATATTCCACCCAGTAAAATATATTACTCTAAAAGCCAAAGAATGGAGGACCATCGACGTCGAACACATGTTCTTCAACGGTTAATGTAGATTTTAGTAAATAACCTACTACTGATCCTACTAGTAGTACGACTCCATCCCGGGATGACCAAGGTATGAATAATAATTGGGTGGATGATATCAACCTTGTTGATTCGAAGAACAATTTTGATGTGCTTACGGAACAAGATGCAGTTTTGGAACCTGTGATTGGCAATACATGTACTCCTGATGTTATCTCTAGTTCTTCCAAAACTACGTATCCATCGCCTATGAAGAACACTTCTATCACCGACAAAATTGGGAAGCTTGAAAAGCTTATTATTGATGGGAAAGCTACCTTTGTGGATAATGATGATAAACCTCTTAAAAAGGCTATTTCTTCAACTAAGGTGGGTAGCAACCTTTTTTCTAAGGTAGGCAATGCGATAGTTGTTGACAGCGATGATGATGAAGTTTTTGATGATCACATTGGGGCGTTGTATTCGGGTAGTGGAGGTAAGGAGCATAGTCTTTATAAGCAATCGAAAGCGGATACGGGTGATGGCAACAATTATGATGATGATGATGATTTTGGCCTATCTCCTGCTCAGTTAAAGGCGGCTGAAATTCAAGATTTTTTCTTAACTAGGTTGCTTTGTAGTTTGCGTAAATTGTATCTTTTATGATGGTTTTTCGTTTGGATGTCTAGTTGGTTGTAGCTAGTTGTCATTTATGGCATGTCATAAATGATTAGTGCTTGTGTCAGGCGTTTGCTTGCGGTTAATGTGATACCTCAGCCACATTCAATTGTACTTAAACGTTTTTGTGGAGTAATATATTTTACCGGGTGGAATACCCTTTAGCAAAAAAGAAGCATAAACTCATAATATACAAACACTCAAAACTATTTATGTGCTTTAAAAGGGTACAATAAGCACATAAGATCTTAAGTGAGAAATCTAAATACCCTCTTAGTTGATAATTAAGCAGCCGAAGTGACTGAGATAAAGTAAAACATAATTTGTGAAAATCATATCAGGGAATGGTTTGTTAATTTCCTTCTAAAAGTAAAGCTAAAGTTAGAATATGCTAAAGTTAAGGTTGGCTTGATTCATGTTAACTACCTTTAATGCGCTCTTTAAACGGGTAAGCTTTGGATATTCTATCAAAGTATATTGGCACGGGTCATATGGTTCGAACATGTAAAGCAATTAAACTTTTTGTGTCGCAATGTATATGCAATGCATTATCATTTTCTTTGTTTTCAAATTTAAAGAAAATTCGGCTTATTAGTACCGGAAGTTCAAAGTTACTATACTTAAAAATTCTACAAATGTTGAGAAGTAATTAACGGAAACCCATTTTCACTTATACCTAAAGACAAGCATGTCCAATTTGCCACATTAAATAAAAATGCATCAACAGATGCTAGATCTTTAAGTAGTTATAGCAATCTGAAAACAAATGATAACAAAAAAACACAATACAACTAAAGGAAAGGAAAATAGAATGTTCCACTTTATTACAGACCATGATACTAATTTTCAGAGAAGTCTATTTTTAACCAAGAGTAATTGATTAAGAAATGGCAAATTAAGATCACTAAAAGCCTGAGCCAAACCCACACCATAGGAACTTGGCCATGTGACCGACTCTACGCGGCCGCTTGTTCCAAACAAGAAGGCCCCGAGGACAATCCCGAAAGCAACGCTAGGTCCAGTGACCACATGGCAAACCGAGACAATCCTCGGCACCATGGTAAAAAACAAGGCGTCGGGATTCTTGTCCCGAAGATCATCTTCAGATTGCTATAGCTACTTAAAGATCTAGCATCTGTTGATGCATTGTTATTTAATGTGGCAAATTGGACATGCTAAACGAAAATAGAATGTTCCACTTTATTACAAACCACAGGGCCGGCTAATGAGGTGTGCAGGAGGTGCATTGGCACAGGGCCCATTAGTTTATGGGGCTTCCAAATTCAAAAATTAGCTACATATACATACTACATACGTTATAAGTAGAGAAAAATAGTCCAAGTTAGTGAGTTACATGTGAAATAGAAAGAGGCCCACCGAATATTATCCTACTAGCCAGTAGCCACTTGGAACTATATAACATTTCGGTAATTTTTATTTTTTCTAAATATATCTATGCAATTATGGGTGTATGTTCTTTTTTTGGGATTCAAATATGTCTTTTATTGTATCTTTAGTTTAGATATTTACTTTGTCAGCACATGATTGTTAGTATGTGGAATTTGTCTCAAATGACTTTATATAAGTCATCATAAAACACAAAAAAAATTTAGGAGACCATCACACATATCTCAGTTTTTATAAACATATAGTTGATTTTCAATAAATATGCTGATAGACAGATACACTCTATCGCTTCATTTTAATTTTTTCTTTATATTTGTAACAATAATTCCAATATTGATAAAATCTTTAGCATTATATATAAGTTTGGAGCGTTTTGGGGCCTATTTTAAATTATGGCACGGCCACAAAAAACGATGAGACGGCCCTGCAAACCATGATACTAATTTTCAGAGAACTATGTTCTTACTAAAAGTAATTGATTAAAAAATAGCAAACCAAGATCACTAGTTGAGCAAAAAAGCCCGAGCCAAACCCACACCATAGGAACTTGGCCATGTGACCGACTCTACGCGGTCGCTTGTTCCAAACAAGAAAGGTCCCGAGGCCAATCCAGAAAGCAACGCTAAGTCCAGTGACCACATGGCAAACCGAGACAATCCTCGGCACTATGGTAAAAAAAAAAGGGGGCGTCAGGATTCTTGTCCTGAAGATCATTGACGATTGCAGTGATCTCGCCTGCAATCGAGTCTCTCACAAGAGTGAGACCAACAATAATGCCCATGATCCACGCCACAGCGCGGTAAAGTATCCTGTAAAATATAAAGAGAGAAGCAAACGATTAGAAGGAAACACTACCAAAAACAGTAACATTTTACTCGTAGAAGAAACTTTTATATGTGTAAATCTTAAGCTAAAAAGGAGGGATTAAAGAAACAAATTAATACCACTTGTCTTTTTTTTCCCGGGAGTGTCATTTAAGGTCTTTGTTGTGGACCTTTGTGTTTTAAATCCCCTCCTCGTGGTCGTGGCTGTGAAAAGCTGCAAAAAGAATTAAACACCAAAAATTATTTATGTTTTAATATATACGCATTATATTCCCTATAATCAAGAAATATTATGTAACACAATATTTTGCTTAGGGTACTGGCAACGCCTTCGGCATGACCATCGGTTTCATTCATGCTGATCGGCATGACCAATGCATGTGAATCGGCATCGTTCGGTGCGGGTTGAAAAAGGGAATAATCGGCGAACATTACCGATTCTACATGAAATGGAGTGGGAGAAGGATTCCAAAATATTACCGTTGGGAACTCATGACCCCTTGTTCATGTACGGAACTATCTTCTTAAAAGCAGCACTTAAACTATCTTCTTGTACGGAACTCATGACCCCTTGTTCATCCTCCATGAAAAACTTAGTTTGGGCATCTTTATGGTTAGGTTTACCAGTGATCTTGAGGACTAACGGACGTTCTGAAGTATTTCCATCCTCCCCAACCGGCAACGATATGCCGGAAAGTGAACAGATAAGACTGGACTTTCCGTTTGATTTTTGGCCGAAGAAGACGATTGTGGTGTTGGTAAGGAAATGTTAGTGATGCTTTTTCTTTTAAGACTTTTATCAATGCGCTATCACTCATGTTCAGAGATACAAAAAATGGAGGTCTAATGCGATTTTTAATAAAATTATAAATATAAAAAGATAAAAATAAAATTATATGAGGTATGAGTTAGGCATGGTTGCCACTAAAAATCTATGGTTAGGTATTAGATACAGTAGGTATTAGATGATTTGGAAGGATATTATTGGTGAGTGATTAGGCATGAAAAATCTTGTTAGGCATGGTTGCCACCACCCTTACAAACATAACATTTTAGGCCCTTAACTTATCTAAATTAATTATGTTCATTCACTCTTGAACATACTGTTAATTTATAGTGACTAATGATGTTAATTTATAGTGACTAATGATATATAAATTTGACTTTAATTTGTACTTTAACCAATAGACTGATGAACTTCTTCTCAAATTTACCACATGCTAATTAATGAAACAGTTTAGTTATCTATTTATTAACAAAAAGGCCATGCTAAGCATACAACAAACAAATTCAAGTCTGCGTTTTAAGTGATTTTCATTACCAAAAAAACATTCCAAGCAAACAAACACATACACTTTACTTTTTGGTTCTCCAAATCTCCATTAAAACACAAGCTCAAGCTCCATTTTCTTTATTGTGGCTTAAAAATTTAGACTCTAGGTAAATCTTATCCTATGAATTATGTATACGGTTGTTGCCACCAAAAAAGAAACAAAACTTCATAGCTTGTAAACCTCTCAAATTACTTTTTTATATTAGTGATGATTAGCTAACAAAATCTAAAGGTTAATAACTAGATATAAATGTTAACAAGAAAAGAAAGTGAGATTATACCTTTATTATTTCCAAGAGCACCTATTTCAATAAGAAAATGGTCATTTTGATCTTGTATCGTAAAATAAAAGCCGAAATAATGAAGGGTTTTGATCAGCACTTCGAGCAAACATATTAACGAGTGTTGGGTTTGCAGCGGTAACATGGTTGCCGTTGGTAAGAAAGCAGTGTTCGCTGCTGCAGAAAACCATCAAAGAGTATAACTGAAGATGGTAAATGATAAACGGTGTTTGTTGTATGTGTGTTGAAAATAGGCATCGAGGGTGAAAGTATAAATAAGAAGCAAGTGTAGGTGACTAGCATTTAATTTTGTCAAATTATAAATAAATGAGGACACATGTATGCATTTCACTTTTAGGTGAGATAACATACTACACACAAAAATACCCTATTTTTTTTTACTGTCAAAGGTCGGGTAGTGTTTATTTTAAACCAAAATTATAAACCATCTTGATCACACTTTTTATGTTACATAAATAAACATCTCACATTTACTACCTTCAGACAAAGTAAGTTTTTTGATAAACAGAGAGAGAAGGGAAATGATTATTATCATTGACTTAAAATGAAATGATGGTACAAGTGAAGTATTTATACAGGAAAGGAAAGAAAGGAAAGAAATACAATGCTAACTAACTTTGACTACGATTGACTATACTATTATACAAGTTACATATTGCTACATTTGTAAAGACATTTAGAGTGATGAAGATAGTTTGTGGATAATCTTGAATTGATAACTTTGAGCTTGCTTGTATCTCCATTACCCCGCAAGTTGGCAAGTGTAAGGGTCACAAATGCCAAACTTGGAAATACAATTATGAAATGGAGATCTGCTTGAGACCTTTGGTTAGAGCATCAAGAACTTGTCCTTTGTAGGAATGAAAGTAGGTGAAATAGTCCCATTCTTGATCTTATCTCGACAAAATGACAATCAATTTCTATATGTTTGGTCCTTGCATGTTGAATGGGGTTTGATGCCGAGCAATGGAGGATTGGTTGTCACGATAGATGGAAACCGGTTTGGTGTGGTATCTGTAGGTCTTGTAAGAGGTCGAGAATCCAAGTTATTTCACATGTACACCGCCAAGGCTCAGATTCACTTGATTGAGGATCTAGAGACAACTGCTTGTTTCTTTGATTGCCGGATATAAGACTTGAACCAAGAAGATAATGAGAAACCTGTGGTAGATCTCCTTGTTGTAGGACAACCAGCCCACCACTATCACAAGAGCCTTGAGTTGAAAGGAGTTGTTTGAAGGGATTAGAGACCCCGTCTTGACACATCTTGATATATCTTAAAACTTTGATTAGAGCTTTCCAGTGGGGAGTTCTTGGACTGTGACTGAATTGACTGAGAGCATGAGCTGCAAAGGAGAGGTCAGGTCTGGTGATGGTAAGATAAAGAAGCTTGCCTACAATAGCTCTGTAGAGGCTTGGGTCTGAGAGTGGTTCTCCATCAGTGTCATTAAGTTTGATAAGAGGATCAACTGGGGTATGTGAAGGTTTAAGATCCAAGACATCTGCACTGTGAAGAAGTTCAAGGGCATACTTCCTTTGAGACATGGTGAGACCTTGTTTGTTTCTCAGAAATTCAATCCCCAAGTAGTAATTGAGATGTCCCAAATCTTTGATACTGAATTTGATGTCCAGTTGGTGTTTGAAATGTTGAATGAGAGAAAGATTGTTTCCTGTTAAGAGGATATCATCAACATAAATGACCAAGGCCATAAAGTCTGTCCCTTTCTTGTAGGTGAGTAAAGAGGTGTCAGTATAGCTTTGGATAAAACCATGATCAGTAAGAAAGGTGGTGAGTTTGGTAAACCATTGCCTATTGGCCTGTTTTAAACCATAGAGGGATTTCTGTAGCTTGCAGACTGGATTGGGGATAGATGACTTGGGTTTGTAACCTTGAGGGAGTTCCATGTATACTTCTTCATGAAGATCCCCATGTAAAAATGCATTGTTGATGTCCAATTGTGCCACATGCCAATTGTGATGAATGGCAGATACCAACAAGGTCCTAACTGTGACCATCTTGGCTACAAGAGCAAAGGTCTCAGTGTAGTCAGTCCCTTCCTTTTGTGTGTAACCTTTGGCCACCAATCTGGCCTTATATCTTTCCACAGTGCCATTTGAATGAAGTTTAATTTTGAAGACCCATTTACAGCCTATGGCATTCTTCCCTGCTGGTAATGTGGTGACTGTCCAGGTGTGATTGGTTTCTAAAGCTAGGATCTCCTTATTCATTGCATCTCTCCATCTTGGATCCTTGGCTGCCTGGGTAAAGGTGTGAGGTTCCAGTGATTTGTTGACTGTGTTAATGAAGTGTCTGTGTTTGGCTGAGTGAATGTTAAGATAGTTGATGTATTTTGAATGATGATATTTGATGGAAGAATGGATGGTATGTTTGGGTTTTGGTAATTGGACATGAAAATCATGAAGTTTGGTAGGAAGATGAGATTGTCTGTTTGATTTCCTAAGTAGAGGTGGTGGTGGTATAGGTGGGGGAGATGGAATTGGTGATGGAATAGATGATGTGGGTGGAGGTTCATGAAGGTGAGAAGTGGATGTAGTTGAAGGAGTAGATGGTGAAGAGGTAGAAGTGTTTGGGATAGGATCAGTACATGGTGTAGATGGTGTAGATGTGTGTATTGTTGGTGTTGGTGTAGGAGATGATGGTGAAGAAGGAGATGGTTCTGAAGAAGATGATGGTGTAGGAGATGATTAGGTAATGGGTTCTGATTTGTGAGTGGTGATGAAATCAGAGGGTGTGGAGATGGGTGTTGTTTGTGGTGATGTGGAAGAAGGTTTGTTAGCAAAAGGAAAAATGGTCTCATGGAATCTAACATGCCTGCTGACAAAGACTTTGTGGGTGCTTGTATCATAAAGGATATAACCTTTTTGTTTGGTTGGGTAGCCTAGGAAGACACAAGGTATTGCTCTTGGTTCAAATTTGTCTAATGGGTGTTGGTGTGCAAGTGCTTGGCATCCAATGACTCTCAGATGGGAGAGGTTGGGAGGTGTTTGATATAGCAGCTCATAGGGACTTTTATCATTTAAAGGTTTACATGGTAATCTATTGATGAGATATGTGGCTGCAAGGAGACAATATCCCCATAAATGAATGGGAAAATTTTCTTGAAATCTCAATGCCCTGGCTACTTCTAACAAATGCTTGTGTTTTCTTTCAACTCTGGAATTTTGTTGTGGGGTGTAAGGGCATGAGGTTTGATGTAGAATACCATGGGATTGAAAGAAATCTGAGAGTGATTGATTAAGAAATTGGATCCATTATCACTTCTTATGGTTTTGAGAGTTATTTTGAAATGATTGAGAACAAAAGCATAAAACATTTTGATATGTGAAGTAGTTTGATGTTTAGATGGTAAAGATATGTCCATGTTGCTCGGAATAATCATCCACAATGGTAAGAAAGTATTTGCATTTATTTATAGTTGGATGTCTATAAGGACCCCAAAGATCTACATGAATCATATCAAACAAGTTTGTTGCATGAGAGCTGCTACTAGTAAAAGGTAAAGCTTGTTGTTTAGCTAAAGGACAGATATTACAAACATGAGAAGTACAAAGTTTAGAGGTGGAGATGGATTTGATTTGTTGCAGAACTGAGAGAGATGGATGACCAAGCCTTGAGTGCCAAAGAGCCATATTGTTGTTGTTGACTGATAAGATGGTAGATGGGATGACTTTGGGTTCTTGCTTGATGATGTATAGACCATTATAGAGGCTGCCATGAGCAATCCTCTTGTGATGGTCCTGGAAATAACAGGAGAAAGGTGTAAAGAGTATGGAGAGTGGGATGTGAGTGCCTAATTTGCTTACTGAAAGTAAATTGTATGAGAATGAGGGTATGTAAAGGACATCATGTAGAGTTATGGCTGAGTTGATATGTACTGATCCTACCTTAGTCACTTGTGTGTTTTGTTCATTGGGCAGGGTGACATAAATGGGTTGTGAGCATATGTGGATATTGTGCATAGAGGTTAATGATATACAAACATGGTCAGTTGCTCCACTATCAACTACCCAGAGAAATTTTTGGTTAATAAGAACAGATGTAATGAATTTGTACCCTTTAGCAGTAGTATGTGATGCAACAAGTTTGTAGGTTCTAGTTGTGAAAGTAGCTATGAGTTTAGGTATACCTTCTGAGTTCATGTGTGTCATACCAGAGAAATCCTTGTTGTTCGCATCATGAGCATCATCCGGTTTAGTTGATTTTGTAACCGGTCCATCCTGGCATTCATAGCAGTATCAGCTTGACCATTTGGCTGTCCTGAGTTGCAAGTTGCAGTTGATCCTTGTAACACTGAATTGACAGTTTTCTGTGTTGAGTGATCCTGTCTTTGAGCATTGAGTGATGGTTTAACCTTGCCATGCAAAGGATGACCAACTGGATATCCTACTAGTTGATAGCATTCTTCTTTGAGATGTCCCTCTTTTCCACAATTCCCACATATAACTCCTTTCTTGAAAGAACTCCTTCTCACAGGATTCTCAAAATTGTTGTAACTCCTCACTGATGAGTCTCTGTGTGTAAAACTTCTTCTTGATCTTGTGTTGTTGTTGTATGAGTTCCTATAGCTGTTGGAATGAGCTGAGAGTGCAGCAGCAGTTGGAATCACAGGAGTGTAGCCTTCTCTCTGTTTTTCTTCTTGCCTTATCATACTGTATGCTTTTGCAACACTTGGCATAGGATTCATTAGCAAGATCTGACCTCTAATATTGGCATAACATTCATCTAACCCCATCAAAAATTGAATCAATCTTTTTCTTTGATCTCTTTCACCATTCACTTTCCCATTCTCACAAGAACAGGTACAAACACACATGTAAGGGGCTTCTAAAGAGTCATACTCATCCCAAAGACCCTTCAATTTCTGATAATAGATTTCAATAGCGAGTTATTTTGTTTCAACCGAACCAATTCATTTGTGAGTTGGTATATCCTATGCCCATCCAGTTGATCGTAATGTTCTTGTAATTCATTCCACAACTCGATCTTTGTGTTAACAAAACCGAGAGAATTACTTATCGCTCGAGATGGTATTGAGGATCCGTGATATCACCATGTCGTTTGTCCTTTCCCATAGAGCTCGGTTTTTGAAGTAGCAGTTGGTTCTTCAAATTCTCCAAATGATGATTTTCATCTTATTTTGGCATTGAGTGCTATCATCAATGAACGCTTCCAAGATCCATAGTTATCGTAACCGTTAATTTCTTAGAAATCAGAATCAATCTTGGATGATCTTGTGGATGTAGATAGAGTGGATGATATGGTGATGTGATATCATCATCATCTGATGATTGAGTGGATGAAAATGGTGGTGTAGATGAGTGTGTGGTTTGATTATTGTTTGTCATTGTGGTGATAAGGTGTTGAGTTTGTTATGTTGGAAAAATCGGTTATATGATCGGAGATGGTAGTGATGATTCTTGATTGGTTATTGATTGTGGCGGAATAATGGTGGAGTGATGGTTATTGTGACCGGAGTTTGTTATTGACCGGAGTTTGTTCTTGACTGTTATTGTGGTGGAGTTTGTTGGATAGTTTGCTAGATGATCGGAGTTTGTTATTGACGGTTAGGAGCCACCGGTGGTGGTGGTGGCTCTGATACCATTTTGATAAACAGAGAGAGAAGGGAAATGATTATTATCATTGACTTAAAATGAAATGATGGTATAAGTGAAGTATTTATACAGGAAAGGAAAGAAAGGAAAGAAATACAATGCTAACTAACTTTGACTACAGTTGACTATACTATTATACAAGTTACATATTGCTACATTTGTAAAGACATTTAGAGTGATGAAGATAGTTTGTGGATAATACTGAATTGATAACTTTGAGCTTGCTTGTATCTCCATTTACACAGGCTGTTGATAAGTAAAAATAAATGCTCTCTCCTAAACCATTGCTAGTTGTTCTAATTTACAGAAAATAGACATGAGTTGTAAGAAACTAAAAAACTGACTTGTAGATAAATCAACAAATAGACATGGCTTGAAAAGACAAAGCTTGCTTCTTGCCTCTAGACATACGTACAATTTTGTTGATTTAACACCGTTTATCATTTACCATAGGTTAAGTAAGTTGTACTTGTTGGGTGATGAATGAGATCAACAATTCATATGACGACACCTTTTACCTTCAATGATCACAAAAAGCCAATATTGATTAATAAATATGACTATAACTTAATCACAGAAAACAAGTTTTAAGAGAGTTAAGTTTTAAGGAGTAACGTAAACAAGTAAGAAATTAGGCTTACAAAAGATAAACATTTATAGAGTTGTTACTCATATAATTAATTAATATGGTAAACGAGTAAACAAAGAATGATCGATGGCTAGAGATTAACAGTGATAGTCGATCCTTTGTTTTCTGATGTACGCGGATAAATTCTTTTCAGGTAGTTGTTTTCTGACTTTTCACTACAGCCAAAGATCTTGATAACCTGCTTTGAACTATAATATCTTATAAATTCTAGACATCAGATCTTGCTAGATCAACTTGAAAAGTACTCGATTTTTTTTTTTTTTTTTTTTTTTTGATTTCATAAAGCGATTTCATTTGTTTATTTGATTGTTTTATACGATTAACAAAAGAAACCAAATAGACACGGACATAACCGGCTACACCAGCTGCAATACAACACAAGCATCGGTGTTGATCAATTAACCATTAAGACTAAAAAACAATAAACTCTAACATTTTTTAGCAACGGATATTAACAAAACCACTGCAAACTAACTAGATGTCAGAGTATGATATATAGAAGCGAAAATTACCAAACAGGCCTCTGCATGGACCACTTGTCCTGCAGAGGTCCTATTTTTTTCCTCTATCCAAAAAGCTAACCAATTCGCTTTAAATTTCTAGAGAAGTCCTTGAAGGACACGTGTCAGCACCCCATGAAATACAACTGAAAAATTAAAAAAAAAAAAAAACACATCTCGGCACAAATTTGAAGCGAAATCTGCACTTGGACCTACCATATATATATATATATATATATATATCTATATACATTATATATAGAGGAGACATGCCACATAAAATGCCACTTGGCATCCTATAATGCCATGTCATATTTTCATGTAATCATTGTATTTATGTGACATTTTTTTTTTAATTATTATTGAATACATGTGGCATTTCTTTTTTAATTTGATTAAATTGACTAATTTTCGGATTATTAAATGTATTGTAAAAAAATGTAACTAACAAGGTTTGAACATGAGATCTCTACTAACAATAACAAACATCTCAACCACTGGAACAATGGAACTTTTGATATTCTCTTTTCAAATCAAAATTAATAAAGAGAAATTATTGTCAATTATTGTCAATTTTATACAAATCTTTTCCTTAAATATAGCCCACTAAATAAAGCGTATGCTTCTTTCTCCTACAAACCCTAATGTTTTATTCTCACGTTTAGAAGCATGCCTCTTTTCCTCAGCAGTGATTTTGATCAAGGTATGTTTATAACATGTAAGATATTTAATGTGATAAGCGTTAATAAATTATGATTAGCATGGATCACTTGCATATTTAATAGGCTGAATATAAGATTTTAACAAGATTTTTTTTGTAGACAATGATTTCAGCTTGACAATGCATGGTTCGATTGACTTCAGGTTAATGGTTCTCGAATTATGATAAGCATGGATCACTTTCATATTTAATAGGTTAACAATGGTTCGAATAATTTCAGCCTTTCAGGTTAAGAATAGTTCTCCAAATTCAACAACGACTGGTGACCAGGTTTGTTTTGGTATAAACTTGATGATGGTTATGTTTAATTTGCTACCATGCAATGCATGCTATGTTCATATCAGTTTACCCGTTTATCAGATATGGCTAAATTAACTGAAGTTAATAGTATAATTGTATGGATGTGGATTAACAATAGCTAAGTTAAAGTTTGTAACCATAACCTAGAATTCAGACTCAAAGTCAGTTTACCTTCAAGACTAAGCCCCAACAAGGAGGATTGACATTATTATTCTGTTTATACTCAGTTTGGAATGAACTGATTAGATCATGTCCTGCCATGTCAATATCTAGATAGTATTAGTTTTGATTAGTTTTATGAAGTTTTTAGAGAGATCAGGTGGCAAATATTGAAATCGTTAGTTTACATCAAAGTGACATTATCATTAGTTAATATACCTTTTCAAATTCGAAACTTACAGTTGGTATGGCCAGTGCAAGAAATGGTTCTATGAAAAGAAAAGATAAAGATTTACCTCTGCAGTTGTTTTTCCTTGGATCCATATCTTGAAATTTCTTGCCAAAGTGAGGTTAAATTTTTACGGATTACGTTACGCAATTTTGGAGAGGAGTGATTAACTAATTTCAAAGAAGACCGCAAACACCCATAAGGTATTCTTTTCGATTTTCATTCGATCTTTTATATGTCATTCTTTTTGAAGCATTTGGCATAGTAATTTTATATAACAGGATCAATGGGCTTGAACCGTGTTGATTTTGTTTGACATTATTGATTTTGGAGAGGAGTAATTTAATTGATCTGTTTGGCGTGGGTGGAATTTGACTTCTGAATAAAAGGTTTGTGACTTTCTGTTTCAAACTTTCAGAATATGCTGAAATGCATCATCTATGACCGCCATGAGGTGTTCGATCTGATGTGAAACAAGTATGTATTGAACGTGCATTTTTTAAACCAAACTAAGTGAATATGTTATGTTTATTGCAGGTAATCTGTTCGGTTTGTGACACTGAGCAGCCAGTACGTTTCAAAACCTTGATCTGTGATAATGAATGATCACTTGCTAAAAGTACTAAATACTCTTTCTTGATGTTTACCAATGAGTAATCTCATGTTTCATTTTTTGTATTTTTGTTGTTTATCTTATTTAATGTTATTTGGTTGCTTGCTCTGTGTAATCTAGATTCACGCTATTGAGAGAACACCATCAATGTGTGAACTGAACGAGACCTTTCTTGGACAGGTATATGTTTCTCCTTCATAATCTTGATTGCTTCAAGTTTCTGAACCGATGATTTCTTTTATCGTAAATTGCTGATGTGTCATTTTTTAACATGTTGGTACCTTTCTAAGAACACCGGAAACAAAATGATCAATCATCTGTCTTTGATCATTTGTATGCATGTTTGGTGTTTTTTTATCGACATTTTTAGATAATTGTGTTTTTATTGTCCTAATGGTGTTGTAATAAACCGACCTTATCTTTGTAGGGGTCGTCGGTCTAAGGGCAAGTCAAAATCTATATCTTCAATCAAATAATATAATTCATCTATCCAATCTACAACTGAACTTCTATCAAAGTTATAGGATCCTCCTCATGCTAAAGTGATATCCGTTATTGATGAGTATGGTGAAGCAGAAATAAAAGTGTTGGTAATAACTGGAGACAAGTCAACGGCTGCAGCCATTGGTTATAAATAGGATTGTTTTATGAAGATGAGGATCTGAGAGGTAAAAGTTTTACGGGTAAAGAATTCATAGGACTCTCAGCCTTGCAACAATGGGATATTTTGTCAAAGCCAGGGGAAAAGTGTTCTCTCGTGTTGAACCGAGTCACAGACAAGAGATAGTCAGGATGCTTAAGGAGACGCGTGAAGTTGTAGCAATGACAAGAGACAGTGTTAATGATGCTCCTACTTTGAAACATGCTAATATCAGAATTACTATGGGAATTACTTGAACAGAGGTTGCAAAAGAGGATCAGATATGGTTCTAGCCGATGATAACTTCAGTACCATCGTTTCTGCTGTTGGCGAGAGTTGATCAATCTATAACAACATGAAAGCTTTTATCAGGTAGTAATTACGTTATTCGAAAGTTATCTTATAGTTCAAGTATATTGTATTTTCATTTGACATGATTTTGTAAACCTTTAGGTACATGATATCATCAAATGCTGGGGAAGTTATCTCCATTTTCTTAACTGCTGCACTGGGGATTTCGGGAATGCTTGATACGTGTGCAACTTTGCGGTTAATTTAATTCTCGCTGGTCCATCCATGTTGCGCTTGGTTTTAATGAGGATGAAGAGTAGGGGTTGCCTACTCATGACATCAATGTACATCCCCCACATCCTTAGGTTTTTATTTTTTAGTTTAGTTTTATTTTTTATATTTTTATATTTTTTTTAATAACTTTTTACTGATGTGGAGCTCAGTAGTAATATATAAATTCTGAAATGAAACCTGTACAGTTGGGATGTAAAGAAAAGAGTTACATCAGATATGAATATTGATCATGACAAGCAATTGTTTTGATTTTGAGCATATTAGGTTTGGCCATTGATATAAATAGATTAATCCAATGGGTTTTAATTGATTTGAATTTAAATGTAGGTTGATAATGAGAGAAATAACAAAACTGGTGATGGTAAGTTTAAGGCATCGGATTAACAGAGGCCATTATACATATATAACCATGAGCTATTCTTATGAGGAACACAGATAAAGTTTACATTTGATACCTCATGAGGAAAATGGTTACAATTTAAGTTTGATTACAGGTCATAAGACCTTTCCAAATGCTCCAAAAAAATGTGGATATGTGGTTATGGCTATTCATTTTGGTTATCTAAAGGATTGGAGAGGTTTGTATATGACATATTGACCTGTCCTCTGCAATTCAAATCATCAGTGGTGAGGAAACCATCAATGGTGATGAGATTAGTATTGTCTTATTTAAATATTTATTGTCTTTATATTATCCATGAATAAATACAAAGAGGTAGTTTGTGTGCATCACTAGAGGATTACATATATGTTTTTCATTAGTCTTGCGTACATTTACTGATAAGATTAGTATTGTTTTATTTAAATATTGATTGTCTCTATATTATCCAAGGAACAAACAACAACAAAAAGATGAAAAGGGTCTAAAACTCAGTCAACTCCTCATCCACCTCTTAGTTTATTTGCATTTCTTAACATTTAGGCGGTGTAGTAGTTTTACATATCAAAAAATTTAGGACACATAATATGTTTTGTGAAGTGTCCTTATAAGAATACTAGGGAAGTTTAGACTCTGCTAAGCACAACAACCCTAAAGTGTTTATGTTAAATTTTTAGAGATACATAAATTACTATCTTTCTGGGAAGAAGATTGGCAGTTAATATGATTGAAAGTAGCCTTGCAAATGGGCTGTTGATCTTAATTAGCTCTAAAGATTGGGCTTATTAGCTTTTCTAAAGTTCAAAAGCTGAGAAACCAAACAAATAAGCCTAAACAAATACCCCCCTTAGAAAATAGAAATCAAGCAGTCTTATACGATAATATGGAATATTTGGTAAATTTAAATGAAGTCATTTGTCTCTGGAATTTTTTTTGTTGGTATTCAACAGACATGGGATAGTAAGTTCATTGATTCACAATGTGTTCGGGCGGAACATGCTTTTAAGAGGTAGGAAACCCAGTCACAGAACAGGCGTTTAACACTGGAAGACTTGGAGGTTAGTACATTTTGAATTTATTGATTATGTATGTTCACGTTTGTGATTAAGGCATGCTGAAATGACGTGTACTGAAACATTATGTCAGGACTCATGGGATCGTAGGATACCAATTTTAAGCAATATCAGGTTCTTAAACAAATACATCTGTTTAATAAAGTAAAAAGACAATTATTTAGTTTGATAGATGTGAGAGTCACAGAGTTCATCAAATAACTTAAGTGAAAGAAAGTGTATGCTTAAGTTTGTTCCTGAAGTAAAAGGAAATCGCGAACCAGTTGGTGTTGGGGTCATGCTTTGCGATGAAGATACAAACCTGGTATGAATTACTCGGCTTAGGTGATAAATACATTGCAGCATCAAGCTTTGTGATTTTGAATTTTTAGGTTTATTACATGCCCGTGGCTTCTTTTGCGGCCACTTATTTTACCACCCCATGCTCCCTTGTCAGCCTTAATCCCTCCTTCATAACCAGGTCCTTCATGTCCAGGTTCGCCTTTTCCTCCACTATAACCAGGTCCTTCATGTCCAGGTTCGCCTTTTTCTCCACCATAACCAGGTCCTTCATGTCCATGTTCGCCTTTTTCTCCACCATAACCAGGTCCTTCATATCCAGGTTCGCCTTTTTCTCCACCATAACCAGGTCCTTCATGTCCAGGTTTGCCTTTTTCTCCACCATAACCAGGTTCTTTATGTTCAGGTTCGCCTTTTCCATAACCATAACCAGGTTCTTTATATTCAGGTTCGCCTATTCCATAACCAAAACCAGGTCTTTCATGTCCACAATCACCACCCTTTTCGTGTCCACAATCGCCACCACCTCCATAATAACCACCCCCCTCGTGTCCACAATCATAATGTCCACAATCGCCACCACCTCCATAATAATCACTTCCCTCGTGTCCACAATCATCGTGTCCACAATCGCCACCATAACCACCTTCATGTCGATCTCCTCCATAACCACCCCCTCCATAACCACCTCCATGTCCGTTTCCTCCATAACCGCACCAACGTCCAACACAACCCCCACCTGATATCTCATCCTTTTCTCTAACTCCCCCATCCTTACCTCCACCTCCAGTTACTTGTATTTTTCCGCTTGAACCATCCAGACAAACATAAACAGCAAGAGAAAATACACCACAATTATTTATTACATGTTAATTAATAGTGGAGTACCTTTTCTTGTCTTTTAGAAAACTTGCAGGAAAATGATTCAAAAATAGTTAATGGACTAAACAATGCAAGAATCACTGAAGAGTTAAAAGTTTACTGATTATACGCTAATCAAGTCTACAAACAAAGTACTTGCTTTTTTTTTCATCTTTTTCCGAACTATCAGTTATCACAGCTGAAACAATAAGAACAAATGCACACAAAAGAGCAAATAACAACACAAAACCACTCTTAGATTTCATTGTCAGAAGCTTGTACATAAAACTCTAACAGATCGATTACCTATATCATTGTAAACGCCTTCTTTTAGCCCCTTTTTGTGGAATAAAATATTCTTAAGAGTTAGTAATCGCCTACAATGTTTTAAGTAAGAGCGACTATATTGACAATCATCTTAGATCATACTTTTTGACCCGAATTACGTAGAGAGTTAGCATCATGACACAAAACAGAGACACGTGGTAATCGCAATTATAAGGCTTTTAATGATCTTAATTAGGATTTTATTTATAAAGTGATATCTGTAACCAATTCACAAAATTCATACATGCCCGTGGCTAAATTTTTGTTGCTTATTTTTTTTGTGCTCATATGATCTTTTATTATTTGTGATGATCTTTTTTCTAGGTTGAAGTAGGGATCGATTGCATTCTTCGATCTCTTTGAATTCATTCCTGTAAGTATATAGTTTTTTGTGAATTTTGTATTGTGTTCTTCCTAATGGAAGGACGATGTTTTGTTGTATATTGGCACATGAGTAATACATGTTCTTAATATACCAGTTACAATGATACGTAAGTGAAAACCGTCGAAAGAGGTAAATAACGTATTTTTTACTCTATTTTTAATCGAAACACATGTTATGTATCTATAAATCTACTATACATATTGGCAATAGACCTTTTTATATATTTGCAGATGGCGTCGCTTCCAAGTTCTTTCCTCTATTTAGATTGTTCTGAAGTTACAATGGAAACATGAGCGGGTAGAAAGAAATGTTGCGAGTTCAAAGTGTGGATGTAAGAAAGCGCAACAATTTCGACCACAAAACAACTACGTGATTCTTGATGGGTGACTACAAAGCGAGGGTATAAAGAGGTTAATCATGTTATGCTTTTTCCATTATCACGGAATAAATTTAACATTCAATCACTAAACGCATGTAGGTTGTGATTTTCTATCAACCGTATGATAGGATTTCATTAGCCACAATATACATAAGAGAATTTTAATACTATGAAAATGAGTGATGCCAAACGAACACATACAATCACTAATAAGAGAGTTTTTCTTGCAATAATGGCAATTATTTTCCATTATAAAACTTATAAACCTAATAAGTTATTACATGGTTTTTGAAAACCGAGGATTAAATAGCATGAACAAATCGCTAGGGAGCTTATCGAGTGTCTACAGAACATTGATGGTAACATTATCCTGCTTGGGTTAGTAAAAAAGGTTTATTTGTTGTTATCTATTTATCTGTTATTTGGAGACTCTCTGCCGCATGTACATTATTAATGTGGGATCTGGCTTTAGGCTTTTTGTGGAACACAGTTAAATCTTTCCTTGACACATAGACTATAACTAAGATTAATGTAATCCACACTTTCTTTTGTGGAACACACTCTATTTTACACAAGTGACAACATGTGAGTGAGTTTGACAACTTTTGTTAACTCTATATGTACTTAAGCCTTTTATTTCTTTCTAAAAAATGGTTCTGTACATAGGAAATCATTGATGCCAGGTACTTATACTAAATATGTCAAAGATGATGCATGGTCTTCAAATCCTTTCTCTTCAGTTATATTTATGTGTATCCTTTATATGTGAATAGTGAACTACCAGAGTTCTTGGGTGGGACCTGCACCTGTTTGGATAAAGGTGGTTGCATGCGATCTAATAGAGCCGATGGCAAGATCCAGATATAAAAAGATTATAATCTATTACTACCGCATCTTCGCCTTCTGAATCTTATATTTATCTTTGGTCAGGCTACATAATTAGAGATTGAAAATCTAAACATCTACTACGAATTGGATGATGTTGGTTGTGTGTTACCTAAAACGGGTCAAATTAAAGAATATAGGTAAAAGGGGAATGGGTCAAAGTGTTACACAGGTTAATAGTCGTTCAAAATCTATTGTCTAAACATTATACATTTTAACCAAAATTGTTGTATTCAATGTTTAATTAATGTAATGCTTCTTTCACGCTCCAGAAGAATTTACACTTGATACTTTTCAGAGTAGCAACTCCCTAGACTGAGGTACGCATGCTTTGTTGTTTTCTTTGACTTATGATGTCCATATTTATTCTTTTACTAACGGGTGTAACTCATAGTGCTTCCACCGTTAAATTATGCCATTTCTATTTTTCATTTACATTTTATAACATTCATAAGGCACTGGTATTAATCTCTTTGCAGTTATTGCACTTTTGGTGATACGAAATGCACCACATGTAGAGACTTGACGATAGATTTTAACGATAGGACTGGAATCCGAGCTAATAGGAATAGAATAGCTTTGAGTTGGTACGTCATAACAACCGTTTCCTCACACTTCAAAGTAAGTATGTAAAAAATGTTCCATTTGCATTTTATTTAGTTTAGTAGCATACTTGAGTAAATGACTATTGTTGGTTTTACTCGAGATACTTCACAAAATTCTATTCATTCATATGCGTATGTAGGTTGTTTTAATTAAGAGGCTTCTAAGGCATGTGTTTTTGCTCCTTAGCTCCTAAAGGTGATTCAGGTGAATTCAATCATTCTAATTTTACTTTCAAAAATTTCAAGCTCAAATTGACTTAGTTATGTAAATTAATAATATTAGGGTGTATTGGTAAACGTATTTGAAAAGTTGCCTTTTGATACTACTAACAAGTTAAGCATTTCTTTAGCCAAATTGCTTACCTTTGTAAAAGTTTCAGGACTCACCTCTTGCTCTCCTGTCAACTCAATGGATGATAGCTCCAATAGTGACCACGATTGTGATAACGAGAATGTAAATGTTAAATGAAAACACGCTCTAAGAGTAGCTAAAAGAATAATATTTGCGGGTATAGTTGATGTTGAGGAGAAAAAGTATCTGCCACTTAAAAAGTTTGCCAAAATCTTTCTTTTATGTCAATTGACAAGGAACTAAGTATCGATTATGGAAAAACTTTTGCCGCTTTGATCGAACGAGTATCTTTTTGCATAAACTTTGCAAAACTGATTTCAATTCATATGATTGACATGACAATAAGTTTATCGTCCATTCTAAGAATATTGATTCTTTATTTTTTTGATGACATGTTTTTTTGTCAATTTTTCATATATGTTTTATGGACCAATTTGTCCTCATGCGCTATTAGTTCGAACTTGACGCATTAGTGCAACATAGATCAGACCATTCTGCAATTGTTGGCAATCTGGGTGTCAATTTATGTAGGTATGTACTTATGTACACTTGCCTACACAATTTTCATCTTTTCATTACATTTTCTTATAAGTAATAATAGTATTATAATTTTTATATGAATGGACATGGAAGAATTTGGGATTAGAGCATGATGTGCTTCTGATATGCACATCAATTACGTCGTTATCACTTACCAGATGTAGCCAAGTTTATTCTATTTCATTGCCTTAAACGAGTAACATTATTTTGTGATGTACTCTTTGTCAAAGAACACCCAAGACAAATCCTCCTCCATGCAACTACAAAATTAAAGCTCGAGTACAATATAAACAACTCACACATCATATCTCTTTTATGAATAACAACTAAACATATAAATCCTTCTACATACAGCGTAAAAACCTTGGAACATACTGCTAATTACAACTGAAAGAGTATATTCTTCAATAAATAGTGTGAAACAATTACATCTTCTTACACTTTAAAATAATGCTAAACATTATCCTTTTCTAAACAATATTAATCATGATCATCTTTTATATTTGATAATATTGTTAACATTTATTATTAATTTAATAGCATTACTTTTAATTGTTCTATAAATCTTGATGTTCATTTATTTTCACCCTTCTTATGCTACTAATAGCTTCGTATACATATATATCTTACTATTCAAAAGTAATACACTCAAAGAATAATCACAAGTCATACCCGTCCATCGGACGTTTTGACACTAGTATATATATATATATATATATATATATATATATATATATATATATCAAACTTTTTTGAAATTGAAAAATAAAACTTACCAAAACTACCCTAAACTTTTAATAATTATAACTTTTTATATACCAAACTTTATTAGTCAAATATTTAGCAAATATATAGTGAATTAGATAATAAAAAATATCGTTGTGAAAACTCAAATTTCGAACAAAGCGAGCCTAATATTAATATGCTTATGTCGCATGACGATTTTATAAAAATATTGAAGTTTGATATATATATACATATATATAAAATTGTACGTACGTCAAAAGCATATCAATATTAGATCGTTTTGTTTGAAATTTAGAGTTTTCACAATGGTATTTTTTTATTATCTAATTCACTATATATTTGCTAAATATTTGACTTAACAAAGTTTGGTATATAAAAGTTTAGGTAATTTTGGTAAGTTTTATTTTTCAATTTCAAAAAGTTTTGATATATATATATATATATATATATATATATATATATATATATATATATATATATATATATATATATATATATATATATATATATATATATATATATATATAAACTTCAATAGTTTTATAAAATCGCATACATACGTCAAAGATATAAATATTGCACTCGTTTTGTTGTAATTTAGAGTTCTTCGCAACGGTATTTTTTTTATTAACGAATTCGCTATATATGCGTTCAATATTTGATGAATAAAGTTTGTTATATAAAAACGTTGTAAATATTATAAAGTTTAGGGTAGTTTTAGTAAGTTTTATTTTTTTATTTTAAAAAAGTAGTTCTAATACTTCAAAGTCAAAAAATATCGCTGACATGGTTTGTTTTTATGCTTAGTATGGTGGGTCCAAGTGCAGATTTCGCTTCAAATTTGTGCCGGGATTTTTATTTATTTTTATTTTTATTTTTATTTTTTATTTTTTAAAATTTCAGTTGTATTGCATGGGGTGCTGACACGTGTCTTTCAAGGACTTCTTTATCAATTTGAAGCGAATTGGTTAGCCTTTTTGGATAGAGGAAAAAAATAGGACCTCTGCAGGACAAGTGGTCCGTGCAGAGGCCTATTTGGTAATTTTCGCTATATAGAACTAGTGTTACATAACCCATTGAATGATCACTAATTCACTATATGTTTAGATATAGGAGATAAATAAATTTTGATTTCAAATGCTTAAATTTGAGTTTTCTTATAGTACGGAAGGCTTAATGCCATCGCATTAGTTATATCTACATGCTATAAACTTTAGCAATTTATTTGATGTGGTTGTGCAAAGTGTGGTTTCGATTTTTTTGAGGTTTAGAAAGCAAGTTTAATTTAACTTGAAACCTTCAAGAAAAGACACTCGCTCATTGGCGATATAATTTTTTTTCTCATTTATGGATTGTTCGTAGGTGTAGAAACTTTAAACCAAAGTGGTTAGAGTAGATTTGCCTGACCCTTAATATTATTCTAACATTAGCCAATATATGTCTTTACAATGTTTGAGATGTTTGGGTGCTTGCTAGGTGCTAGTGACTATGTTGTTTGGTTTTGTAAGTTTTCAATATAGTTCTATGCTAGGTTTCTGATATAGATAAACAAAATTTATAGTTTACAAGCTTAAGAGATAACTCACACACGAAAATGAAAATGGAGAAGCAATAAAACCATGAACCATAACCATTATATAAAATTAGCTCAATCACAACCCTCCCTGATCTAGTCCTCTCTTCGTAAAAAAAATTCTAAACAACAAATATATTAATGGCCAGGACATCACAAAAACAATGTAAAGATAAACCAAACGATGTGCCAAGGTTCTATAAAACAAATTAAACACGACGATTCAAAGAACCTCTAGATGATAGCAACATGCACGGCTACTTGTAAACAATCAATATTACTTATTTACGTTCTTACAACATTGATGTATGTAGCTGCCGTGTATTGTTTACCATATGTTATTTTGGTACAATTTTTGTTTACCATAAGTAAACTCGTTTTTTAACATATATGATATTCACGTTTAATTAACAAATATTGTTATGTATCATCTTAACGAACTTTATGTTACACTAGATCACATAGTATTATAGTGTCGTTGGATGACATTGAATGTTCACACCTCCCTTTAGTGTCATGTTCGGCGTTATTGGTAGCGTCATTTAGACGCTTCTTTCTAGTGCGTGTTTGGGTGCATATGTGTGTATGTGTGTGTTTTAGTGCGCGATTATTCATTGTTATGAGTGGTAAAATGTAGTTGAATGTTATTATGGGTGTCGTGGTGACTTGAGTGAATCACAACGAGTTTTCGATGGCATGGCTCTATTATTGTTGGTAAGAAAGAACTATAAAACCTTTCTTGAATAACTTGTAAACAAATTTCCTTTACATGATTTGAAAATGCGAGATTCACATGTTATGAGAGGAACAATGTACGAGGCTAGGAGGGTTTTCATGGTGTCGGGCATGGACGGAGTAAAACATACCGCAAACACCTGATGTCTTTTGATTTATCCATATTTCTATTTTGTTTCAGTTTACTACGAGTCTTTAGCTTTGGGCAATGGCACAAGTTCGGTAAGTTTATCATTTTAGGTGTGTATGAATAACAAACTCTTGGTAAAAAAAAGTCATGGGTTTTATCGCAACTCTCCCGGCGAGTTGCCAAGGAACATGTGAATATAATATGAGGTGCATTCTAAGCCTTGTATGTTGCCTTCGGGTCTTTTTTTTTTTGGGTAAACCGGTGAACATATATTATTTCAAACAACGAACAACAATACAAAGCATTCAAAAGGGTGAAAGGACAATTCCAAACACCCTTAAGAAGCTAATTTGAAACATACAACTAACATACAAAGCTAGAACCAACTATGTTCAAGCATGGTATCATGAGGAGGTATGATTTTGAGACCTAGTCGGTCATCAAACCGCCACTTATACACCACCCTGTCACACCTACCTATCTCCCAAAAACTACCCATGTCCATCGGTCCTCTCCTAAACCCTAATGTTTTCTAAATATTATTGTTGCTGCATTGAGATCTTGCTACGTATCTTTTCTCAAGTTTAATTTCTTCTCTAAAGCATATTTGCTTTAAAAAAATTTACTGAGCCGCCACTGTTGACCATCAAACATGGCACCATTCTTCCGTCCAACATATTTTTCTTTTCTTTCATGTTAAAAATAAATAAAAATAAAACCAGTCTACTCGCAATTCAAGTGTATGTGTTGTTGGTGCATCCTAAATATTTCGCTTCCATGTTATCGAAGATCTTCATCAATAAATTAGGCTTAGTTATTTTTTATTTTATATGTTTTCTATTTCAGTCTCGAACTGCGATTTCATGCCTTCGAGCGGGGAGTGATAGAAGATAAATAGGCTGGCCGGGTCAGCAGAACTTAGGTACATTAGGGTTTATGTTTTGCACTCTTTATATTAGTGTGTACACAAGACTATAGCATCAAGTAGTACCAACTTTCTTTATTATGAAATAAAAAAATATGTACTTGCATCAATTTACATTGAATAAGGTGGTTGGAAGTTAAAAGTAAATATTGCACTCGATAGGTTTCAGACAATCAATTTATATAATACGGTGTAATTGCCACCCTCAAATTCTTTTACACAAATGTATCTCTCTAAACATTAAATTTCATCATACCCCCATACATGACATACCAATCTTAAACATTAGTCTCAACTTCCCAAGTAAACAATAAATTTATTTGTATTTAATGAAGTTTCTTATTTGAGAGTCAACATCGACAATTTTTTTCATCCGTCAAATCATTTCTCATACTCACACTAATTCGTTGTAAGCAGATAATGTTGCCCACAAATACAAGTTTGGTTAATCTCCTTCGTATTTTTACACCCGAAATTAGGTACAAAAATCACTTTCGCGTTATACATCTAATTATATATCTCAACATGCATAATTTATGTCTACATACTACTTAAAATTATGTATTTTTGGTATATGGTTTTCTAGTAATTGTATTACTTCAAAAAACATTTAAATACAACGGATGTGGGTGAAATCCCACATATCTACCTGTTACATAGACGGTAAGGCTAACATAATAAGCAAAAATACTTTTATGAATGAAGTAACTACTATAACTAGATTACCATAGACTCAAAATGACTTAAAACATAGCCTACGACTTCTTCTTCCTGCGAACCTTGATATCCCAAGCGTCACAGAAAGCCAATTGATCTTCGGTTACATCATGATCATTGCACTCATCATCATCGTCATCATATGAATCATTTGGACATCATCCTTAGTTTTCGTTGAGCGTTCGTACAAGCTCTTGGTCCCGTATCCACTCCTACTTGATTCAGAAGCCATAAAAGTCCTAGTTTCATCACAAGCATGTTCCATTTCACCCTCACTATCTTCTTCAGCATTAAACCTCAAAGAACTCAGCTGTGTACTTGTTCCCACATGTTTCAATGTCATTAGATTTCCATCATCACCTAATAGTACGAGCTTCCCCTCGAGAATTAGCTTTTCAATATCTTGAAGTTTTCTATCTAAGGAAGTTGGACATTGATTACCATTATGGTCGTCTCTTATCAAAAGCATCATTCATACTAGGTTTAACCACCTACTCATTATTCTCATGTACCTCGTCCACCTTTTTGCCCAAGCCCACAAATGGAGCCCCATTAGGTGTATTATTCGACAGACTAATAGACACATTCTCTCCATTATTTCCATCATCCAAACTGTTACGTACATCAAAAGGTTTCATTGTGTTAACCACATTAACTTCCTTGCTTAGTGGTTTGGATGTTGATGCGTCCTTTGGGTTAAGATTTGGTTTAGGATCCTCATTTTTTTATTTGTTTAGCTATAGGCCGGTAGGCCATGTTTTTGGTCACCTGAATCCGATCAAACCTCTTAGGATTAGAACCTTTATGTTTCACTTTTGTAAACACATCATTTCGGACTTTGGAACACTAGTATGCTTCGA
This sequence comes from Chrysanthemum lavandulifolium, assembly GCA_022545495.1. Lineage (NCBI taxonomy): Eukaryota > Viridiplantae > Streptophyta > Magnoliopsida > Asterales > Asteraceae > Chrysanthemum > Chrysanthemum lavandulifolium. The sequence goes on from CM040244.1 coordinate 279,322,783, forward strand.
ACATTCTGCATTCGTGTGTCCAAAAATCTTACATGTATCACATCTAGGAGATGTCCACTCGTACTCCACTCAGATGGAAGCTCGAGTACATCATGTATTGTCTAACAATGAGATAGCAGCAACTAACTGATCTTTCATTACATTATCCATATTTAATTCAATAAGTGCCCTAACATAAGTTTGTATCCCACGCGTATAAGAGTCAAGAAGCATAGGAGTACCCAATTTCGAAGCAGTTATAATTAAACCATTACCTACTTAAAATTATTTTTTTTGTCTTTTTTTTGTTATAAATTAAGCGTTAAAAGAAAGAATAAGATATTGATTTTATTGGAAGAAACATCAGCTTATATTATTTCTTAGATTTAAAGATGTTGTTTATTAGGAGAGAAAATAAGTTGTATAAAGTGAAATGATAAGGAAGAAGAGCCGATGATAAGATGAGAGTGATAAGAAAGTTTTACTTTTTCTTATCTTTTAGTGGAAAACACACTTTGGAAACATCAAAGAAAACAAGCACATTGTTGTTTACAAAATTAAAAAGAAGATTTGTTCCAACTGTTCTTTGTAAAAAAATCCATCCATTGAGATTAATGTGGGTTTGATCTCAGGTTATTTTGTTGAAAAATAAGCATTAGTCAAAAAATAATTTTTGTTTGGCAAATTTAGATTGTAGATTATTTTATAAAAATAAGTTCTTAAAAAATAATTTTCCAAAAGCAGCTTTTATAAAGATGTTGGAGATTATATTTCATTTTACAATTTTAATCTACAAGTTTAGTTAGTTTGCCAAATAACATTACACAAAAAAAAAAAAAAACTAAAATTTTATTCTATTTGAGCAGCAGCACCAGCATCAACAACAACATCTATTTTTACCAAACATACCCTTTAGGTGATGGGTTTCTAATCGTTTTATTAACTTGTATAATCTAAAAGAATTATAAACTCATAAGATACAAACACTCCAAACTACTTATGTGCCTTAAAAGGGCACAATAAGCACATAAGTAAGTGAGAAATCCTAAATACCCTTATAGTTCACAATTAAGCAGCCGAAGTGAAGGAGATAAAGTGCAAATCATATCAGGAAATGGTTTGTTAATTTCCTTCTAAAAGTAAAGCTAAAGTTAAGCTTGGCTTGATTCATGTTAACTACCTTTAATGCGCTCGTTAAATGGGTAAGCTTTGATTATTCTATCAAGGTATATTGGCATGGGTCATATGGTTCGTACATGTAAAGCAATTAAACTTTTTGTGTCACAATGTATATGTAATGCATTATCATTTTCTTTGTTTTCATATTTAAAGAAAATTCGGCTTATTATTACTGGAAGTTCAAAGTTACTATACTTAAACATTCAAAAATGTTGAGAAGTAATTAACGGAAACACATTTTCACTTATACCCAAAAACAAGCATGTCCAATTTGCCACATTATATAACAATACATCAACAGATGCCAGGCCTTTAAGTAGTTATAGCAATCAGAAAACAAATGATAACAAAACAACACAATACAACTAAAAGACTTCAGATTATATGGCAAGTGCGTGGTTAGTCACTAAGTGACTACCAAGTCATGCGTGAGTCCCATGACAACATACCAAGTCACGCTCAAAGCAAGGCCAAAAACAAGAAGATATGGTTAGTGGCTCACCTAGTTTCGGTTGACTATATGTGAGGATCCCTTTTTTGTTTTAATATTTTTTTATTTTATTTGTGAGTGTGTGTGGGGTATTTAGAGAGATATATTTTTATAATGTATGTATTTTTTATAAAATGTAAGAGTAAAATGACCATGTCCTGTGAAAGGTAAGAGGGAGTGAAGGAAAGTGAGAGTAGAAAAAAAACTAAAGAGACGCTGATGTGTAAGATGACGGTGTAATCACCATGGCCTTTAGCCTTAGAATAAGGAGATTCATGCCCCACTTTATTACAATCAATTTGAAACTATGATACTAAACTTTAGAACTCTATTTTGAACCAAGAGTACTTAATAAAAAAATAGCAAACCAAGATCACTAGTAGAGCAAAAAAGCCCGAGCTAAACCCAAACCATAGGAACTTGGACATGTGACCGACTCTACGCGGCCGCTTCTTCCAAACCAAAATGGCCCTGAGGCCAATCCCGAAAGCAACGCTAAGTTCAGTGACCACATGGCAAACCGAGACAATCCTCGGCACGTTGGTCAAAAACAAGGCATCGGGATTCTTGTCCCAAATATCATTGGATTGCGGTGATCACGCAAGCAATCAAGTCTCTGACGAGAGTCAAACCAACTACAGTGCCCATGACTCATGCCACAGCGCGGTCAAGTGTATTGTAAAATATAAAGAGAGAAGCACGCGATTAGAAGGAAATATTACAAAATACACTAACATTTTAGAAGAAACTTTTATATAAAAATCTTAAGCTAAAAGGAGGGATTAAAGAAACAAATTAATACCACTTTTGTCAAACGACATGGTTGATAGTTTGATACTTATTAGTATCAGAAGTCAAAGTAACTCTACTCAAATATTCTACAAATGTTGAGATAACTTATACCAAAAAACAAGCATGTCCAATTTGTCACATTAAATAACAATGCATCAACAGATTCTAGATCTTTAAGTAGTTATAGCAATCTCAAAACAAATGATAACAAAACAAAACAACACAATACAACTCCACTTTATTACAAACCTTGATAAGTACTAATTTTCAGAAGAAAACTCTGTTTTTAATCAAGAGTACTTGATAAGAGAAAATAGCAAACCAACATGACCCATGTCACAGCCGGGTCAAGTGTCCTGTAAAATATAAAGAGAGAAGCTCACGATTGATTAGAAGGAAACATTACAAAATACAGTATCATTTTAGTAGAAACTTTTATACACAAATCTTAAGCTAAAAGGAGGGATTAAAGAAACAAATTAATACCTATTTTCTCAAGGAGTGTCATTTAAGGTCTCGTCTCCTTCTTTGTGACGACTGTGAAGAGCTGCAAAAATATTTAAACACCAAAAAGTATTAAAGTTTTAACATATACATACTATATTCCCTATAATCAAGAAATACGAAGTATTAGGTAACACAATATTTTGCTTCTAAATTAATTATGTTCATTCACTCTAGAACATGCTGTTAATTTATAGTGACTAATGATATATAAATTTTGACTTAATTGAAATGCAAAAGTAACCATCATTTTCTTCAAACATGTTTACGAGTTATAGGTGTCGCGACATATCAATGTTTACGAGTAGGTGGTTATTCGGGTGGTGTACGGGTTTGCAGGTTTAGTTTCGTGGGTTGACGGCTCAGAAATCTTCAACCCAATTAATAGGAATTGTTTAAGTAATCGGGTCAAGTTTGGTAATCCTAACTTGTTTACACATAACTCGTACATACCCATATAATCCGTTTATCTAAATGGGTTGACGGTTTAAACATATTACATAGGTTAAATGGGTTGGCAGATCAACCGTTAACCTATTAACCAAAATAACCTCGTTACTTAATCATATATTTAATTTTAGATGCTTAAAAAATTAATAAACAAGTTGGTGGGTCGACTCGGTTAACTCAACCCAAACTGGAACGCAACCTATTTAATAAACGAGTTACGTGGGTAGACCTGAACACGGCCTAAAACCTTTTTCTAGTCTAAATGGTTAAATGTTTACTTGTTGTTTAAATTATTACGATTTTTTTCCTTTTTGCATTATTATACATCTATACTACAAGAGATTATAAATAGCACGAGGCGTGACGTGGCGGTATGACCAAGCCTCACCGCTTAACGGTCAAGGCTAAGCTTTTACGTTTATAAGATGTTGCATAAGCCAACATCGAATATGAAAAATATTTATACATCTATATCATATTCCATATATATCGAGTTTACAAAAAGCATTGTACATAATGCTTAAGGTTAAGAAACTATCCTTACATGTAATATTTTTTATTTTTCCAAAAATTCTTTTATCAAAGTTGAATAAAAAAAAACCCGCCACGCCTCACGCCTTATCAGATATTTTCCGTCTCATCTCACGCCACACTTATAACCGACGCTTTGGTCTAATTTGTAACGTGGATGTCACGCCTTAGCAGCGCCTTGACGCCGCAATAACACGCCTTTAGAACCATGATACTACACTACTAACTACTAAACCACTTATAAAGAGTCTACGCATTTTTACTTATATTATTAAAAATGTGAAAGGTTAAATGATTCTACCCAAGTGTGCATATACAAATGTGAAAACCACCGATAAAGAGTCTAAGCATAAGCATATCTTGCAAACGATAAATCATTAAGCGACGAAAAATACAATATCGCGACGAGAATTTATTTTATCTTTTAGTATATGGGAATTTCGTATACTTTCGATAAGCTTTTTTTTCGAGTTTTGTTTTAGTATAAAAATCACATGTGATTTCTCCAGACGTAAATTTCAGCACTTACAAAAAAATGTGTAAAAAAAGTTCCTCAAAAGTATATATAAATAGATGATTTAATTTTCGTCGTGATGATATGTTTCTTTTCACGTAACGATTAACGGTTTACGAAATATTTAATTTTTAAAAAAAGGGTAAAAGTTTTTTGTCTTTTATTTATTTATTTATTTTTTGATAATAAATGGATGTCCAACATTGTTTCGAGAATATTAGAACATTTCTCAATGCGTCTCTCAAGGTTGCATTGCATCATCACTTTCCACGTTGCCCATTTCTACACTTATAGATGGGGAAGAATCAATGCTAGATTCACACATTATCAAGGAACATTGTACAGGTTTTTAGCGTGTTGGATAAAGAAGAGTAAAATATATATCAAGTCCTTTCCAGCTTTAAAGGCTTAAAAGACTTCACGTATTTGACTAACATTAAAGCAATTCAACGACCCACCCAACTTACATTAAGACCTTTCCAGGTTACATCTTCAAGTTAATGTATTGCACAATCACCAATGGAAACTCAAAATGTAATGGCCTTGGACAAAAAACATCTATCTATATCTAAAACTTGGGTGAGTAAAGGCTAAAGCTGGGATGATTAATAGCAATATCTTTACTTTGAGTAATTTATTTATCGGGTCTTTGATCTTTTACCCGAACAAAAAAAAAGCTACTTATAAACCAACTTATAAACCGGGTATTGAAGTAGTTGAGTGAGTTGCTTTTAGATCAATTTAAAGCCCTGTTCGTAAAGGTTATACCTCAAGGACATATGTAATACACGTCACGATTTTAAACCGCCCGGTTGTGGTCTAACTTCAATGCATGCCACATGAGAGGTAAACCACGTTGCGCCTTGATAAAGTCGGAAATTGGAGAACATGATTTGAAGTGAAACTAGAGAATCATATTCCATAGATTTTCAGAAAATCAAATACATCTCTGAGTCTCTTGAGTTCATAATTTTATGAGGGCATCGAGACTCAAAACAATAAATGGTTGTAGCAACATCAGTAATCAGTTGGAACAAGAGAGTGCAAGACCTTATCAATATATACATATTTAACGATATTTACATGTGTTGCTTAGATGGTGCAGTGTACAATTAAACCCTAAACCCTACACCCTAAACCCTAAACCCTAAACCTGGTTTCTAATGCGAATTGTAATGAAAAATACTTTTTAATCTATTCTATAAATAGAAAAAAGTATTGGAAAATACATAACCTGTACTTGGGGGCTTTTGTATTGGCGTCGTTTTTGTTCCCAAATAAAGACGGGTTCTCTTTTATTTTCAATTCGCTTATCTTCGCTTCTCCTTCCTTCCTTCCTTCTTATCTGAGTTAGAGCTGTTGTTGCTCGCCCTTTTTCTTCCGGTTCTCTTTAAATCAAGCAGCGATGGTGGTTAATCGGTCTACTTTATTTTTCGGCAACCACACGGCGGCGGTGGTTATTTCTTCTCCCAATCAATACGGTGATCTCTCTTCTTCGCACAACCGTATGTCTTTCTCTCTTTCTTGATTGAATCAATCGGTCTGTTTTCTTCTTGATTGACCGTGTATGCACGATCTATTTCTACTCTTGATTGATTCCACGAATCAATCGGTTTCGCTCTACGGTTCGAATCCTTTGGCTCGATGCCAGCTGTTAGTCTAATCTCTATCTATGAACAATCGAATAAAAGTATGCTAAGTTTATTTGATATAATACAATCGTTACAAATCGAGACTTGGTTTTGGGTATTTATACTTTTCTAACCGACACCTTACTAGCCGACATAACGTTTCTAAGATAGCGCCATAACCGAAAATAAGCGTCATTCGGTTATAGGCTTTGTTTTGACACACTAGGACCTATACTTTACACTTTACATAAGCGACTCTAAATACTTGACTTTCATGTTTGACCTTCATGGATTAGATAAATTAGTATCCAATATAAGGTTATCTTGCGTGTTTGACTAACAAGGAACTTCAGTATTTTATACATGAAATGACACGGAACATTTAGCTGATTCTTGTACAAAAGCAATTATTATCAGTTATCGGGATACGATTTTATCAGTTATTGTGATTTGTGCTTAGATAAAAGTAAAACTATATATGTTAATAGTCGAATAGACCCTAAAATCCTTAGAATGAGATATAAGCGAATCCAAACACGAACATGTCATTATTAAGCTACTGATATGCTTGTGCTTATAAGGACAAGCAAGCATAAGCAAAAAACATGATATAATTTTAGTAGAAAATCTAGAAATTAAAAAAAGCATATGTTCCCTAGCTAGTAGGAGGAGCAAGGTGTTTAGGAAACTCCATAATAATCAACCAATGATTATAATCACATCACGTAACATATATAATAATAGTCTCTCTTGGTTCCTACTCGACTTTTGTGTTTGAGTTTTTAAAATAATGCATGGGTTTATTCAATTGAAGAATGATGATGGTTGTAAAATAGGGTTTATTGAGATGAGTGTAGCCATTGGAACTATTGGAATTGTTACCATATTTGAAAATTTTACTATATTCTTGTAACATTGTGATTCTATGAGTACTTATTAACATTTTAAATAAGTTTTTAACATTAAATGGTATATATTCTAAAAAATCCGTAAATGGGTAAAGGTGTTTTAATATACCCTTTATAGCGGATCTTTACCATATTTGAAAATTTTACTATATTCTTATAACATTGTGATTCTATGAGTAATTATTAACATTTTAAATGAGTTTTTCACGTTTAATGGTATATATTTTAAAAAATCCCGTAAATGAGTAAAGGTGTTTTAATATATCCTTTATAGCGGATTTTTACTATATTTGAAAAGTTTACTATATTATTGTAACATTTTGATTCTATGAGTATTTATTAACATTTTAAATGAGTTTTTCACGTTTAATGATATATATTTTAAAAAATCCGGTAAATGGGTAAAGGTGTTTTAATATACCCTTTATAGCGGATTTTTACCATATTTGAAAATTTTACTATATTCTTGTAATATTGTGATTCTATGAGTATTTATTAACATTTTAAATGAGTTTTTCACGTTTAATAGTATATATTCTAAAAAATCCGGTAAATGGGTAAAGGTGTTTAATATACCCTTTATAGCGGATTTTTACCATATTAGAAAATTTTACTATATTCTTGTAACATTGTGATTATATGAGTATTTATTAACATTTTAAAGGAGTTTTCACGTTTAATAGTATATATTCTAAAATGTACCCTAGAACAACTCGACGGACACCCTTTCGGAGGGTGTTTACGCAAGTGCCATAATATTTCCCTTTGACCGAGTTTCTACCTTTGTATTCAATTTCGTGCTCTCCTAGTTCGATAGCCTATTTAGCTATTCTTCCGGATATCTTGACGAAAGTATACGCTTAATTGGTTGTCGATAAGCATGGTTATGGGGTGAGCTTGGAAGTACCTTGAAGGCGTCTCGCAACATGGACCAAGGCCAAAATTAGCTTCTCGGTCTTTGGATAATTTAGCTCGACTCTGTCTCTATTGTAAAATTGGTCAAAGCGGCCGATTAATCCGCGATAATCGCCGATCGCTCGATAGCGCATTGGTTTATCATAATCGGCCTATTTAATCGGTTTGCTCAAAGATCGCTTAAAAATCGGTCAACAAACCAATTAATCGCACAAAATCGAACAAAATCGGTCTAATCGGATAAAATCGCTTACAAATCGATCAACAAAATCGATTAAAATCGACAAATAACTTAAAAATCGGTCAACAAACCGATTTTTAATTATTGTTTAATTGTTAAATGTTTAATTGTTGTTTAACTTATTACATCACTCGGTTGACCGATCAATGAGGATTTTGCGAAATAGACCATGGTTCGAACCTAACTCATGGCTAATTAGATCATTGGGATAAGAGCTCATCACATGAAGCCGGGTCCTTGAGGATGGAACTGGTTGGTATCAAAATATGCCTGGGATGAGGGTATACCCACCGATATACACCTTTCGCATTACAAGTATAGACCATATCTTGATGATAAAAGTCATAGGTTTCTATGATATCAATGTCACACATAATTATACATCTCTCAAGGTTGCATTGCATCATCACTTTCGACGTGTAAGGTGCTCATTTCTACACTTATAAATGCCATATTTCAAATCACACCAACCAAACACATTAAAGCCGAGAAGATGGGGGAAGAATTAATGCTATATTCACACATTATCAAGTAACAGTCTACGGGTTTTTAGCTATAAATACTTCACGTATTTGACTAAATATAAGCAATTCACGACCCACCCAACTTACATTAAAACCTTTCCAGGTTACATCCTCAAGTTAATGTATAGCACAATCAGCAATGGAAACTCAAAATGTGAGGCCTTGGACGAAAACATCTATCTATATCCAAAACTTGGTTGAGTAAAGGCTAAAGCTGGGATGATTAATAGCAATATATTTACTTTGAGGCATGCATGTCTTATGTGTGTACAAATTGTCTTTTAACTCATCGACTCCCTTCTTTGTGTTATTTTATGGTTATGAGATAATTATCATGTCTTAGGTTTGTTTAACATTTTATATCTAAATGGGATGACAACGATAAATATATAATGTATAACCATAAAAGATGTGAATGTCACACAACGTGTGATGTCTATACTAAACCTAATTAAAAATGAGTTTAAGCCTAAAATAAAAGCTACTTATAAACCAACTTATAAACCGGGTATTGAAGTAGTTTAGTGAGTTGCTTTTAGATCAATTTGTAGCCCTGTTCGTAAAGATTATACCCTCAAGGACATATGTAATATACGTCCTGATTTTAAACCGCCCCGGTGGTAGTCTAATTTCCAATGCATGCCACATGAGAGGTAAACCGTGTTGCGCCTTGATAAAGTCGGAAAGTTTAGAACATGATTTGAAGCTGAAACTTGCATAATCATACTCTATAGATTTTCAGAAAATCGGATACATCTGAGTTTCGTGAGTTCATAATTTTATGAGGGCATCGAGACTCAAAGCAATACATGGTTGTAGCAACATCAGTAATCAGATGGAACATCAAGAGAGTGCAAGACCTTATCAATATATACGCATTTAACGATATTTACATGTGTTGCCTGGATGCTGCAGTGTATAATTAAACTCACAACAAATGTGGAAATGTATTCATGTGTTCCGCCGATCTCGTGAATAACCTTTTTAATGACTTGCCCAAAAGCCCAAAGCCTTTGGTAAAGTGACACCATACTTCATCACTCGGAGCTCTGCATAAATTTTACAAACTCATAAATAATTGGATTTACTCGCACTACTACACAAACTATTTTCCGGAACTTACAATTCGAATATAACAGTTTTTAAAAGAGCATTAAATCGCTCCATTCTACTTAGTTACGATCTCCAAAAATAAATTATATCTTATTTTATAAAGGTTTAGGATTTTAGATAATGTCATTATTTTAAAAGAAAAATAACTTAATGAAAAACTTAGTTTTCTGAATATTGCTTAGACCCATATAGCCCGCTTAAAAAACCATTGGTGGAAAAATTTTTGTTTCATACCTTGTGTTTTGGCCATTGTTAAAAGATAGTAAACTAAGTCATATAGTTCCGGTTTACGTGCACGATCGTCGCTCAAAGTTGTTTGACATTCATGTCGTTGATGCAATCAAACGCTTTTTCACCACCGGACACACAATACAGGACATGTTGTCTTAAAGCGTCCATGTCTTGTGCTTGAGATCCTCTATTTTTTAATCCATACAACATTATTCTGCCCGACTCGCTAACTACAATATTGGATGGCTTTAAATCACCATGACATATTTCCCTTTGATGCAGTTCATGGAGTCTTAAACTACCTGGCTATAAAATAAAAGGAAATTCTGATTATAAAAAGATTTAAATAATCGAAGTATAAATAAACTTCGTTACACTTAGAGCATTAGGTACCTTGGAGGCGTCCCGCTGGTGTCGTGAGGAAAAGTTATGTCACATCAACACTTTTTCTCATAACATGAGAATCCACCATAACACCAAAAACACTCCTCCCTCTTATGACACCAGATTGTGATTCTGGTGTCATCGTGCACCCTTAGACCCCACATATTATATTTTATTTTTATATATTTAAATAAACAAACGTTTAACTAAAATTAAGATTTTATTAATAAAAACATTACATTAATAAATATCCATTGTACTCATATCCATTAATAAACATTACATTAATAAAAAAATGGGATTTCACTCATATCCATTGTACTTAAACGTATTTTTGGTTAATATATTTATCAGGGTGCAGGATTACTCCCCTTTACCAAAAAAAAAAAAAACATTACATTAATAAATATGCATCCACGAATAATATTATGTGTTAACAGCTAGGAAGCGAGTTATGTGTTAATATTCTATTTTTTCGTGAATTGGTACATGTTGGTAAGGCCAATGCTAATAGTGCGTTGCACACCCAACCAACCGAACAACCCAACGCGTTCCTCCCCTAGCACAACCCACCCCAACCGGTCACACCCGGCAATTTCATTGTTTGGTTTGTCGACCAACGAAACAATTGCACATCTCCATATTTATTTTCTAGCCGTTTGGGTGCAACATATCACAAACAACTATCCTTTCTCCAAACCACAACTATATTCAAATCGTTCTTCAGTTCCATCGTACTATTTGTATATACATGCTATAAACTTTAGCAATTTATTCGATGTGGTGGTTAAAAATATGGTTTGGATTTATTTTGAGTTTTAGAAAACAGGTTTACTTTAACTTAAAACCTCAAGAAAAAACTCTTGATCATTGGAGATAGAAATGTTTTCTTTTTCTCATTTATGGATCTTTAGTAGGCATAGAAACTTTAACCAGAGTGGTTAGATTAGATTTACCTGATACGAAAGAGGGGCGTAGTCAGAAACTTTTTTCCTTTTTACTTTAAGGAGGAAATTAAGTGCGTGTGTAAGTCCTTAAAAAACACTATAATTTATAACTATGTAAATATTTTGCAACAAATTTAGTCATATATTATATAAATTAAAATATAGTGATGCACAATTATAGAACAATAATAATTCCTAAGTAAACTTTTAAATTGACTAAGGAAGTATACCATTTTTTAAGTTGGGGCAAAAGTGAATACAAGGTACAATATTAGCATATTAGGCTACATTATAATATGATTCCTATGTACAATTTATAAGGCTTTGTGGATAGGTCATGGTCTACCTTAAATTCGAAATATTATTGAAACATGATGGAATTTGTTATTTATAAATTTCTACGATTTTTTACTAATGAACGATGTTGTAAAATCGGTCCAGCGGTCGATTAATCAGCCTTAAACGCGATCGGCCATTAACCGCCCGATTTTCCATAATCGGCCTATTTAATCGCTTTGGTCAAAAATCGGTCAATAATCGGTCAACGGACCGATTAATCGGTCAAGATCGGAATAATCGGTCAACGGACCGATTAATCGGTCAATAATCGGTCAACGGACCGATTAATCGGTCAATAATCCGATGTTTGTAACTTTATGTTAGAAACTTAGAACTATATTTATATTTGAAAATTTTTCACTATAAAAATTGCAATCCGATTAATTCCCGATTAATCCCCGCCTAACCGATTAATCGCCAGGCCCTACCCAACCGCCTCACGAGCGCCTAGCGATTTTTACAACCTTGCTAATGAAATGACGTTAAAAAAACGTTAGCCAAGATATGTCTTAAAGTGTTTGAGATGTTTGGTTGCTAGCCGTGTGTTAATTTTTTTTGGGTAAAATAGACTTACACCCTGGTAAAATATATTAAAAAAAAAACGTTTAAAGTACAATAGAATGTGGTTGAAATGGCACATTAGAATCAAGCAACCGCTTGAAAAACTAGATCAGTTATGACATGTCATAAATGAACAACTAGTTACAAACAACTCGAATAACCTCTAAAAACATAAAAAGACATGCAAAACAAATTAACAAATCCACATAAAAGATTACTTCTTTGAATGACCTTGAAGCTTGAAATCAAACTATTGTTAAATTCCTCAAATTGCATAGGTAAGTCATAGACACGGCGCATAATCATCGAGAAAGATAGCCTTTAAGCTCGTTATGTCCTCCTGTTGATGAAAAGTAGCGCCCATAAGATCATTTGGCTCAAACACCTCATCATCACTATCTCGAATCAACCACTTCACCCACCTTAGATAATGGGTTGCCTTCATTCACCATGAGCCACGGAATAGGTTTACCATTATCATCCACAAAGGTAGCTTTCTCATTAATAATAAACTTTTCAAACTTCCCAATTTTCTCAACAATAGGAGTGTTCTTCAAAGGCGAGGGAGAAGTAGTTTTGGAAGAACTACTTTATTGTTAATATCATCTTTAAAAGTACCCGAATTAACGTTCACATCAATAATCTCATCCACCTCACTATCACTATCAACAACCTCTTTAGTACCGCCCATATCAGCCGACCAAATCCCATCACCCGTCTTAAAAATATTGTTATCATTACTAAAAGCATCAAAAGAATTTCTCAACGAGACCATGTCAATAATGTCATTAATATAGGGCTTTTTAACGTTAGAAACCCTAACGGGCTTATTAGGCTCATCAACACAATTAGTATGCTTATCATTCGATTGCTTAGCAACCTCAGATTTGTTCACTTGCTCATTAGTACCAACATTAGTAGAACTAGAGGGAGAATATGACGTACCAATATTAGGATCAACATTAACTTGGGACGTAGATGCACCATTAGTTGGTTTAGAAATATGTCTATAATAGTATTGAACCTTTGGTTTTTGCAAACGCACACCATCAACTTGCCGAGCAGGTTGTTTACCTTTCCCTTTCTTCCTATCAACTTCGATAAAACCATCCTCATTAACTGAAGGTTTCTCAACCGTTTTCACTCTCTTAGGACATCCATCATCTTTATGATCAAAAACTTTACATATCTCACACCTAAGCGGCCTCCACTCATATTCAATATCTAATTTTTCATCGCCTCCACTCATATTCAATATCTAATGAGCGAGCCATTAGGATACGGGATAGCAACAACAAGAGAATCAAGTAAAGCTTTCTTAGATGACACCTCCACTAGAGCACGAGCCATATGAATTACGAATTCTACCTAATTAAGACACATCGAACTTGTGTAGGAATCCAACATAATTGGACGACCAATTTGTGTAGTAATCAAACTAAGACCAATCTCAAAATAAGCAACAACCGGAACACTATGGATTTTCACCCAAACAAGAGCTGAAGTAATATCATCTTTAGTAAGTTCCGAGTTAGGAGTCCAAATATTCAAAAATATAGGCACTAAACGAATCAACCATGGACCTTCTTCCAAAACCCTCTCCATTCCATCTTTGGTTGCAAATTGAAACAAGAAAAAGCCATTATTAAGCATAACCTTTTGCAGACCAAATTTAGCCCAAGTATTCCTAACACAATTTTCGACGATTGGGAATGCAAGTCTCTTACCAATGAAGTAACCTTAAAGAGTATTAGCGAACCAAGAACTTAGCTCATCAAATACATCGATTGGAATAGTGACATTAGTTCCAGCCACACAATAATCATTCCTCATCTCCGAAAAATCCTCACAATTTTCTTAGGAGTTTTATCTTTAAGCACATCCATGACGAGGAGGTGGAACCTCATTGAGTACTTTTTTTGTCATATTTAAATCACTATCAACTCGATTCTTATCATTAATACTGTTTTGTCCAATGTCATAGCCAATTTAGTCCCATCAAACGAAGTGGAACCTTGAGTTCTCTTATGATGCACATTCACATCTCTAGTATTACCATCAACATGAGACTTACTATCAACATTACTTATACTAGTTTGATCAGCCAAACTAGTAAAAGACTCCTTAATCGAACCACTCCCACTAGATTTAGAACCTTTGGAAGCAATATTGTTTTTTACAAACCCTTTTTCCTGTTGGAATTATATAACATGACATTCAAATAAATAACTACAAAACATCAAAGTATTCAAGCGGAAGCGTATAGGATTTATTAATGAACAATTAATTAACATAAAAAATATCGTACCTTTTCTTGATTCTAGCCAAACAAGAATCAAATCCACAAACTAGCAATTGGATGAACCCTAATTAGGGTTTATAGGATTATGTGAATTACCCTCACCGTTTTGTAATTCAATCCAAGATAATAACAAAAGTATGTTATTACTATGTTCTTGTACACACGCATTAAACCGAATTAAAGTAATGCTAGTTTTATCAAACAAATAACTTGGTTTGTGGAAAAGTTTTGGATCGACACCTATGACGGTGGACGATCGGTTTGAGAACAAAACACATACAAAACAATTTTTAGGGTTTAGCTAATGAGCACAAGAGATGGAAAAATAAAACCCCAAGCCTTGTTTATATACCCAAGCAAACTTGGTGAACAAGTTGGTTTTCTTTCCTTGTTTTGTGTCCCTAGGCGATCGGTTAAGGAGTCCCCAAAGGATTCGGAACCTTCCCAACTTTTGCAATTAGATCCTTTTCCATAAACATTTAACGACCGTTAGTCCATTACATTAATTACTTAACGTCCGTTAGTTATTTCGTTTAATAAATAAATAAATATAACGTTTATATTTAATTATTAACTTTAAATTCTCATACGTAAAGTGTGCAATCCCATAGTCTCAAGTTCGATCCTAACACGTCTATTAATTTATTGTCCATAAAACCAACGGCTCCCACTGGACATATCTTAATAGAGTGATCACATTCGGTTAGCGTCTAGCAACACTTGATGCCTCTAGTACAACTCGAGCAAGGCTCTGGAAAACCTTTAATGATTTCTCATTATTATTATCTTTTGTTTCTAATACCATGTTAAATAAAGATACGAAATTAAGTCATTCTTTATCCAACTATTCATTTCTCGTTATAAGTGATTGAGCATGATTACCAAATCTTGAACATATTCGGGAGATTTTGGGTGTGGCCACAAACATCTTGTCAACCCTACGAGGGCCCAGAAGATTAAACTCTAAATAAATTTGAAAGAACAAATTCTATCTTGACTACGAGAATAACCCACAAACTTTGCAACACTTGAAACAACCCTTATGACTACCGAGCCACGTATAGCGTTAAGTTGTTCCACAGTGCACTACATTCATGACACTTATCCGGTATCTCAAGTCCGAGGATAACTATTCATAATTCAATTAACAACAATATCCATAAAGTAAATTATGTAGTTGGGATAAGTCCTATATTCAATTCATTGAATATCATCCGAAATTGGTATGCATTCTCATCAATATACTTTCAAGTATATTCTACCATATCTCTCGATTTGTCTTAGTTTAATGATACTCCCATATCATTAATTGACAACAGACGATTTAGAATAAATAAATTTATTCACGGATTAAACATGCAAATATAGGATACAATATATTATAAAATCAAACATACCAAGTACTTGATTTATTATAACAATTGTTTAACATCCTTATCCAAATACCAAATAGATCAATGCATGAAAATTCCAGTTGATGAATTATGCCTCAAGTAATGACAATCATAATTGTTGACAAGGCATAAATCAACCAACTTGATCTATCGTAATTTGAGAATACTTATTTCAAGAATTCAATTAATGAAGTCCTTGTATGTGCATTCAACAATCCATAATAATTCATAAAGTGTGTGACATCCTCTATCACCAATTTATGACAATTAAACTTCAAACATTTTTAAGTTTAAAGTATTCTTATTCTTTTAATGTATAATGCAACTGCGCTCTTAGTAGCACAACTAGTTCACATGGCCATTAACAAGGATGAAATCCTACCATGACTAGTATTGAGTGTCATCTCAATTAAACCAGCATCATTGTATGCAAACAACAATATGCTCATTAAAACTCCGTAAACTTTAATATCTTATTGTGTAATGTTTTATGTCTTCCAAACATTCAAGTATGAAGCTGATGACAATTTTCACAACAATTGACATATTGTTCATCCATAGAATCTATGAGCAATTCCAGGTTGAGGATGTAATTCTTTTAGAATATTCATTACACAAGTTATCTAATAACTTTTAGTTAGATATCAATGTTGTCAAATCACTTCTTATTCAAGAATGATACAACAATTTTAATACACAACATGATGTACATGATGAATCTATGTGTCAAACTTAGATTTCATTCATGTTCTATCTTGTCAAAAGATATTTATCCATTTCCCAAATGATATATCATGTTTTATTAGAATCATTTATTTTACTGCTCATGTTTATTAACAATAAACATATATTTCAAGGTTGTATGTTTTAATTCTTAAATCTTACAAGTGAAGTTTCATTCCAATCTAAGACTTAACATTTAGCTTACAAGGAATGTTGCTTACTATATGTTATACAACATATAAGATTTAAGAAACTTAACATAATACTCCCACTAGCTTTCAGGAATACTTAAAATTTATCTTATTTTAATTATAAATGGAAAATGAGATTTAATAATTAAATATAAGAATAATTTCATAGATGCATGCATTTATCCATTCATGAATTATTTGCACTTCGTACACTTTCAAAGATTATATGAATTCAAAAAACCTTTCAATTACTTACCGTCCTCGCACAAGTAATTTCTCAAGAAAGAGTTTTGATATTCCATTGTCATATTTCATATGAATGAAAACAAGTATGACAATTATCATCTTCATATATTTAATATGTCTTAGGGAAGAATGTTCAATCACAATTAATTGCTTAAATATGATTAATACTCTTGTCATAAAACCTGCATTAAATATGTGTACAATTTTGTCCATATGATTTCTACATAGAAATTCAAACCACTAGGGTTTTCATCTCTTTGAAGTAACTCATTTCCATTCTCTAGTCTAACTATTAAGATAAACCAAATTTCCAAATTGATTATCTTTATGGATGACATCTTTAACATTCATAGTATGAGTAATTTACCCAATTCAATATTTGGTAATCTATCATAATGATTATCGGTTTACTATAATCCTCAGAACTCATATTTCTCAAACATATAAGTTAAATATCCGAGATATCTTTGCAGATCTATGAATGAAAATTCCATCATCATGAGGTCTATCAATTACATGTCTAACCTCATCATGATATTTACTAGTGTGTTTTAGAAGATTATGTATCTTGTAATTTTATCTTTCAAGATAAAAACTCCCACTTGCCTTTTGTAATATATAGACTATCTATATATACCTAGCAATTAGAACAAAACTACATTGTTCTCTATTTGGGACATTACAAATACACATTGATAATTATTGACATTAGTTTGTTAATAACCTATTCATAAGTAGTTTAACAAATTCAGAATCTTCAACTTTAAAACTTAATGTGATTCATCATATTCCATAATGAAATGGTGTTTTATTAATCTTCTAGGTTGGAGTCATATTGAGTATATTCAATCCATACTCAATATTCTAACCTTGTTACCTTTTAAAAAAAATTATGGTTATCTTGAATCAAACAAATCAAATAAAGTTTGATCCTCCTAACTGAACATACCATCAACTTGTGGTATTCATTAGAATTTAATATTGTAAGACAATCTAACAATATATAAGATAAACATATTCCTTTTGGCTTATCTATTTACCAACTAAGTCAACTTAATGGTATAATAGACTTTCCAAGCCAATTACATGCTTTATAACACAAGTACCTTTAACCAAGTCACTTCATATCCATGTCTCATCAAGAAAACATAAACATTATAATCCCATTATACGTTATAAATCATTGATCAACTCAATGACTTCTTGTATATGTCTTAATTAAAAACATAACAAGTTAACGTCTTACTTTATTATAAGTCTTAAAAGACTTTATGTTTATGTCTTTACAATGAATCATAAACATGTTTAACTAAAGTAATTATGAACACAACTTTTGGTTTCAATAGTAATTTCAAGTTAATTTATTTACTTCACAATAATGTAGGACTACATTATTTTTCATTTATGTCATTCCAAAATTCATAAATAAACAAATTAAAGTAGTATTAGATTACTTCATTTATGTCATTCTAATAATACATAAATATCTAAGTTGAAGTAGTCTTATATATCATTTTGACACAAGTTCTAAATACTTGTCTAATTTAGAAACTGCAAATATGTCCATGCAAGATCTGACTTCACATAGAGATTTACTTTGTTGTTGCAATCTCGCCAAGTTCTCACATGACGTAAATTGCAACACCAAGTGTTTCTTGAATTAGATATGTACAAGTTATATTAGAATGTTGGTCTCTTACCTTGCAGTCAAGAGAATCCATTAAATCATATACCTATATGTTGTCCCTTGCACACAATATAGATTTCTCCCACTTGTGCATTGAACAACATCATGTATCAGATAAACAACCCGACATATGTTTGTTTATGTGACTAATATGATTGTGTCATTGATATTAGCATAACTAGTAGATGTAGAACCACTTCATTGTCTAATAAGAAAACGTTCATGACTATCCTTGAAAACATAAGTGTCTACAAGTGGAAAGTAATTATCTTAAGACATTCTAGAGATAATCTGGGTTACTACCAAGATGACAAAGCTTGTAACTCCCACTCAATAAGAGATCATTACATTAATTCCTTATTCAGTAATAAGAACACAACACTCTCACTGGATTTGACAACATTGTAAGTGTTTCATTAACCAGTGAAAGAAAATAGTGTATTATTTACTTCCTACACCTTTGAGAAAGTCCATACATAACAATTACAAATGTACTTAAAAAAAATGTATTCTACTATGTAGATGATGAATTATTCATCAATGCTATTAACTTGAAATAATTGGGCATGCAATTTCTTTCTTAATAGTTCTACTATTCCAACAATTGTAAGTAGTACTTTTAAATGGTCAAAACAAAACAACTAGATAAAATATGCTAGTTTGTCTTTTACCAATTATACGATAATTAGTCTAGTTTAATTTAATAACTCGGAAAATATGCAATTTTCTCAACTATTGAAATTTTCATACGAGTTATGTATTTAGAATTTAGACAATTCTAATTGTCCTATCATACCTTTCTTCATTCATGAAAAGGAATAGGATTGAATCTCACTCTTTCGCGTGAAAAGAGGACTAGGTTTATTCTTTTAGTAACGTTGACTCTACTAAAACCCTTACAAGTGTAGATCAATTTTACCGGTACAAGAATAACCTACGTTTACGGTTTAATGTTGCATTAATACATTTAAAGAATTAGCAAAATTCAATTTTAGTATTTTCGATAATTAAACTTTTCAAGAAAATAAAATACCCAAGGTAATATTCATATAACCATAGAATTTTCTAAAACTAGGATCCAATTATCGTAGTTCCATTACATCGAGTTGATCGCTAGTGTGAAAGCACATAATAAGGTGTCTGTCGAACATTAATTGGCAAACAATTTCCAACTCCTAGATCATTATGGGATTTATATTTTCCAACGCTATTGCAAATATAAACATGTTTCATCCCATCTTATGCCATTGAGTCCAAGTCTCACTTCCTACTCAACTTAAGTGTCTAACTTAAAGAACTGCAAATATGTCCATGTAAGGTCTCACTTTACATAGAGATTTACCTCTCCATCACAATCTAGCCAAGTACTCTCATGACATAAATTGCAACTTCAAGTGTTCCTTTTAATTAGATGGCATATAACTTAATTTAAAAGGGTACTAGTTTTGATTTTATGTGGTCAAATCAAATATTTACAAAGATGTCATGCATTCATCTTGTAGCATAATTTTAATAAAAACTTTTATTACCAATTCATAAAGATCAAATTATCAAAGTTTTTGATTGAGGTATTGGGTTCACTAATCAAGGAATTTAGTGTTAATTATCATCCATTATACCGTACTTTTGCATAAGTGTAAACACTTAGTGTTTCGGATAATTACCACCAGTGGCGCATGAAATTAAAACTAATTCGCCCTTAAGATGAGCTTGTACATTATATGGCTTACTAAGTAGCTCCATTCGAACTTACAGAGGAGGCGAGGACCGGTAAGCGCAAACGCATAACCTTAGACATCCATTCGATTGTGATTGTGCGCACTTCTTAAATAACCCCTTTATAGTTCATTCGAATGGGTGAGCCGTTCGGTCATTGTACCAAAGTCACCAATCAATTAAACTATTGAAAACTTAACTCTTCCAAAACAAATCAAATTTCGCCATTGTTTAGTCGTATTATTTTCTATTCAAAATTACCCTTTGCTTAAAAGCTGCTCTAACATAATAAACAAACAAGTAATAAATAAAAATAAACTACTACAAAACAATGCACACATAATAAACAATTTATACGTGTAAACAAGTAGCCACATGCAACTTATTCGATAAAACCCTATTAATAATCAATATCTAGGTTAAATTAATGTATATATTAATTTAGGGTTTCACTCCAACATTAGAAAGTGAGCGCATACATCGATGAATCGATTACGTAAACCCTTAATTAAATTATACCAAATTGCACATAATTGATTCATTAATATTTTATAATTGAGTCTTCCCCAATTTAAGATTTATCGCAAATAAATATGTCATAACAATTAAACAATATCAAAGCAACTTATCCATGACTAACATGCATGTATAATCATGGATACATCATAACAATTATACAAATAGTCATAAGATCGCATAAAAAATTCCATGACACATAACAAATTTATTCATGAATTAATCACGTAATCAATATATTAATTCTAGGTTTGAAAAATATAAATCCCATATAGATCCGTGTTGAATATGAATGGAAACCGCCTAGATGTGAGAAATGTCGTATTTGGACATACTTTGGTGGATTGTCCTAAGGTTGTGATTCATTGCTCAACCTCATAAGGATGTAAGTGATGGTTTTCGATCGTTAACAATAAGAAGAAGGAAAACAAGTTGGGCGAATCCGGGTCGAGGAGGTTCTACTAAATGCGTGGTGGGCAAGCATTTTGAATATCGCCCAAAAGCCTCCTCCTGAACCCAAGAAAGTAAATGTCGGTAAGACGATGGCTTCTAATGTGGCTAGTTCGAGTGGAACCAGGATCACTACGTCTAATCAAGTATGATGCTCTTAATATGGACGATACATATGTGGATAATGGTCGTACAATGGAGGTTAATGAGGATGAGTCGATTAAGGCGGTTATCGACACATGTTCCGCCATGAGTGATTCAATGGGAACAATAGATGTTGGTTCTACTCCCATAGTTGAGAAAATTGGTAAGCTTGAAAACTAATTATTGATGGAAAGCTACTCTTGTGGATGATGATGGACTACCTATTCCGTCTACCTCTTCTACTAAAGAGCTAACCCTTTTTCTAAAGTGGGAGAGATTGAGGTGTCGATTACTCAAGATGAGGTTGTTGCTAACCCATTTGATGAGTCTCTAATATATTTAGCGGTGGCCGGAGTTTGAAGATGACTATGATGAATATGACTTGATGACTATGCAAAGCAGTTCGTGATCTTCCAGAATTTGGATAACTTTAATGCCATGTATGGCACAAAGTTTCAAGGTCCTAGGAAGTAATCTTATTTCGTTGTGTCATTTGTTATCATTTGAGTAGTGGTTTGTTTTCTTGTATAGAAAATAGGAAGTATCTTGTTATGTAAGCTCTATGCCTATGTAACGGGCTGATATATGGGATTTCACTCATATACATTGTACTTAAACGTTTATTTGGTTAATATATTTACCAGGGTGCAGGATTACTCCCCTTTACCCAAAAAAAAAATTCTAGGTTTTAATAAGGTTAGCAAACAATTTTCAAAACCCTAAAAACTTAATGTATGTGTCGACCAAAAAAAAATAGGGGTACGCCCAATTAACTAAAAATCGACCAAACAAAAATTAAACATAAACCCTAGATAAACATATTAAACAACATACAATTATTTGTTTTATTACGCTTATGTAATTAATTACTCATTAAAACCAATGACTCGTGATGCCACTATTGGAATTATATAACATGACATTCAAATAAATAACTACAAAACATCAAAGTATTCAAGCGGAAGCGTATAGGATTTATTAATGAACAATTAATTAACATAAAAAAATATGCGCACCTTTTCTTGATTCTAGCCAAACAAGAATCAAATCCACAAACTAGCAATTGGATGAACCCTAATTAGGGTTTATAGGATTATGTGAATTACCCCTTACCATTTTGTAATTCAATCCAAGATAATAACAAAAGTATGTTATTACTATGTTCTTGTACACACGTACTAAACCGAATTAAAGTAATGCTAGTTTTTATCAAACAAATAACTTGGTTTGTGGAAAAGTTTTGGATCGACACCTATGACGGTGGACGATCGGTTTGGAGAACAAAAACACACACAAAACAATTTTTAGGGTTTAGCTAATGAGCACAAGAGATGGAAAATTGATAGTGATATTGCTAAGATGGCTTCATCTTCTGATGTGAACAACTCGAGTGGTATTAATGGTACTAAAGTTTATTCTGCAAATACTCCTCTGTCGAGTTTTGATGTGGCTATGCAATCCCAAATGTATGGTACTAATGCTTCGATGGATGGTAAGAATGCTTCTACTTCTAGTCTTAATGTGAGTGATTGTATACACAATGAAGTGAGGTCGTTTGCTAATGTGTTAAACTCGGAACGTGTATCTAGGAAAGTTAACTTCCGTTCATTGGTGAATGAGAATCGAATTGATAATCATGATACGCTTCTTCCTAAGGTCTGCTATAGAGGTGTGTTTAACCGCTATGATAATACTCTTGTTGGCTTCTTTGTCGGCAAGAATATTGCATTCATTTGGTCAAGAATTATGTCACCAATACATGGGGTAAGTTTGGTTTAAAGAAACTTATGAAGAATGATGATGGTGTATTTCTCTTTAAATTTGATTCTAAAGAGGTGTTGAGAATGTTCTTAAACGAGGACCTTGGATAATTGTAATTCTCCTATCATTCTCACTAAATGGACTCTGACGTGCTATTGTCCAAAAGTGAGGTTACCAAAGTGCTGTGTGGATTAAATTGCATAATGTGCCATTACTTGCATATTCGGAAGACGGGTTGAGCCTTATTGCTACTCAGGTGGGCAAGCCGATCATGTTAGATGCATTCACTAGCTCCATGTGCGTTGACTCATGGGGTCGTATTAGTTTTGCTCGTGCTCTTGTTGAATTATCATCGTAAGCTGATCTTAAACATGTGGTAACTATGGCTATCCCTAAGAAGGATGATAGTGGGTTTACGACGGCTAGTATCAAGGTTGAATATGAATGGAAACCTCCACATTGCATGGAATGTAAAGTGTTTGGGCATGATAATGCTTGTTGTCCTAAGTCTCCAAGGAGCATCATCTTGATGCTCACACCTCGACCTTGGATGTGAATGATGATGGTTTTAAGGTGGTGCGAATCGGAAAGCCAAACCCCAAGGTCCGAAGTTGTCTAGTGGTATTAATATGGGTAAGGTCCTAAATTTGCTCTAGGAAGGGTTTATATCCCAAAGAAGAAGACGGACGTTGCTAACGCTACAGTACCTCACTGTTACTACTAACTCTTTTGGGACACTTGAGGTGCATGAGGACACAGCATTCAAAGTCCTGTGGTTGATTCTAATATCGAGGAGGCGATGATTGGGGATTCTCTTGGTTGTTCTAAGGAAGCGATGTGGATAAGGGTCGTACTATAGAGGTTAATGAGGATGTGTTTAATAAGACCGGTTCTACATCACATGTATCGCTTGTGAGTGATTCAATGGGAACAATGGATGTTGGTTCTACTCCCATAGTTGAGAAAATTGGTAAGCTTGAAAACTACTTATTGCCGGGAAAGCTACTCTTGTGGATGATGATGGTCAACCTATTCCGCCTACCTCGCCTATTAAGAGAGCTAACCCTTTTCTAAAGTGGGAGAGATTGAGGTGTCGACTCGAAGATGAGGTTGTTGCTAATCCATTTGATGAGTCCGCTAATTTATTGGTGGTGGCCAAGGGTATGAAGATGAGTATGATGAATATGACTTGATGACTATTCAAACAGGGTTCGTGATCTTCCGGGAATTTGGATGTCTTTAATGCTATGTATGGCACAACGTTTCAAGGTCCTAGGAAATAATTTCATGTGTCATATGTTATCATTTGAGTAGTGTTTTGTTTCTTGTTTAGATAATTGGAAGTATCTTGTTATGTAAGCTCTATGCCTATGTAACGGTCGATATATGGGATCTCACTCATATACATTGTACTTAAACATTTATTTGGTTAATTTATTTACCGGTGCGTGATTACTCCCTTTACCCACAAGAGATGGAAAAATAAAATCCAAGCCTTGTTTATATACCCAAGCAAACTTGGTGAACAAGTTGGTTTTTCTTTCCTTGTTTTTGTCCCTAGGCCGATCGGTTAAGGAGTCCCCAAAGGATTCCGAACCTTCCCAACTTTTGCAATTAGATCCTTTTCCATAAACATTTAACGCATCGTTAGTCCATTACATTAATTACTTAACGTCCGTTAGTTATTTCGTTTAATAAATAAATAAATATAACGTTTATATTTAATTATTAACTTTAAATTCTCATACGTAAAGTGTGCAATCCCATAGTCTCAAGTTCGATCCTAACACACGTCTATTAATTTATTGTCCATAAAACCAACATTTCCATCTCTCTCACAAACCACGTATAAGTAACAAAAACCCAAACTTCAATCAAGCGTAAAGTTGTAACTAGCATGTATGCACAATCAAGAACACGAACAAAACCCTAACTTGCAAAGTTAGGGTTTTAACGTTAACCTCCGAACGAAGCTAACCCATAGCGGTGTTAATGCCTATGTTGTTTGGTTGATATACCAAATTTGTAGTTTACAAGCTTAAGAGAAAACTCACACATGAAAATGGAGAAGCCATGCACAAACCAAAACCATGAACCATTACCATTATACTTAAATTCTTGTTTACGGTGAAAGAAAACAAATGGGAGTAATAGAACAAATGAAAGACAACACACGATTTGGGAACTTTGTTTGTATTTAAATTCTCTCTCAATTAACAAGTACTCACCGACTTCTTGTTTACAAAGTGAGTTATCAACTAATTTGAGGCCCCTTCTTCTTCTCTTTTATAAGTAAGAAAAGGAATGAAAGGCAATGTTGAAACGTGGGTTTCGGTAATCATGGGATCATCGTTGTGTTTCTCATGCATGAAATAATGCATGGCTTAAAGTGGTAAAACTAGTTACCATCTCTTTCTTAGTGGTGATCGAACAACCGCTTTGACCAAATGAGTTGCATGCCCATGCTACTTCCCTATTGACTTTGTTCTCAACACCAACATCTTGATACTCTCTTCCGCTTTTATTTTTATTGACCGAGTAATAGAAGATCGTCTCAGTCACCCCTTACCATAACTTAAGTGACATTTTGAGATTATATATAATGCATCAAGTTTTACACGATTGATACATTTAATGCATAATTTTTATATCGATTTTTTGTTCCACAATTAATGCATAACTCATTTAATGAGAATAACTTCTTGCTTTTCTATCAAATACTTGTAAAGCGCAAGTCTTTCTAAAAAATTTGTAAAAGCGCAATCTTGCAATGCAAAAAGTCTTCAAATGACTTTTTCAAATAGTGCAAAGCTTTTGCAAAAGTTGTGCATTATGGAAGCCCTAACATATATAATATTCATGTCTAACACATTATTATGTGTCATCTTAACGAACTTTGTGTGACACTCGATCACACAGTAATATAGTGTCGTTGGATGACATTGTATGATCACACCTCCTTTCGTGTCATGTTCAACGTTATTGGTAGCGTCATTTAGAAACTTCTTTCTAGTGTGTGTTTGTTTATGTGTTTTGGGCGAGTTTTCGTTGTTATGAGTGCGGTAAAATGTATATATAGTTGAATGTTATTCGGTGTTATGCGTACGACTTGGAGTGAATGACGAGTTTTCGATGGCATGGCCTTATTAGTGTTGGTACATAAGAACTATAAAAACCTTTTCTTGAATAACTTGTAAATAATTTTGACTTACATGATATGAAAATGCGAGATTCACATGTTAAGAGAAGAATAATGTGTGAGGTCTAGGAGGATTTTTACGGTGTTGGGCATGGAGGAGTAAACCATATTGCAAACACCGATTACTCTTGTCAATCACATTGGATATTAGTAAATCATTGTCTTTTGATTTCTTCATAGTTACCATATATTTCTCTTCGTTTTAATTCACTACAAATCTTTATTTTTTTGGGTAAGGGAGTAATCCGCACCGGTAAATAAATTAACCAAATAAACGCTTAAGTACAATGGATATGGTGAAATCCTTATCTCAACCCGCTACATAGGCAAAAGCTTACATAAATGGACTCGATGTGCTATTGTCTAAAGTGAGGTTACTAGAGTTCCGTTTGGATTAAATTGCATAATGTGCCATTACTTGCATACTCGGAAGATGGGTTGAGCTTAATTGCTACTCGGTGGGTAAGTCGATTATGCTAGATGCTTTTACTAGCTCCATGTGTTGATTCATGGGGTCGCATTAGTTTGCTCGTGCTCTGTGGAATTATCATCAGTTGAGCTTAAACATGTGGTGACTATGGCGATCCCTAATAAGGATGATCTTGGTTTACTACGGCAAGTATAAAGG
This sequence comes from Chrysanthemum lavandulifolium, assembly GCA_022545495.1. Classification (NCBI taxonomy): domain Eukaryota; kingdom Viridiplantae; phylum Streptophyta; class Magnoliopsida; order Asterales; family Asteraceae; genus Chrysanthemum; species Chrysanthemum lavandulifolium. The sequence continues at coordinate 279,349,973 of CM040244.1, forward strand.
TGGAATATGAATGGAAGCCGCCACATTGTGTGGAATGTAAAGTGTTTGGGCATGATCACGCTTGTTGTCCTAAGGTATTAAGGAGCATAATGATGCTCCTCCACTCAAAGATGAAGCGATGATGGTTTAAGGTGGTGCGAATCGGAAAGCCAAACCTAAAGGTACGAAGATGACCGGTGGTTAATATGGGTAAGGGTCCTAGATTTGCACCTAGAAGCGGGTTTATGTTGCAAGAGCGAAGACACAGGCGGCTAGTGGTAATGCTAAAGATACACCGATTACTAAATCAGCGCTTTTGGGACTCTTGAGGTGGAAGATGAATGTAATGTGGATGATTCTTCTAATAACAAGGACATGACGGGACGCCTTCCGCTACTATTAAGGGCGGTATTGATGGATCTCGGGCGGACTCAGATTGGCGAGGCGTCTAAGTCTCGGAGGCTGGGACTTCTTCTGCAAAGCTTGTGGTGATTCAATGGGAACCATGTATGGTGGTTCTACTCCCATGGGCGAGAAGATTGGTAGCTTGAGAAGCTAATTATTGATGGAAAGCTACTCGTGATGATGATGGTCTTCCAATCCGTCACCTCTTCACTAAGAGAGTTAACCCTTTTCTAAAGTGGGCGAGATTGTGGTGTCGATTACGAAGATGAGGTTGTTGCTAACCCATTTGATGAGTCTGCTAATATTTTGGTGGGGCCAAGAATTTGAAGATGAGTATGATGATTATGACTTTGAAGACTACGCGAAACAAGTTCGTGATCTTCCGGAATTGAGATTCCTTTAATGCCATGTATGGCACAACGTTTCATGGTCCTAGGAAGTAATGTTTGTGTTGTGTCATATAATATCATTTGAGTAGTGGTTTGTTTTCTTGTTTAGAGAATTGGAAGTTTCTTGTTATATAAGCTTTTGCCTATGTAACGGTCGAGATATGGGATTTCACTCATATCCATTGTACTTAAACGTTTATTTGGTTAATATATTTACTGGTGCAGGATTACTCCCTTACCCAAAAAAAGCTTACATAACAAGATACTTCCAATTCTCTAAACAAGAACACAAACCACTACTCAAATGATAATTTATGACACAACACTAACATTACTTCCTAGACCTTGAAACGCTAGCATACATGGCATTAAAGGAATCCAAATTCTCCGGAAGATCACGAACTGTTCGCATAGTCATCAAAGTCATAGTCATCATACTCATCTTCAAATTCTGGCCCCACCAAAAATATTAGCGACTCATCAAATGGGTTAGCAACAACCTCATCTTCGTAATCGACACCACAATTTCTCCCACTTTAGAAAAAGGGTTAACCTCTTAGTAGAAGAGGTGACGGAATGGAAGACCATCATCATCCACGAATAGCTTTCCATCAATAATTAGCTTTTCAAGCTTACCAATCTTCTCGCCATGGGAGTAGAACCACCATACATTGTTCCCATTGAATCACCACAAGCTTGGCCGCAGTAAGAAGTCCCTCTCCTGAGGCTTAGACGCCACCAATAACAAGACGAGTCCGCCCGAGATCCATCAATACCGCTCCTTATTAGTACCGTAAGACGTCCTACCATGTCCTTGTTAGTAGTAGAATCATCCACAATACAATCATCTTCCATCTCAAGAGTCCCAAAAGCGCTAGACGTAGTAATCGTGTATCTTTAGCATTACCACTAGCAACTGCCGTGTCTTCGCCTTTGCAACATATACCGCTTCCTAGGTGCAAATCTAGGACCTTACCCATATTAATACCACCAATACCTTCTGACCTTTAGTTTTGGCTTTCCGATTCTCGCACCACCTTAAAACCATCATCGCCCATCCACATTTGAGCCGGGAGGAGCATCATTATGCTCCTTAATACTCTTAGGACAACAAGCGATCATGCCCAACACTTTACATTCCACACAGCGTGGCGGCTCCCATTCATATTCCACCTTTATACTTGCCGTAGTAAACCAAGATCATCCTTATTAGGATCGCCATAGTCACCACATGTTTAAGCTCAAATTCGATGATAATTCCACAAGAGCACGAGCAAAACTAATGCGAACCCCATGAATCAACACACATGGAACTAGTAAAAGCATCTAGCATAATCGGCTTACCCACCGAGTAGCAATTAAGCTCAACCCATCTTTCGAGTATGCAAGTAATGGCACATTATGCAATTTAATCCAAACGGGAACTCTAGCTACCTCACTTTAGACAATAGCACATCAGAGTCCATTTAGTGAGAATGAGAGAGAATTGCGAATAATCCATGGGCCCGGTTGAAGAACACTCAACACCCTCTTTAGAATCGAATTTGAAGAGAAAACACCATCATCATTCTTCATTAGTTTCTTAAACCAAACTTACCCCATGTATTGGTGATGTAGTTCGTAACCAAATGAAAAGCAACATTCTTGCCAACAAAGAAGCCAACAAGTGTATTTTCATAACGGTTGAATACACCTTCCATAGCAGCCTTCTAAGCACCGTATCATGATTTTCAATTCGCATCTCATTCACCAAGGCACGAAAATTCACTTTCCTAGAGACACGCTCCGGATTTAATACATTAGCAAATGACCTTACTCGTTAGTTTCAACGTGATGACCAAGTAGAAGCATTCCCCATGTTAGGACCGAATTCAACACATCGCAAAGATAAGGCTAAATTTTAGTGCTCGAATCCAAACCACCCACGCGTATTCCTATAACTTGTATTTTCCAGTTAATATTACCCCAAATGGAATCTGAATGAACATCATGCGTGCTAGGGTTAAGACCAACCCTAGCGACTTTACGCACCTCGTGATCGCAGAGTCACCCTCTAAACCACGCTCACCTGGAGACGTTTTAACCTAGCTTCCAACTCCCGAATATCAACCCTTTGATACGAGTTCGTGTCCGTGTTTACACCAACTTGATCGGCCAAGTTGGTGGTCGTTTTAAAGCCTTCACCGAAGAACCACCTTTATCAAGAAACCCTTTTCCATCTCTACACCCCACAAACAAATCCAACAGATTCGATGAACACAGAGCTAACAATCAACTTACCAATAAAACCCTAACTCGAAAGTTAGGGTTTAAGCACCACGATCAATTACTAACCACTCCCATGGTTAATCGCAATCCTAATCGTGAAAACAGTCCGATTACCAAAACCCTAAAAGAAGTATTGAATCGCCAAAACCGCACTCCAAACAAGAGGAGAGGCGGCTCAAACCAATCACGAATCAAAGAACAAAGGTGTTAGTTAATCTGAAATCGGAAGAAGCACGTAATCCCAAGGTAGGTTCGGTTTGAAAAAAATCGATAAGGGTTTTAGGGTATTGGTGATCGCTGAGAGAGAAGTCGACTCAGGGTTTCGCCTATACTAGAAAAATACTCCCTAAACCCTCCCTAAACCCTAATTTTTAGCTTTGGGCAATGGCACAAGTTGGGTAAGACTAGTGGGTAAGACGTGTCCTTGCTATTACCTTGACCCCATACGATGGTCGTGAAGTGAAAAAGGCGTAATTTGGTCGTCCCCATGACCAAGTTGTGAAGTCGATTGTGTGAGGATGTATGATTGTTTAATTTGTTTATGTGGTGTATATTTGAATGGTGATGTCACTCATTGGTTGTGATGTTGGGTGCGGATAGAAAAGTCGAGTTAACGATAGTAATGTTGGTCACTAATTTATTTATTTTTATTTTTTTAGGAAATTTTACATCCTACACCACCTATCTTGCAAATTCTATCTCACATGTCTCCAATAAGACTTGAACCCGCAACCTTTAGGTTGAAGGGTTACTCACATACTCCCGGACAAAAAGGTCTTTGTAATGTTGGCCTCTATTACCACCAAAGATAATTTATCAATTTAGAGGTGTATTAAACACCAAGGTGCATATAAAAAAATGATGGGTTTTATTGCAATTCTCCTAGTTGCCAAGGAACATTTGAATATAACCTAAGGTGCATTCTTCGGGAAAGTTTGCTCCAGATCTAAAATATAATACAAATTTAGGGTTTCCACCATGTGTTTTGGTAATTTTCTCTTCTCAAAATTTGTCTTTGAATTCAAAATTTAAGTGTCACCTAAAAGCCAACTACTAGCTCATAAAGAATACGTCCTTCAATTAATGGGATACATTAAAGACTTCTTTAGCTTTGTTCTTGTGTACACTCTTTGTACTACTATACCAACTACTAGCACTAGGATTGATACACTTTCATAGAAAGGAAATGATTTAGATGACTAAAAATGTGACTACTATTGTGACTAAATGTAAGTGTTGTCGGTTTATTAGTTTTTGAAAATGTGAGTCCTTATCTTGTCACTAACTAAGTGGTGGCACATAGATTAGTCATACTAATTAGTCATGCAAAACAATGATCTTCATAAGAATTTGATTTTATAATAAAGATGCGGGTTTTGACACGGTTAATCTTTATAGCCATTAGATTTTTACGGCAAATGTACTCTTGTGGATTTAAATATTGGGGTGAAAAGATGGTACAATTTTAAAAATACTCCCAAGTTATTAGACATAAAGTAAACCCAACTCTAGCCTATCTACCTAGTAAAATTTATTAAGAATCTTCCATAAAGAATCTTGATATTTAATGTTAGTTTGGTTTGGATTGAACCAAGATCGTCGTTCACCAAATTATGAAATTTGTAGTTAAAAACATCAATTAATGTACCAAATGTTTGTTATTGTATAGTGTGATTGTGTAGTGTGATTGTGATTATAATTTCGAGCTTTTAAAATGTGTAGAAGTGAAAATATTAATGGAAATATTAATGGAATACCGCTTTTATCTTTAAGTTTATATTAGCGACCAAATGCTCTTATTTCGAGAAACGATTTATCCACGCACTTGTATGACAACATTAACCACTCGTCATATTCAAGTCTTGTGAGCGTTGAGGACTTGTATAATTGCGTAACAATGCTCAAGTTGCATCTACTTAAGTCGATCGCTCCCATGATTCGGGAGACAAGGTCAGAAAATGAATATAGTGATTTAAGGACGTTGGCTATAGTTTTGAGTCTCTTTGATTACTAGATTGTTTATGTTGTGCCATAAATTTTCATCGTTTTATCGTCTTTAGTGTTGAGTTTATGATATATAAAATATAATAAAACATAAAGACATCAAGAGTACACAGCGGAAGACTTAAGATCATAACAAATAAATTAATTAATCGAAAGTATGCGTAACGCACCTCTTGCGAATATCAAATCTCTCGAGCAAAGCAAAACCACCCTCGAGCAAAGCAAACCAAAGAAGTACTTAATGGTGTAAGAATAATGTCTTACAACCACGTTCTTGTACACACGAATTAACCAAACGAATCAAGCGATTGCTAGATCTAACACAAGTCCTCGATATGCAAAACAAAACCAAACTCCCTAACAAATGGGGTGTTCGGCCGAGCAATGCAAGAGAAAGAGAGAGAGAGGTCTAGGGTTAATTCAATGCACAAAGTGTGAGAAACCCTAGAACCTAACCTCTTTATATAGTAGATGGAATACTTTGGGAACAAGTTAAGGATTTGGGTTGGGATTACCCTATGGCCGCCATGAGACAAAGCCCAAAGAAAACCCATAACTTTTTCTTTCAAGTTTTTCCATTACTAGTCCTTCTCTTTTCATTTAACGGTCGTTAGTCATTTTCCGTTAAATACATAACGATCGTTAACCGGACTTAATGTGCAATAAATAATCGTAAACATAAACATTAATTATTAACTTTAATTCTCATTCGCTAATGTGTGCAATCCGTGGTCACGAGTTCGAATCCGGACATTCACATGTTTGTAAATATATACATTTCCAACAACCCCACTGGATATGTTTACAAACGTGAAATGACATTGGTTAGCGCCTAGCAACACGCCAATGCCCCGGTGACAACTCGTGTATGGTTTTCGGAGAAAACCAAGTTTGATGATTCATCATCATATTCATCCTTTGTTTCTAATACCATGTTAATAAGAATATGGATCTTACTCATTTCTTAATTAACTATTCTGCTTCTCGCTTTATATGATTGAATAAGATTACCAATTCTTCCGAATGAAGACCTTGGGTATGGCCATACAAACATCTAAAAATCCTACGAGGGCCCAAGAGTATTATACTTCAAAATGAATTTGAAGGAAACAAATCCCATTTTGACTACAAGCGAGATTCATAAATTTCGCAACACTTCGAAAACAACCCTTATAACTACCGCCACGTGTAGCGTTAGATTGCTTCACAAAATGCACTACATCCATGACACATCTCTTGTATCTCAAGTCGAGGATAAATATCCATGATATACTTAATGACAAAGATCCATAAAGTATCATCATGTGGGTGGGATAAGTCCTATATTCAATTCATTGAATATCATCGAAATTAGTCATGCTACGCATCAATATACTTTCAAGTATATTCTAACTAATACTCGATTTGTCTTAATTCAACATCATTCCCATGTTATTGATTGACAACGGACTATTTAGAATAACTTAAGTTATTCAAGGATTTAAACATGTAAATATAGGACAACATCATAATAAATGAATAATAAACATAACAAAAATACTTTATTTCATTTCAATAATAATGTTTACAATATCCTTTTATCTAAAATACTTAGTCACGGATGGGCATGAAACTACTAGCTAAACGAAGTCCAAACTTATCGGACAAATGATTAAGTTTTTCACCGTGCAAGGCCTTCGTTAACGGATCCGCTAGGTTATCATCTCGTGAACTTTGAGCAACTCAATTTCACCTATCTCGACTTGCTCTCGAACATAGTGATATTGTCAGGATAGTGTCCGGTGCCCTTCATGACTCGGTGTTCATGGGCAAAAGTAATTGCAAATTGAATTGTCACAATATACTTTAATAGGATGTTCAATCGACGACATAACACCAAGCCCGAAATAAACTTCCTTATCCAAACAGCTTCCATGGCGACCTCGCACCGCTATGTACTCACTTTCTCGTAGCGTACATCGCAAGTGTTGTCTTCTTACTCTTCCAATCCACAAGACCTCCATTGATGACAAAAATGTAACCCGTTTGAGACTTCGTATCATCTTTGTCACACTTCCGTGATGCATCGCAAGAACTGTAATGCATGCGCTCGCTCGATTTCCTCCATACACTATGAACATATCTCTTGTAGCCCTAAGGTACTTGAGAATATGCTTAACAATTAGCCCGATGAATTTCACCCGGATTCTATTGATACCGATCGGTCAAGTTTTGAGCAAACGCCACATCGTGCCTTGTGCATCGCATCGCGTACATGATAGATCCTACAACCGAAGCATAAGGAACTTTCTTCATACGCGCCACCGCAGTGTTGAAGCACACCTTGGTCGCTCAAACCATGATTTACTTGCATTGGCAAAATCCTTCTTGAATTTTGCATATTGAATCTCTTCAATATTTTGTCAATGTAAGCACTTTGGCTTAAACCAATTAGCCGCCTTGATCTATCCGGTGAGATCTTGATTCCGAGTATATATGTCGCTTCTAAGTCTTTCATCGGAAAACATTTACCAAGATAGGCTTTCACCTCATTTAGACTTGGTATATGATTTCCATGATTAATATGTCATCGACATACGAATAAGGAAAGTAACACGACCCCACTAGCTTTGTGATATACACATGGCTCATCAAGATTCGAGTAAATCCAAAACTTTTGATTTCCCATCGAATCTTTTATTCCATTGCCTTGATGCTTGCTTCAGTCCATAAATGGACCTCTTAAGCTTGCATACACGGTTAGGAAACAATGGATTCACAAACCCTTCCTACTGTGCCATATAGATGTCTTCATCTAGACGGCCATTCGTAAAAGCGCTTTGACATCCATTTGCCAAATCTCATAGTCATAGTGTGCGGCTATAGCTATGAGAATCCTAATAGCTCTTATGTCCGCTACAGAGAAAATGTCTCCTCGTAGTCAACGCCATAGGTTTGAGTAAAACCTTTAGCCACCAGACGAGCCTTGTAGGTGTGTACATTGCCATCCATGTCGGTTTTATTTTGAAGATCCACTTACTCCCAACGACCTTAGCCTTGGGAGGAAGGTCAACTTCAATCCGACATCATTATCTTTCATGGATTGCATTTCCCCATTCATAGCAATCGCCATTTATCCTTTTTAGGATCACCATGGCGACCTTATAGTTAGCGTGTTCATTAAGATCCCCAACCATATTTTCCTCTACCTCACGCTTAAACATAGACGGTCAGTGCACGATAGTCCTTCGGACTCACGAATGGGAACAACTTCGGAGGAGCACCTAAGCTTTCGTGTTCTTCTTGAAGTTGGCTAGTGGTTTCGTAAGGTGTTGTATCTTCTTGATCATATTCCGGATCAAATACTCTCCCATCGAGTTCTTGAGATATGAGATTCCTTTCAAGGAAATCTCCATACCTAGCCACAAAGACTTTGTTCTCATTTGGGTAGTAAAAGTAGTAACCCATAGTTTCCTTAGGGTATCCTACAAAGATACACTTAACAGATCCGGCTTGAGCTTATCGGTGTGTCACGCTTAACAAACGCTTCACATCCCTGCACCTTTAAGTAAGAAAAGTTGGGAGCTTTTCCGTCCATATTTCATATGGAGTTTTAACAACCTTCTTAGTTGGAACCATATTCAAAATGCGAATAGCGTTTCAAGGGCATAATCCCAAAAGTAAAAGGTAGAGTCGTAAGTTCAAACATTGATCGTACCATGTCAAGTAAGGTACGATTTCTCCTTTCAGATACACCATTTTTTGTGGAGTATAAGGAGATGTGAGTCTTTGGATAATTCCACACTCGCCTAAGTAATCTTTGAACTCTTGACTTATATACTCACCACCTCTATCGGATCGAAGAGCTTTAATATTCTTTCCAAGTTGTAATTCTACTTCACTTTTGAAAACCTTAAATGTTTCAAAGACTTCATGTTTATGTTTAAGTAAATAAACATAACCATAACGACTAAAATCATCCGTAAAGGTTAAGTAGACAAAGACCACGTTTTGACACATGTCTAAGTGGACCACACACATCGCTGTGTATCAATCCAAGTAGATCGAAGCCCTTTCCACTTGTGGTGAAAAGGTTTCCTTGTCATCTTCCCAAGAATGCAAGATTCGCATTTGTCAAATGATTCATCATTGACCGCTTGTAAAGCCCATCGTGTTGCAGCTTTTCCATGCGTTTCTTGCCAATATGGGCAAGGCGACAATGCCAAAGATAAGAAGAGTCACATTCGACTTGCTCTTCTTATTGCTAATGCTATACAAGGAATTATTTTCATTGGATATACAACCATCCATATCAATTTCAAACACACCAAGCATAGGAATTGCATTAAAGTAAAAACATTATTTAAAGAAACCGAAATTCCATAACTTGTAAAAGTGTGCACAAAACCAATATCTTTTAACAAAGAAACCGAAATGACACCCCTAACAATGGAGGTGCATAATGACAATTATTTAGTTCTAAAATTAAGCCCAAGGCAACACTAAATCAAAAGTCCCTATGGCTTCGACAAATGACGCTTTCCATTTCCAACGTACAAGTATCTCTCTCCACAGTCGCCTTCTTCGCCTCTAAGTCCCTGCGATGTATTACGGATGTGAGTACCACATCCCGTATCATATATCCAGAATTTAACTTATGAGGAAAAGAAAATAATTCAAACATAAAAATACCGATGAGCTAGGCACCATCTTATTTTTATTCAAGGCACTCATTCGAGATAAACCGGATAGCCCGCTTCCAGTGACTCGGTGAGTTGCGATGGTGGCAAGACAAATCCTTCTTAGGATTCTCCTTTTCTTTCCGTGGTTCTTCTTAGGAGTCGGTGGGATGACAACTTGTTTCCCTTTCCTTTTCCTTTCCTTTCTTATCGCTTGCGGCTTAGGCTTATTCACCCTACCACCCAGTATAGCGAAGCACAAGCAGTGTAGGAGCCTTCTTTGGCAATCTCTTCTCGTAGTCTACAAGCATTGCATGTAACTCATTCATCGCCTTCCCGTGCAATGCATGTTAAAATTGCGGACAAAATCACCAAATCGTTCTCGATTAAGGGAATGATTGATGAGTCCGACACATACATCATTCGAGTAACCACACCGAGCTTCTCCAATTGGTCCAAGTGATGTTTCATCTCAAGGACGTGGTCGGAGACAGATTTGCCAACCTCCCGCTCGCACTGTGAACCTTTTCAATTAGTTCATACAGTTCACCGCCGGTGGCTTCTCAAACATACGTTTGAGTTCATCTAGCATGCTCATAGGCGGATAGTGCTCAAATTGTTTTTGCAATTGAGCGACATCCCCGAAAGCATTAGACACGCCACATCATTATGCTTCTCATATTCAACACGATATGCCTCTAATTCAAGAGCGGTTGCCGTGTTGGGAGGAGCTCAGCAGAGGTGTAGTCAAAATTTCAACCCTTTGGCAACACGAAGGATGATCCTAAGTGAACGATGCCAATCATTGAAATTAGGGCGGTCGACTTGTCCCTTCCAATCATATCTTTGAAAGCGGCACTCAAGAAGCTCATAGTGTTATCGATTGAGCCATCTACGTAAAAAGTTCAAAAACCATCATTAGTATTTTGATAATTTTCCTTTTCAATAAACAATTAAATACCCAAGGTTCATATTCATATAACCAATTAATATTTATTGAAAACTAGGATCCAAATTGTCATAATCTCATCACATCGGTTGATCCGTTAGTGATGAACCTTATACGTAATGGTAGAGCATTTGCTCAATTGCCAATTTCAATTGCAATTCCTAGATTTATGGGATTTACATATAGCCAATATCAATCGCCATGTAAACATGTTTTATCCCATCTTATGCCTTGAGTTGCCGCTCACCGCCTAACTCAATTAAGTTGTCCAACTTAAGAAACTGCAAAATCGTCCATGCCCGTTCTCACGACACGTGGACATTTTACCCTTTGATTAAGATCTAAATCACGTTCTCACGCAAATAGAAAGTAATCTTAGGTGTTTCCGCTTCGTTGGATGGCATATAACTTAAATTTAAAGGGTAATAGTTTTGATGTTAAATCAAATATGTACAAAGATGTCATGCATTCATCTTTGTAGCATAGTTTTTATTAAAACATTTATATCTTGTTTTAATGTATAAGCTTTTCATCATCAAACTTTAATTGAGGTATTGGGTTCACCAATCAAGGAATTAGTGTTAATTATCATCCATTATACCGCACTTTTGCATAAGTGTAAACACTTAGTGTTTCGGATAATTACCACCTAAGTGGCGCATGGAATCAACACGATTCGCCTTAAGATGAGCTTGCACATTTAATGACTTACTAAGTAGCTCCACTCGAACTTACAGGGCAGAGGACTGTGCGTGCTAAAGCACAACCTTAGACATCCATTCAAAGGCGATTGTGCGCACTTCTTTAAACCCCTTTATTAGTTCATTCTCATGGGTGAGCCGCTCACCATTTGTACCAAAGTCATCAATCAATTAAACGATTATGATTACTATTCTTAAAAATACATGTTTCACCATTGTTTAGATCAGTTTATTTTTCTTTTAAAAATACCCTTGTTACATAACACAAACAAGCAAGTATTTATAAAATAAACAAATAAACAATGAATACATAACAAATAAAAGTCATGCATATCAAATAGCCACATGCAAACGGTTTTGATAAATCTTATTAATAACCAATTTTATAACTGTCAATATGCATATATTTAATTAAGACTTCCACCGCTTTCATCTATGTACAAGGTGAACCACATGCATCGATTCATCGATTGCGTAAGTCAAAACTAAATATATACCACATAGCACATAATTGATTAAATTAATAATTATTGAGGTCTTCCCAATTTAAGATCTATCATTATTTAATGTATATCACTTAAAACATGAAAGACATACAATAAAAGCGGATCCATGATAAAACATGTAGATAATTATCATGGATATAAATTACACTTAACAATTAATGCAATTAAACAGAGTTACGATATACACATAAAGTTGCATGCATCTTAGGGTTTCTAATCCAATTAAAACATGAGTTTACAAAACCCTAATTAGGGCATAAAAAACGCCCTCAAAATTAGGGTTTAGGTTTTGCAAACCCTAGATCTAAGCATACAAATAATAACACATTCATGTTTATTTTAATTATGTGTTTCAAGAATTAATTACTTGTTATACAAGGCTCGTGATGCCACCGTTGAGTTTATGATATATAAAATATAATAAAACATAAAGACATCAAGAGTACACAATGGAAGACTTAAGATCATAACAAATAAATTAATTAACGAAAGTATGCGTAACGCACTCTCTTGCGAATATCAAATCTCTCGAGCAAAGCAAAACCACCCTCGAGCAAAGCAAACCAAAGAAGTACTTAATGGTGTAAGAATAATGTCTTACAACCACGCTCTTGTACACACGAATTAACCAAACGAATCAAGCGATTGCTAGATCTAACACAAGTCCTCGATATGCAAAAACAAAACCAAACTCCCTAACAAATGGGGTGTTCGGCCGAGCAATGCAAGAGAAGAGAGAGAGAGAGGTCTAGGGTTAATTCAATGCACAAAGTGTGAGAAACCCTAGAACCTAACCTCTTTATATAGTAGATGGAATACTTTGGGAACAAGTTAAGGATTTGGGTTGGGATTACCCTATGGCCGGCCATGAGACAAAGCCCAAAGAAAACCCATAACTTTTTCTTTCAAGTTTTTCCATTACTAGTCCTTCTTTTCATTTAACGGTCGTTAGTCATTTTTCCGTTAAATATATAACGATCGTTAACGGACTTAATGTGCAATAATTAATCGTAAACATAAACATTAATTATTAACTTTAATTCTCATTCGCTAATGTGTGACGAGTTTAACATTCACATGTTTGTAAATATATACATTTCCAACATTTAGTTTCCTATAACTTATACAAAAGTTGGACCAAATTAATCAAGAAATTACATGAAAACATAAACATTAATTATTAACTTTAATTACTTCATTCGCTTGGTTAATAAAAATTTCTAGGACAAATGTGCAAACTCAAGTCTTCTATGTCAAATTTATGACTAGTAACTAGCTTTCCATAGTCACGAGTTCTTGAAATACCAAAATTAAAGAACGGGACATTCACATCGTAATTTTGTACCCAGTTGAACTCAATATACATTTCATATTTTGGGATGCAACAGTTCGATAAGTACTTTCTTAAAAGTGTTTCGGACCCCAACTTTATTATATAAAAAAAAAGAAAAAAAAGGCCCACTGAAATAATAAATTTAGCTAATCAGGATATTAGACATTCTAATTCTTAGTAAACACAGATTTTTGTCATGGTTAAGTGTTCTTATTACAATTTTTTTCTTGTAGCTTTCTTAAATATCTATACTACAGCACTAATAAAGAGTTCATCTACCTATACGACTTGCCATTAATTCTTCATTTTCTTCATCTACCAATATTTAATGCACTTGCTTGAAAGTTTATTTATATTCTTGCATTGGCTGGTTCTAAACACACACACACAAATACAATACAAAGATAACGAATCAGTTATACTCTATGATGGTTTTTTTTGGGTAAAGACTCTATGATGGTTTTTTGCAGCAGCGAACACTGCTTTCTTACCAACAACAACCATGTTACTTCTGCAAAATCACCACTGGTTAATTTGTTTGCTCGAAGAGATGGTCAAAACCCTACATTATTTCGGCTTTTATTTTACGATACAAGAGCAAAACGACCATTTTCTTATTGAAATAGGTGCTCTTGGAAATAATAAAGGTATAATTTCACTTTCTTTTCTTGTTAACATTTATATCTTGTTATTAACCTTTAGATTTTGTTAGCTCATTATCACTAATATAAAAAAGTAACTTGAGAGGTTTACGAGCTATGTAGTTTTGTTTCTTTTCTGGTAGCAACAACAGTGTATACAATTCATAGGATAAGATTTATTTTCAGAGTCTAAATTTTAAGCCACAAAAAGAAAAATGAGCTTGAGTTTGTGTTTTAATGGAGTTTTGGAGAACCAAAAGTAAATTGATTGTGTTTGTTTGCTAAGAATGTTTTTTTTTTTTTTTTTTTTTTTTTTTTGTAATGAAAATCACTTAGAGTAATCACAATTTCTGAAAATCTTAAAAAGTAATCACAATTTCTGTTGTTTTAGACCAGGTTTTGCATGTATGCAAGGACTACTAGCTCATTGCCTGCTTGTTTTTGTGACAGGTTCAAACCATGACTTCTGTTGGGTTCGACCTTGGAAATGCAAGCTGTCTTATAGTTGTTGCCAAGAGTGACGGTATTCACGTCTTTATGGATTATGACGGCAATCTTCAAATCCCTGATGTCGTCTAGTTTGTGTATAATGAGCGGTTTTTCGGTTCTAAAGCTCCCTTCGCTACTAAGAACCCACAGGCAACCATTTCCCAGATTAAAAGGCTTGTCGGAAGGTCCTTCGATGATCAATCTGTGAAAGCTGACCTAGAGCTCTTTCCTTTTGCTACTCACAAAGGCCCTTGCTGGGAGATCCTAATCGAGGTCGAGTCCATGGCTCCTAAGTGGAGCTTTACCCCTGTCCAGATCCTGGCTATGTTGTTCAAACATCTCAAGCTTGTGTGTGAGAAGAATATCAATTCTGTGGTGGTCAAATGTGTGAGAAGAATATTAATGGAAATTACTTAAACACAAACTAGATATTTGAGTGTGTGATTATCATGTCATTCTTGTAAACAAATAAAAAAAGGTCAAATGTTTCCATTTAGCATGTCTTGAGAATACGGGTACGATGGTTAAATTTCTTAGGATATAAATCTAGATAAAGTTTCCGTCTAACCTTTTACCCCCCTATATTTACAGCAAGCTTTTGTTGGTGATGGGAACAGTAATTGTCGTGTTTCTCTTAATACGCTCATTCACACCCGCAATAAGAGTTTTTACCGATGATGTTCGGCGGAGGAATCCCCAAGCAAGATTTTTTATAGCCGTGCCCATAATGGTTTCGGTTGCCCTTTCGCTCGGCACATTTGGTGCCCTTTTGGATCTGGCCTCGGAGCCTATTTGGTTTCGAACATGCGGCCTCATGAAGACTGTTGACCGGGTACTCGGGGAGACTCCTATGGTTAGGGTTTGCCCTCATCTTTGTTCCTATGCCAATGATCATCCTTGGCTATGTTTTGATCCTTTATGCTTCGTTTACATCTTAGTTTTCTTTTAAGATTCACTAAAGTGGGATATCACGAGCTGTTTCGGATATCTCCGCTAGTCTTCATTTTGTAACTTTAGTTATATTCACTCCTTTTGTTTTTATATTAAGGATCATGTTTTTATATCTTCAATGTGTGTGTTGTGTTGTTTGATCGAGAGGCACCCTTTACAACGTCAAATGAACAAAATGAAAGCCCGAGATTTTTCCAAGAGTATGATTCTTTTTGGGATTATGGCCAAATGTATGCTTGTTTCTGTCATCTATTCCAACGATATGCTTGTACTACAGAATACTTTAAAAATAAAAGAAAATACAAGGACGAGATCTTTATGCTTCATCTCATTGAGAAGAAGCTCTAATTTTTGTTGCTTTGAATAAAAGACGACATGGTTTCTATATCTCCATATGGGCCAAATAGTTGTTTGAACAACCAAATGAAAAGGATCTGGAGTGTTTTGCTACAAGGGGGCTCTGGCTTTGTAGACCTGACAATAGTCCTTAGTACGATGCAATAACACACGATTGAGATTAATGGGAGTGTAATTCGTCGATGCTTTTCTCTTGTTTGGCTTTCAACAAAGAATCCTACAACTAATTTACCTTTATAATAATTAACATGTGATTGAACAACTAAGTAGCTAGCATCTTTTTTAATAGATTCTAAACAAAGAAAGCATCATATACTAAGTTAACAAAACAATTGTATTTAGAAGCTAAGAGAAGTACCTTATTTGCTCCAAAACTGATCATGAGCATCTACAACGCCATCAAAACTACCAAACTTAGCACTCACCACAGACAACATGCAAAGTGACAATCACTAGAATGGTTCAAGATCAAGTGCAAACAGCTCCACTTGATGGCGCGATTGCTGAGGGGAAATTATTTATAGACGAAATTTGTGTCCCTGAAGGAACATCTGTCGGGGACATCAAATCTTTTATCCGTATTAAAAGTAAGCATTATATTGGAAAGAAATCAAAGGCATTGTCGATGCTTCAACATTAGGATATGCACTTTTTTAGTAGAGTTTTTATCCAACTTTTTATAAAATTAGACTTTGAGGTTAGGTTTTGCGGGTCGGGTTTAGAAATACAATTATTTGTGGTTCTTTTTTTTCATTTTATCCGGGTTACAACAATCGATTTGGTTTATCAGATTTGGGTTATACAAGATTGTAATTGTTATCCAAATTCAACTATTTTTATTACGACTAGCCATGGTGCTAATTTTATAAGATTATGAGTATAGCTCATCTAATATTTTGTTATAATCGTATGATGTTATATTCTTAATTAGGGTCTAATCACTATGATCAACTCAGACAAAAATAATAATCAATGACAACAAGTACTATTTTGTGAATTTGATACACTACTACACAAACAGGTTTTTCCTAAGGCAAAATCAGTGGAAAATCTGATTCGGGTAACGTTAATTTTGAAACTAATGCTGGTGGTCCGGATGTTGCTTCGAAGGATGGTAAGAATGCTTCTACTTCTGGTCTTAATGTGAGTGATAGTATACACAATGAAGTGAGGTCGTTTGCTAATGTGTTAAACTCGGAACGTGTATCTAGGAAAGCTAACTTCCGCTCATTGGTGAATGAGAATCGAATCGATAATCATGATACGCTTCTTCCTAAGGTGCTATGGAGGTGTGTTTAACCGATATGATAATACTCTTGTTGGCTTCTTTGTCGGCAAGAATACGCATTTCATTGGTCAAGAATTATGTCACCAATACATGGGGTAAGTTTGGTTTAAAGAAACTTATGAAGAATGATGATGGTGTATTTCTTTAAATTTGATTCAAAAGAGGGTGTTGAGAATGTTCTTCAACGAGGACCTTGGATAATTCGTAATTCTCCTATCATTCTCACTAAATGGACTCCTGACGTGCTATTGTCCAAAAGTGAGGTTACCAAAGTGCCAGTGTGGATTAAATTACATAATGTGCCGTTACTTGCATATTCGGAAGACGGGTTGAGCCTTATTGCTACTCAGGTGGGTAAGCCGATCATGTTAGATGCATTCACTAGCTCCATGTGCGTTGACTCATGGGGTCGTATTAGTTTTGCTCGTGCTCTTGTTGAGTTATCATCGGAAGCTGATCTTAAACATGTGGTAACTATGGCGATCCCTAAGAAGGATGATAGTGGTTTTACTACGGCTAGTATCAAGGTTGAATATGAATGAAAACCTCCACATTGCTTGGAATGTAAAGTGTTTGGGGATGATAATGCTTGTTGTCCTAAGTCTCCTAAGGAGCATCATGCTGATGCTCACACCTCGACCTTGGATGTGAATGATGATGGTTTTAAGGTGGTGCATAATCGGAAAGCCAAACCCCAAGGTCCGAAGTTGTCTAGCGGTATTAATATGGGTAAGGGTCCTAAATTTGCTCCTAGGAAGCAGGTTTATATCCCAAAGAAGAAGACGCCGGACGTTCTCTTTTGGGACACTTGAGGTGCATGAGGACACGGGCATTCAAAGTCCTGTGGTTGATTCTAATACTGAGGAGGCGATGATTGGGGATTCTACTGGTTGTTCTAAGGAAGCAGATGTGGATAAGGGTCGTACAATGGATGTTAATGAGGATGTGTTCAATAAGACTGGTTCTACATCACATGTTTCGCTTGTGAGTGATTCAATGGGAACAATGGATGTTGGTTCTACTCCCATAGTTGAGAAAATTGGTAAGCTTAAAAAACTACTTATTGATGGGAAAGCTACTCTTGTGGATGATGATGGTCAACCTATTCCGTCTACCTCTTCTACTAAGAGAGCTAACCCTTTTCTAAAGTGGGAGAGATTGAGGTGTCGATTCAAGATGAGGTTGTTGCTAACCCATTTGATGAGTCTGCTAATATATTTGGTGGTGGCCAAGGGTATGAAGATGAGTATGATGAATATGACTTGATGACTATGCGAAATGTGTTCGTGATCTTCCGGAATTTGGATGCCTTTAATGCCATGTATGGCACAACGTTTCAAGGTCCTAGGAAATAATCTTATTTCGTTGTGTCATATGTTATCATTTGAGTAGTGTTTTGTTTCTTGTTTAGATAATTGGAAGTATCTTGTTATGTAAGCTCTATGCCTATGTAACGGGTCGATATATGGGATCTCACTCATATACATTGTACTTAAACATTTATTTGGTTAATATATTTACGAGTGCAGGATTACTCCCTTACCCGTAAAAAGGTGAAAGAAAAATAAAAATCTCTCCTCATCCTCTCCATGGTTCGGCCATATCAAGAAACCAATAGAAACCATGAAATTTTTCTAGCTCAAGTGTTTATCAAGTTCTATTAGTGATCTATGTTAAGGTTTTGAAATAAAAACCTATAGATTAATAAGGTTTTCATCATCTTTTTCACATAATCATTCAAGTAAGCATTTCATGATTTTCATAACTCTTTCATATCCATATTTATGTTATTTCATCATTGTTGCAAGAAAACATGCATGTTACATATGAATCTATACCGCTTTTAATGTTTTTAGTACTTATTATTAGTATATATCATCCTATAATTATTCCTTGAAACATATCATTTTTGATGATGTCTAGGAACCCATGACACCCTAATAAGGTGTATGGTAGATTTAGAATAGCTTTGGCGTTGATTTGAAGCGGTTAGAATAAGTATTACGAGAAAAATCAATTTCGACAACATTAAATAAGGGTCGATCATTTTGTGAAATCTGGAAAATTCGACAGTGGGTAAAATATTTTGGGCTAGAAATTCAGAAAATATACTTCAAAACGAAACGTGGTCGCTGAACGGGTTAAACGGAGTTATAACGAAGTTATGCTATTTTCAAGTTTAAAGACTAAAACTATATTTCGAAAACGCATGCTGTCAAGAGTTAATTTAAGGGCAAAACGAGTTTTAAACATTGTCTAAATAAGTCGATTTGTCAAAAATATATTAGTATACTTTAACACGAAGCTAAGGACATATAAAACGTAGAAACAGACATATAACGACTAAGTTATTCACATTTTAAACAAGGTTGTCGTAACTTTTATTACAAGTATAACTTATATATTTTTCTATTAGACAAAAACTAGTTGCCGCTAAGGACCATATTGGGAGTCGTTTTTAACATCGATGGATTACTTTTTAGAAAATAATGTCTTCTAGTAAAAGTAAGTTAACCAAGCCTATTTTCCAATATGTTCAACCGTTCGTCAAACAGAGTTGTAACGAGTAAAATACGGTCACTCAAACTTTGCCGAAAATTACCCTTAAACAATATTTTTAGTACAAGTACCCTACTTTACCCATATTTTTCTCCATGATCGAGACTTCTATGATGAAAATTTAAAAGCTAAGACTTTTAGATAATGCTACAAGCTTTCCAAAACCATTAAGTTTGTTTCCTAACACTCGATATTCACTATTTTACGACCAGCTTTTGAAGTCATTTAGTCACTTTCACAAATTATCAAAGTATATTATTTTGCGACGAAAAGCTATAAATTCTTGATAAATCACTAAACGACTATCGTAGGAGGTTGTTTCAACGTAAATACTTGTAAAGTATTTTTTAATATGACGAGATGTCATAAACATATATTTCGACGATAAACATTATTTTCAAATGTACAAGTAGTATGGATATCATATGAGTTTGCATCCACGACATTGTTTCATGATTTACATTAGAACATATCATTCATAATAGGTCGCGGTTAGAGGTTACGCCTCATTTCAGTGTTGCCATTATATCATCATAAACATTGCACCAGGTGAGTTTTCATAGCCCCGTTTTATTCAAGTTTATACATTATTTCAAACCTACGGGGAGAATACATTGCACATCATTTTATTACGAGCCCAAGTATATTCAAATTCATTTACATTGCTTAAGTTACCTCATTGCCAATTGAATGTCCCATTTCATAATCATGAACCGTTAATTTCGGAAAAGCGAGGGTGAGTGGATAGATCTATCGAGGGTGACTCCTCCATCCGTGTTGGTGGTCCCAACCGGTCAACGGATGCATTTCATTTTATCATCATTGAGTTGTTTGGCAAAACACTGTTGGGCTAACATCGAACACAGTCTAGCTTGGTGTCATGTGTTTAAGCAATTGTACCATTTTGTGACATATTTTTCATACATAACTTATATATCGTTGGTCGATAAAACATTTTCATAAACTCTATGAACTCACTCAACCATTGTGTTGACACTTTTAGCAATTTATTTTAGGTATCTAAGGCATTCACTTCATGGCATGCATGTGGACATATCATAGAGTCGCGGTGACGACGCGTCTCACTGGGTTTTATGCACTTTAAAACATCGTTTGATTGTAACAAACTTAATTCCGCATGTCTAATCTCATTTGGGACCTATCTTTTGTAAACTCTAAATGTTTTATTATATCCAACGATGTTCTTTTCAAACGACACTTTAAGTCGTTCAATATAACTGTGATTATGGTGCTATGATCATCCCGTGAATTCCATTCCATGCTAAACAAGTAATTTGGGGTGTGACATGATTGGCATCGAGCTTGATTATAGAGAACTAGGTTGCATCATTAACCCTAGACTATAACTACATCATCATAGCATCTCATCATTTCATCATAAGTGCATATTCACTATACATGCGGTTTCATACGCACATTTTGCGAGTTATTTACTTTCATTTCAAATCGATTGTCACATTAAGGCCTTCAGATACTCATCCCATCATACTCACATCAGACTCTGACATGGAGAATGCCCTGACATTCTCTATCATAGTTTTAACATCAGTTGACTCTACACCAGACTCATCACACATTTTATCCGATGTGGAGACTGAACCCTTTGAGGAGGGCGAAGTTGCACCTACACCATCACGATCACCATTGATTTACCGTGGATCAGGACAGTTTCTATCATTCTGTCGGGACAGATCATACCATTTGGTAGGACTTGTAAGGCTAGTCCTAATGAACCTATTAGGATGCTTACTGCAAGGAAGAGTAGTATTTCATTCACCATCACCTCCTAACTTATCACTAGGATTTCCATCATCATCATTATCATCTAGAGCACTATCCGTACCATCACATCTCATAGACACTACTCATACATCTGACTTGCAAGCTTAGAAAGCGTGCATGATTTGACACATCATTACCATCTATCACTAAGACTATAGACACTACACCAACTCATAGGTTTGAGGACTGTGAGAATTTCAAAGTTGTTGCTGCTAGACAGCCTATTGCTCCTACACTTGAGACATGATTAGACCATCAACAGGAACAGATAATAAGTACCTTTCTATCTAATGTAATCTTTATCCTTTATTATCTCCACGATAATCACAACCTTTGTTTATTTCATTCCCTATTCCAATTGCCCAATTTTCAATCACTTCGCAACAATATACCAGTATCTTACTAGGGATTAGGCCAACTTTATTCTTGACTAATTAGGAGAATATTACCATTCTATGAGGATCTTCCATGTATTCTACAGACCATTCAACAAATTATATTTCAAGTTACTTTGCTACTACTTCATAAAATTACTTCACATCATTTTATTCCAAGCTATTTTACTACCATTTTAGAAAAATGGCTTCACATAATTCTAATGCAAGTTGTTTTGTTACCACCCTATAAATTGATTTTCAGTCATTTTATCAACTATTTAATACCATCATGTGAAACGATTTTCATGTTACTCTAAAAAATGGATTGAGCCACTATTTTACAAAACAACACGTTGAATACCATCTAAAACTTCGGAGAAACATGATACCATTTCAACAAAACCAAGCATCACATCATTTGTCCTCGATTATACATAGCCTGATCACCTATGTATAATTCAGGAAGAATTATGCCATGAAAGTAAGAAGCATCATTTCAAATTTCCTAAAACAATCTTCATTCAAAAGCAAAGTGTTGTAATCAGATAAATTGTTCACAAACATTTTTTTAACACTCTATAAATGCCTACGCCATTCATCACTCACTCAACCAATAAGTTGAAATTTTACCAGTGACCTTTTTAAGAAAAATTTTCTATACCATCTATGAGGAGGATTCCTCGATACAAGAAAACAATGAAAGGATTTCAGAACTACCAACAAGGACTAGAAGTATGTAGTAAGCTGATACAAAACTCAACAAAAATCTTAAGACATCATGAGACAATCCGAACCACTATCTTTGGATTAGAAGCCAAATTCTATCATTTCAAAAATACTAGCTAGACCGTGTTACAAGAAATTGTACAAAGCAAATAACTACTAAGTAACACTATAGAGATAAACCAGGTCTTCTAACCAAGACTGCAGAACATTCCATTGAACATGGTCTCAACAATATGTGAATTTCCCTACAATGAGTTTCCCTTAAAGGAAAATTTGGTTAAATTAAGGTTATCGATATAAACTTCCCCTAAGGCATTGTGTTCTCTAGAAATTCCAGATAACCTCACTTCCATATCAAGAAATGCAACAGGTCTAAACATATCGGACAACCAATGACTCTCCATCTACAAGTGAAATCGGAACAAATCTTGGAAATCAATCACCACACCACATCCCTTGAATATTTAAGGTTTTGTTACTTGACAACATAGAGCGTGGAAATATCTCGATAAGAGAAATTAAGAGAGACACCATCAAACAATAAACATTTTAGTAATGGAGAATAAGCACCTTAGGCAAGTAAGACTCAAGTAATGACATTCGCTAGAACTAGGAACGCGAGGAATCACAACTGTTACCCATAATCTATTCTTTTCAATAAGGTCCTTTTCGACAGACTTAACATTTTGAAATTTGGCACGAGACACGTGGTATCAATTTCAGTTGTACCTATTATAAACTATTCGATTCACCTTAGACTTCTGACAATCACTTCAAGATTCCCATGGAACCTACTAGGACATGAATACCGCCTATTATTCTCGGCTCAATGGTTAGAGCGAGAGAACAATTCAAACATTAGAAGATATACTCTAGGCATGTGTGATTTTCTAGAAATGATTAGGCAAATCATTCTTCATCGAACAAGTTCTCTTACAACAACAGTTAGCACATGAACATATTGACTACACCAATTGAGGCACTCTATGGTTGAGGTGTCAATCACTATTCACTGGTCAAAATCAGGAAAGTCCAACTCACTAGTCCATAACTTATTCATGAAACAACAAAGAAGTCATATAGATCAAGAATCAGTTACAAGCAACAACACGTAGATAGAAAAGCTACGTCGATATACGACGCAAAATATTGGAAATATGTTCCATAAGTCGCAAACCATTAGAATTTCAAGTTGGCAACAGATTTATGTTCAAAGTCTCGCCTTGGAAAGGCGTGGTACGATTCAGAAAAACGCGGGAAGACCCTATGCGACTCAAATATCCTCACCTTTTCACCGATAACACCGTAGAACCTAACATGGACTGAATTCAGGGACTGAATTCCTTTTTGGGTGGGCGAATGTGACAACTCGTAATTTCAGGTCATTTTACAAACTTTGAAAATTTCACTATTCATCTCAGGAATTTACTATTCATCGGTTACTATTCATCATTTTACTATTCATCATTTTCGGAGTTTATTTGATATTCTGAGAACGTATTTCAAAATTTTACTATTCTTGGAACACTATTCATTACCGGAGAAAATCACTATTCACGATTCACTATTCATCATTTATAGTAAACTAGGTTTACGAGTATCAAATTCGCGTAACCTTAATGGTTTAGCTGCGAATTCATGAACATATCATCAAAGACATTTCATATAGACTAGATTTAGTCTATATATCATTAGCAATATCATCGTCATATTAGTTCATGCATGGATTTGCATTTTTCATTAAACGTATAATTTCCTATTAAATAAACGCTATCGGCGTAATCATTTATTTTGAACATTTGATCCGACACTTCTCAAAAATTATCCTAATATATTTTTATACTCATATTAAGATTATAAAAATAATATTATTAGTTTACCCGGTGTTTTAAATTTATTTTGTATATAAATTGTTATATTTATATAATTACGACGGTTTTCGTAAATACTACTCGATAATTATTATTTCACTCAATTCTTGTAAGAAATGTATTTTTATAATTTTTATGACATCGATATATTTTATTTTGTTTCGTTAAAATTGATTTCTAGCAAGCGCTACACTAAATAGCTAATTATACTTACAATACACACAATATACACAACTTTAAATACTATAATACATCAACAATTCTCTTTTTGCTTCCCCATTCATAATGTTGCCGACTTCCCCCTCCAACTCATCACTTATTTATATTTTTTTTTACTAAACAATACACCTATGCATAATGACCATTTAATATCTCATCCATAAGTGTTTTTCTTAACAAAAACACATAGAATACAAACCAAAAAGGTGAAAGAAAAATAAAAATCTCTCCTCATCCTCTCCATGGTTCGGCCATATCAAGAAACCAAGAGAAACAATGAAATTTTTCTAGCTCAAGTGTTTATCAAGTTCTATTAGTGATCTACGTTATGGTTTTGAAATAAAAGCCTATAGATTAGTAAGGTTTTCATCATCTTTTTCACATAATCATTCAAGTAAGCATTTCATGATCTTCATAATTCTTTCATATCCATATTTATGTTATTTCATCATTTTTGCAAGAAAACATGCATGTTACATATGAATCTATACCGCTTTTAATGTTTTTAGTACTTATTATTAGTATATATCATCCTATAATTATCCCTTGAAACATATTATTTTTGATGATGTCTAGGAACCCATGACACCCTAATAAGGTGTATAGTAGATTTAGAATAGCTTTGGCGTTGATTTGAAGCGGTTAGAATAAGTATTACGCGAGAAAAATCAATTTCGACAACATTAAATAAGGGTCTGGTCATTTTTGTGAAATCTGGAAAATTCGACAGTGGGTAAAATATTTTGGGCTAGAAATTCAGAAACTATACTTTAAAACGAAAACGTGGTCGCTTGAACGGGTTAAAACGGATTTATAACGAAGAAGTTATGCTATTTTCAAGTTTAACGACGAAAACTATATTTCTGAAAAACTGCATGCTGTCAAGAGTTAATTTAAGGGCAAAAACGAGTTTTAAACATTGTCTAAATGAGTCTATTTGTCAAAAATATATTAGTATACTTTAACACGAAGCTAAGGACATATAAAACGTAGAAAACGGACATATAACGACTAAGTTATTCACATTTTAAACAAGGTTGTCGTAACTTTTATTACAAGTATAACTTATATTTTTCTATTAGACAAAAACTAGTTGCCGCTAAGGACCATGTTGGGAGTCGTTTTTAACATCGATTGAGTACTTTTTAGAAAACGATGTCTTCTAGTAAAATTAAGTTCACCTAGCATATTTTCCAAAATGTTCAACCGTTCGTCAAACGGAGTTGTAACGAGTGAAAACGGTCACTCAAACTTTGCCGAAAATTACCCTTAAACAAAGATATCTCTAGAAGGACTTAGAGATTCGGGGGTGATTGTTGGAATTCTAAGTCAAAGAAGGGTTGTTTACAAGCTTCTAGAAATCACAGCCTTCTAGATGGTTGTCATCATCTATGTGAACCCATTATCAAGACTTCCATGCAGCCAATCAAGACCCACAGCTGGACTACATCAATATACAACTATGACCATTCAGACCAGAAGCTGCTAGGTTTGTTATGGGTATATATAGGGGTGTTTAGCAAGAGGTTAGAAATCAAAAACACATACAGAGTATTGTATAACATGTAATAGGTTTTGAGCTATTTTCCTATTATCAATCAAAGAGTTATTTTGATTATTCGTGTCTATAAAATATCAATTCTTTATTTACACCTTTAGAATTATGTATTTTTGTGATTTGATAGATAACTGTCGTTTTAGTGATTTGATAGAAAGTGCTTGTTAAATACAAATTGCATTCTCAAATGTATTTTTGTGAGCGAAATTACATAAACTAGGCTTGCACACTAGTTACTTAAACACAAAAACACACTTAAACACATAGAATTAATGGAGAGTTTAATAAGTTTAGTTAACAAGTTACAGAGAGCATGCATGAAATTGGGAGACAATAATGATACAACATCATTGCCTACTTTTTGGTATTCTTTAGTTCTTTACCCTCCATTGCTGTTGTTGTTCGTCAGGTTAACTATCTTTTAAATGGATGATATGCATGCAAGATACTTGCTTTAATATATCCATGTACCTAGGGATGAGCATTTGAACCCAAATCCTGGTACCGAACCGGAACGGTACTGGTACCAATTCCCCATATACAGTACGGTACTGGGACTACGAAATAAGGTGAAGAAACAACGGTACCGTTAAAAAATGGTACGGTACATAGGCGGGAAATCCTGTTTTGGTACCTGAATAAAAAAGGTGTGTTTTTTTATTTATTTATTTATTTTTTTAATTTTATAAATATAGTGATCCAAACTCTCCTATCTACTGTTGGTAACCTCAACATGTTTTGGCATCGACTGTATACATCTAATTTTTCTGTGTCCTTTTTAAGTATTGGATAAAACAATGTATGAATCATTAATTATTTCGCCTTTGAACGGTGTGAGGAATGAGTAGTCGTCAAAGAAACAATCCTTGGATATGTCGTTTCCAAGTTGCTTTACATTCGTTTCATTCATGCATTCATAGAACAGTTGTATTGTATCTGATGGTGTAGGAACTAGTGCATAATTAAAATCTATGATGTTCATAATGTTGGTTTTATGGACAATAAATTAATAGACGTGAGTTAGGATCGAACTCGAGACTATGGGATTGCACACTTTACGTATGAGAATTTAAAGTTAAATAATTAAATATAAATGTTGTATTTATTTATTTATTAAACGAAATAACTAACGGACGTTAAGTAATTAATGTAATGGACTAACGGGCGTTAAAGGTATTTGGAAAAGGACTTAATTGCAAAAGTTGGGAAGGTTCGGAATCCCTATGGGATGCCATAAACCGATCGGCCAAGGATCAAAACAAGGAAAGAAACCAACTTGTTCACCAAGTTTGCTTGATATAAACAAGGCCAGGGTTTTATTTTTATATCTCTTGTGCTCATGGCTAAACCCTAAAAATTGTTTTGTGTGTTTTCTTGTCCAAAACGATTGTACAACCCTTGTGGGTGTCGATCCATTACTTTTCCACAAACCAAGTTATTTTGTTTGATAAAACTAGCATTACTTTAATTCGGTTTAGACGTGTGTACAAGAACATAGTAATAACATACTTTGTTATTATCTTGGATTGAATTACAAAACGTAAGGGTAATTCATAATCCTATAAACCCTAATTAGGGTTCATCCCAATTGCTAGTTTGTGGATTTGATTCTTGTTTGGCTAGAATCAAGAAAAGGTACGCATATTCTTTTATGTTAATTAATTGTTCGTTAATAAATCCTATACGCTTCCGCTTGAATACTTTGATGTTTTGTAGTTATTTATTTGAATGTCATGTTATATAATTCCAACAGTGGCATCACGAGTCATTGGTTTTTAATGAGTAATTAATTACATAAACGCGTAATAAAACAAATACTTGTATGTTGTTTGATATGTTAATCTAGGGTTTATGTTTAATTTATGTTTTGGTCGATTTTTTTTGTAAATTGGGGCGTACCCTATTTTTTTTATGTCGACATTCCCATAAAATTTTTTTAGGGTTTTGAAAATTGTTTGCTAACCTTATTAAAACCTAGAATTAATATATTAGTTACGTGATTAATTCATGAATAATTTGTTATGTGTCATGGAATTTTTATATGCGATCTTGTGACTTATTTGTATAAATGGTTATGATATCCATGATTATACATGCATGTTAGTCATGGATAAGTTGCTTTGATTATTGTTTAATTGTTGAGACATGTTAATTACGATAAATCTTGAATTGGGGAAGACTCCAATTATATATATTAATGAATCAATTATGTGCAATTTGGTATAATTTAATTAAGGGTTTACGCAATCGATTCATCGATGTATGTGGCTCACTTTCTATTGTTGGAGTGAAAACCCTAAATTAATATATACATTAATTTAACCTAGATATTGATTATTAATAGGGTTTTATCGAATAAGTTGCATGTGGCTACTTGTTTACACGTGTAAATTGTTTATTATGTGTGCATTGTTTTTTTAGTAGTTTATTTTTTATTTATTACTTGTTTGTTTATTATGTTAGACAGTTTTAAGCAAAGAGTAATTTTGAATAGAAAAATAATATGGACTAAACAATGGCGAAATTTGATTTGTTTTGGAAGAGTTAAGTTTTCAATAGTTTAATTGATTGGTGACTTTGGTACAATGATGAACGGCTCACCCATTTGAATTAACTATAAAGGGTTATTTAAGAAGTGCGCAGTCACACCGAATGGATGTCTAAGGTTATGCTTTACGTTTACCGGTCCTCTCGCCTCCAGAAGTTCGAATGGAGCTACTTAGTAAGCCATAAAGTACAAGCTCATCTTAAGGGCGAATTAGTTTTAATTCCATGCGCCACTTCGGTGGTAATTATCCCAAACACTAAGTGTTTACACTTATGCAAAAGTACGGTATAATGGATGATAATTAACACTAAATTCCTTGATTGGTGAACCCAATACATCAATCAAAACTTTGATAATTTGATCTTTATGAATTGGTAATAAAAGTTTTTTATTAAAATTATGCTACAAGATGAATGCATGACATCTTTGTACATATTTGATTTGACCACATAAAATCAAAGCTAGTACCCTTTTAAATTAAGTTATATGCCATCTAATTAAAAGGAACACTTGAAGTTGCAATTTATGTCATGAGAGTACTTGGCTAGATTGTGATGGAGAGGTAAATCTCTATGTAAAGTGAGACCTTACATGGACATATTTGCAGTTCTTTAAGTTAGATACTTAAGTTGAGTAGGAAGTGAGACTTGGACTCAATGGCATAAGATGGGATGAAACATGTTTATATTTGCAATAGCGTTGGAAAATATAAATCCCATAGTGATCTAGGAATTGGAAATTGTTTGCCAATTATTGTTCGATGATTACCCTATTATGTGCTTTTATTACTAGCGGATCAAGCGATGTAATGGAACTACGATAATTTGGATCCTAGTTTTCGAGAAAATTCTATGGTTATATGAATATTACCTTGGGTATTTTATTTTCTTAAAAAGTTTAATTATCGAAAATACTAAAATTGAATTTTGCTAATTCTTTAAATGTATTAATGCAACATTAAACCGTAAACGTAGGTTATTCATGTATTGGTAAATTGATCTACACCTGTAAGGGTTTTTGGTAGAGTCAACGTTACTAAAAGAATAAACCTAGTCATCTTTTCACGCGAAAGAGTGAGATTAAATCCTATTCCTTTTCATGAATGAAGAAAGGTATGATAGGACAATTAGAATTGTCTAAATTCTAAATACGTAACTCGTAAGCAAATTTTAATAGTTAAGAAAATTGCATATTTTATGAGTTATTAAATTAGAAGCTGGACTAATTACTGTATATTTGGTAAAAGACAAACTAGCATATTTTATCTAGTTGTTGTGCTTTGACCATTTAAAAGTACTAATTACAATTGTTGGAATAGTCGAACTATTAAGAAAGAAATTGCATGCCCAATTATTTCAAGTTAATAGCATTGATGAATAATTCATCATCTACATAGTAGAATACATTCTTTTAAGTACATTTGTAATTGTTATGTATGGACTTTCTCAAAGGTGTAGGAAGTAAATAATACACTATTTTCTTTCACTTGTTAATGAAACACTTACAATGTTGTCAAATCCAAATTGGAGTGTTGTGTACTTATTCTTGAATAACGAATTAATGTAATGATCTCTTATTCATGGGAGTTACAAGCTTTGTCATCTTGGTAGTAACCTGATTATCTCTAGAATGTCTTAAGATAATTACTTTCCACTTGTAGACACTTATGTTTTCAAGGATAGTCATGAACGTTTCCTTATTAGACAATGAAGTGGTTCTACATCTACTAGTTATGCTAATATCAATGACACAATCAGATTAGTCGATAAACAAACATATGTCGTGTTGTTTATCTGCTACATGATGTTGTTCCATGCACAAGTGGGAGAAATCTATATTGTGTGCAAGGTACAACATATAAGTATATGATTTAAAGGATTCTCTTGACTGCAAGGTAAGAGACTAACATTCTAATATAACTTGTACATATCTAATTTAAGAAACACTTGGTGTTGCAATTTACGTCATGTGAGAACTTGGCGAGATTGCAACAACAAAGTAAATCTCTATGTGAAGTTAGACCTTGCATGGACATATTTGCAGTTTCTAAATTAGACAAGTATTTAGAACTTGTGTCAAAATGATATATAAGACTACTTCAAATTAGATATTTATGTATTATTAGAATGACATAAATGAAGTAATCTAATACTACTTCAATTTGTTTATTTATGAATTTTGGAATGACATAAATGAAAAATAATGTAATCCTACATTATTGTGAAGTAAATAAATTAACTTGAAATTACTATTGAAACCAAGAGTTGTGTTCATAATTACTTTAGTTAAACATGTTTATGATTCATTGTAAAGACATAAACATAAAGTCTTTTAAGACTTATAATAAAGTAAGACGTTAACTTGTTATGTTTTTTAATTAAGACATATACAAGAAGTCATTGAGTTGATCAATGATTTATAACGTTAAATGGGATTATAACAATTTATGTTTCTTGTTGAGACATGGATATGAAGTAACTTGGTTAAAAGGTACTTGTGTTATAAAGCATGTAATTGGCTTGGAAAGTCTATTATACCATTAAGTTGATTTAGTTGGTAAATAGGTAAGCTTAAAGGAATATGTTTATCTTATATATTGTTAGATTGTATTACAATATTAATTCTAATGAATACCACAAGTTGATGGTATGTTCAGTTAGGAGGATCAAACTTTATTTGATTTGTTTGATTCAAGATAACCATAACTTATTTCTTAAAAAGTAACAAGGTTAGAAATTTGAGTATGGATTGAATATACTCAATATGACTCCAACCTAGAAGATTAATAAAACACCATTTTATTATGGAATGTGATGAATCACATTAAGTTTTAAAATTGAAGATTCTGAATTTGTTAAACTACTTAGGAATAGGTTATTAACAAAGTAAAGTCAGAAATTATCAATGTGTATTTTTAATGTCCCAAAAAGAGAACAATGTAGTTTTGCTCTAAATTGCTAAAGTATATATAGATAGTCTATATATTACAAAAGGCAAGTGGGAGTTTTTTATCTTGAAAGATAAAATTACAAGATACATAATCTTCTAAAACACACTAGTAAATATCATGATGAGGTTAGACATGTAATTGATAGACCTCATGATGATGGAATTTTCATTCATAGACCTGCAAGGATATCTCGGATATTTGACTTATATGATGAGAAATATGAGTTCTGTGATTATAGTAAACCCGATAATCATTATGATGGATTACCAAATATTGAATTGGGTAAATTACTCTTACTATGAATGTTAAAGATGTTGTCCATAAAGATAATCAATTTTGAAAATTTGGTTTATCTTAATAGTTAGACTAGAGAATGGAAATGAGTTTCTTCAAAGAGATGAAAAACCCTACTGGTTTGAATTTTTATGTAGAAATCATATGGACAAAATTTGTACACATATTTAATGCATGTTTTATGACAAGATTATTAATCATATTTAAGCAATTAATTATGATTGAATATTCTTTTCTAGACATATTAAATATATAAAGATGATAATTGTCATACTTGTTTTCATTAATATGAAATATGACAATGGAATATCAAAACTCTTTCTTGAGAAATTACTTGGCGAGGACGGTAAGTAATTGAAAGGTTTTGAATTCATATAATCTTTGAAAGTGTACAAGTGCAAATAATTCATGAATGGATAAATGCATGCATCTATGAAATTATTCTTATGTTTAATTATTAAATCCCATTTTCGATTTATAATTAAAATAAGATAAATTTTAAGTATTCCTGAAAGCTAGTGGGAGTATTATGTTAAGGTCTTAAATCTTATATGTTGTATAACATATAGTAAGTAACATTCATTGTAAGCTAAATGTTAAGTCTTAGATTGGAATGAAACTTCACTTGTAAGATTTAAGAATTAAAACATACAACCTTGAAATATATGTTTATTATTAATAAACATGTGCAGTAAAATAAAATGATTCTAATAAAACATGATATATCATTTGAGAAGTGAATAAATATCTTTTGACAAGATAGAACATGAATGAAATCTAAGGTTGACCTGTAGATTCATCATGTACATCATGTTGTGTATTAAAATTGTTGTATCATTCTTGAATAAGAAGTGATTTGACAACATTGATATCTAACTAAAAGTTATTAGATAACTTGTGTAATGAATATTCTAAAAGAATTACATCCTCAGCCTGGAATTGCTCCTAGATTCTATGGATGAACAATATGTCAAATGTTTTGAAAATTGTCATCAGCTTTAAACTTGAAAGTTAGGAAAGCATTAAACATTACACAATGAGATATTAAAGTTTACGGAGTTTTAATAAGCATATTGTTGTTTGTATACAATGATGCTGGTTTAATTGAGATGACACTCAATACTAGTCATGGTAGGATTTCATCCTTGTTAATGGCCATGTGAACTAGTTGTGCTACTAAAACACAGTTGCATTATACATTAAAAGAATAAGGATACTTTAAACTTTAAAATTGTTTGAAAGTTTAAATTGTCATAAATTGGTGATAGAGGATGTCACACACTTTATGAATTATTATGTGGATTGTTGAATGCACACATACAAGGACTTCATTAATTGAATTCTTAAAATAAGTATTCTCAAAATTATGATAGATCAAGTTGGTTGATTTATGCCTTGTCAATAAGTATGATTGTCATTACTTGAGGCATAATTCATCAACTGGAATTTTCATGCATTGATCTATTTGGTATTTGGATAAAGGATGCTAAACAATTGTTATAATAAATCAAATACTAGGTATGTTTGATTTTATAATATATTGTATCATATATTTGCATGTTTAATCCGTGAATAAATTTATTTATTCTAAATCGTCCGTTGTCAATTAATGATATGGGAGTATCATTAAACTAAGACAAATCTAAGAGATATGGTAGAATATACTTGAAAGTATATTGATGAGAATGCATACCAATTTCAGATGATATTCAATGAATTGAATATAGGACTTATTCCAACTACATAATTTACTTTTGGATATTGTTATAAGTAAATTATGAATAGTTATCCTCGGACTGAGATACCGATAAGTGTCATGAATGTAGTGCACTTCGTGGAACAACTTAACGCTATACGAATCGGTAGTCATAAGGGTTGTTTTCAAGTGTTGCAAAGTTCGTGGGTTATTCTCGTAGTTAAGATAGAATTTGTTCCTTCAAATTTATTTTGGAGTTTAATCTTCTTGGGCCCTCGTAGGGTTGACAAGATGTTTGCGTGCCACGCCCAAAGATCTCCCCCAATATGTTTAGAAGATTTGGTAATCTTGCTCAATCACTAATAACGAGAAAGCAGAATGGTTGAATAAAGAATGACTTAATTCCATATCTTTATTTAACATGGTATTAGAAACAAAGGATAATAATAATGAGAAATCCTTAAAAGGTTTTCCAGAGCCTTGCTCGAGTTGTACTAGAGGCATCAAGTGTTGCTAGACGCTAACCGAATGTGATCACTCTATTAAGATATATCCAAGTGGGAGTCGTTGGTTTTATGGACAATAAATTAATAGACGTGAGTTAGGATCGAACTCGAGACTATGGGATTGCACACTTTACGTATGAGAATTTAAAGTTAAATAATTAAATATAAATGTTGTATTTATTTATTTATTAAACGAAATAACTAACGGACGTTAAGTAATTAATGTAATGGACTAACGGGCGTTAAAGGTATTTGGAAAAGGACTTAATTGCAAAAGTTGGGAAGGTTCTGGAATCCCTATGGGATGCCATAAACCGATCGGCCAAGGATCAAAACAAGGAAAGAAAACCAACTTGTTCATCAAGTTTGCTTGGGTATATAAACAAGGCTAGGGGTTTTATTTTTATATCTCTTGTGCTCATGGCTAAACCCTAAAAATTTTTTTGTGTGTTTTTCTTGTCCAAAACGATCGTACAACCCTTGTGGGTGTCGATCCATTACTTTTCTACAAACCAAGTTATTTTGTTTGATAAAACTAGCATTACTTTAATTCGGTTTAGTACGTGTGTACAAGAACATAGTAATAACATACTTTTGTTATTATCTTGGATTGAATTACAAAACGGTAAGGGGTATTTCACATAATCCTATAAACCCTAATTAGGGTTCATCCCAATTGCTAGTTTGTGGATTTGATTCTTGTTTGGCTAGAATCAAGAAAAGGTACGCATATTCTTTTATGTTAATTAATTGTTCGTTAATAAATCCTATACGCTTCCGCTTGAATACTTTGATGTTTTGTAGTTATTTATTT
This sequence comes from Chrysanthemum lavandulifolium, assembly GCA_022545495.1. Taxonomy (NCBI): domain Eukaryota; kingdom Viridiplantae; phylum Streptophyta; class Magnoliopsida; order Asterales; family Asteraceae; genus Chrysanthemum; species Chrysanthemum lavandulifolium. The sequence continues at coordinate 279,384,812 of CM040244.1, forward strand.
GAATGTCATGTTATATAATTCCAACACATAACTGACGTTATGTTGGTTCTGTAACAAAATGATGTGCTTCTTTGGTTCTCAACACTACTTAAGATGTGCTTCACCTATAGCAAAATGACATGACCAAGTATACTAGTTGCGTCTATGCAAACACTTTAAGTAAGCAAATATTTAACTATCTTTTTAAATAGCGAGAAAAACCGGATACATACCGATTTCCCGGTAACGGATACGGTACCAGAATCCCATTCCGTACGGTGCCAGTACACACTTATATTTTTGGGAAAAAAATGGTACCACCAATTCAGTACCTTTCGGTACGGGATTGATACCGAGCTCATCCCTACATGTACCACTTATCTTTCATTTATATAGCTGTATGTAAGTTGTAAGTTCGGTTTGCTTCTCTAAATGACATATTGTACGTATCTGTTGTATAAATTTGACAGATTTCTGGGAAGTCTTAGGTGTTGGAAAGTATCGTTGGCAAGGACTTCTTGCCAAGAGGATCAGGTGTGTAAATATGTCATATTATCTATAGTAACTTTACAGATATTTGACATTTTATTAAAAAAAAATCTTAATTGGGCAAGAGCTTAGGATGTGCATTTGTGCTTTCTTGCAGCTTCATAAGATAGAAAATGGCAAAGAATACGCAGAGTTTCTTCACCTTCCATCAAGAAAGTTTTATGATTTTGGTATGAGTTTTACTTCGTAAATAACTGGTAAAATATTTTTACATCCTTGTTATTCTTTAAGGATCGATATAATTTTATTATACTATACAATACCATATAATATTTGTTTCAAGCAACGCAGTACAAATAATAGATTTTGTTTATTACATCATGCACTGTATAACAATTGTGGCGATGTTGTAATGTGTAGCTGCTGTAAGAAAAGAGATTTCAGATGAGACTGACAGGGAAATGGGGCAAACCAAACAAATTTCAAGTGTCCCGATTCATCTTATTATCTACTCTCCAAATGGTAACTTTATGATAATCAACATCACCATTGCAATGTAAGTTTTACTAGCATAGGCCTTTAGCAAATCGCTAAGCATTTTTTAATGATAATTTTGATCTTGACAATGATCAATTTGACGCTGGTTGATCTTTCGGGCCCCACAAAAGATGCTGCTGGTAAGTTAAGCAGAAAAAAATTTCACTGCTAAAACAAATCTTTCTGATGTGAAACGAGCTAATTCTAACTAAAAATGTCGAATGAAAGTAGACGTCAATCTGATAGAATCGTACAAGATATTGAGAATATGCTCCGTACCTACATTTAAAAGGTAGTACGATTTCATATGCTGACTTGTATATGCTCATTGATTTCTTTCTACTAATGAGATTTTCTTGATGTAGCCAAATGCGTTCGTAGATCTTAGAAGGAAAATTTTAGCGCCTAAAGTTTTTGCGGGTTGGTGTTGTTAATCGTTCGCAACAAGATATCAATAAAAAGGTTGATATGACTTCTGCTAGACGTAAAGAAAGGGAATAATTTTCTAGCAGTAGAGAATACGAGCATTTGACTTAAAGGATGGGCTTTGAATATCTAGCAAAGATGCTTTCAAAAGTAGGCCATTTAAAAAAAATTGATAACTGTTTTCTTGAAATGAATTTTGTTGATGTTTTGTTTAATCTAATTAGCGTTGACATATGACTTGATTTGGTTACAACAGCAAAACTGTTGCTGATCTTGAAGCTGAACTGAGCCATCTCAGAAAGCCTATTTTTACCTGCTGGTGTAAGCCTTTTGTAACGTTTGTTGTAGAGATGTAAAAAATCAATGTTGTTATTTAATTGCATAATCGTGATGGATCGTTGTTACATGCGCAGGGAAAGTTACTTGTGAGCGAAATTATTGAAATGATTATTAATCAAAACTACAATTTCCCGAACATAGTAAGTGCTTGTTAAATAACCTCGCAATTTGTTTCTTGCACTGAAAACCATCTTATTTGTTTTAGATTGCTGATGTTTATATTCCATTAATTTATTTATAGGTACCTTGGAGTGACGAGCATCCGCTAGAGAACAAAGAGTTGATCGCCATCATTGGTGCATGGTTTACATTGTGGCATGATTGATTCTATGGCTAGTTATGTTGAATTCTAGTATTTTTCTTTATAGTTTGTTGAATTCTAGTGGTTCAATTTGGATTTTGTTTAGGATTTATGTTTTGCTCAATTGAAGTATTATCTTATTCGACTTTGTTGATTTTGGCATTTTCGGTGTATTTAAATCACTTTATTATGGTGAGTCAATTGTAGATTATGGAATTTTAAAAAATTAGAAAATTTCCAATTTATTTTTTTTAATAAAAAAGTTTTACAAAAAGATAGGTTTTGATATAAAAACATATCTTTTTACTCTATATAATGAGAGGTTGGATGGTTCTATAAAGACAACTTGTGAGAGAACAGGTGTCAATGTCCAGTAAAAACATGTGTGTTTACTCTAATATGGAGACCATTCTTTGGAGAAAACCGGTTTTGATGCTTCTAAAAGAGACACATTGTGCAACCGGTTTCTATATGTTTCGATCATGGAGATATCCCCTTCAGAGAGTGGTCTCAAAACCACTCTTCATGGGCCATTTTGACCAGTTTCTATGTGATTTTTTGTAGTAGTGATCGTCTCAGATCACCCCTTACCATAACTAAAGTGACATTTTAAGAGTATCTATAACGCATCAAGTTTTTACAGACTTGATACATTTAATACATAATTTTTTATATATATTTTTTTGTTTCACAACTAATGCATAACTCATTTCATGAGAATAACTTCTTACTTTTTCTATCAAACACTTGTAAAACTGCAAGTCTTTCTAAAAAGATTTTGTAAAAGCGCAATCTTGCAATGCAAAAAAGTCATCAAGTGACTTTTTCAAATAGTGCAAAGCTTTTTCAAAAGTTGTGCATTGTGGATGCCCTAACATATATAATATTCATGTCTAACACATATTATTATGTGTCATCTTAACGAACTTTGTGTGACACTCGATCACAACGTAATATAGTGTTGTTGGATGACATTGTATGTTCATACCTCCTTTTAGTGTCATGTTCAGCGTTATTGGGAGCGTCATTTAGACACTTCTTTCTAGTGTGTGTTTGTATATGTGTTTTGGTGCGCGAGTTTTAATTGTTACGAGTGCGGGTAAAATGTAGTTGAATGTTATTTTGGGTGTTGTACGTGCTGACTTGGAGTGAATGACGAGTTTTCGATGGCATGGCTTTATTATTGTTAGTACATAAGAACTATAAAAACCTTTTCTTGAATAACTTGTAAACAATTTTCACTTACATGATATGAAAATGCGAGATTCACAAGTTAAGAGATGAATAATGTGCGAGGTCTAGGAGGATTTTTACGGTGTTGGGCATGGAGGGAGTAAAACATATTGCAAACCTGATGACTCTTGTCAATCACATTGGATATTAGTAAATCATTGTCTTTTGATTTCTTCATAGTTACCATATATTTCTCTTTCGTTTTAATTCACTACAAATCTTTAGCTTTGGGCAATGGCACAAGGTGGGTAAGACTAGTGGTAATAAGGGGACATGCACGCGTCTTCTAGCCCTCTTAGACGTGTCCTTGCTATTACCTTGACCCCATACGATGGTCGTGAAGTGAAAAAACGCAGAATTCGGTCGTCCCCATGACCAAGTTGTGAAGTCGGTTGTGTGAGGTTGTATGATTGTTTAATTTGTTTATGTGGTGTATATTTGAACCGTGATGACACCATGTTGGTCGTGATGTTGGTTGCGGATAGAAGAGCTGAGTTAACGATAGTAATGTTGGTCACTATTTTATTTATTTTTTATTTTTTTAGCGGCAAATTTTTACATCATACACCACCTATCTTGCAAATTCTATCTCACATGTCTCCAACAAGACTTGAACCCGGAACCTTTAGGTTGATAGGTTACTCACATACCCCAGCGTAATTTATCATTTTAGAGGCGTATTAAACACCAAGGTGCTTATAAAAATAATGATGGGTTTTATTGCAATTCTCCTAGTTGCCAAGGAACATGTGAATATAACCTAAGGTGCATTCTTCGGGGAAAGGTTGCTCCAGATCTAAAATATAACCCAATTTAGGGTTGCCCAGTCATGTGTGTTGGTAATTTTCTCTTCTCAAAATTTGTCTTTGAATTTAAAATTTAAGTGTCACCTAAAAGCCAACTACTAGCTCATAAAGACTACGTCCTTCAATTAATGGGATATATTAAAAGACTTCTTTAGCTTTGTTGTTGTGTGCACTCTTTGTACTACTATACCAACTACTAGCACTAGGATTGATACACTTTCATAAAAAGGAAATGATTTAGATGACTAAAAATGTGACTACTATTGTGACTAAATATAAGTGTTGTCGGTTTATTGGTTTTTGAAAATATGAGTCCTTATGTTGTCACTAACGAAGTGGTGGCACATAGATTATTCATACTAATTAGTCATGCAAAACAATGATCTTCATAAGAATTTGATTTTATAATAAAGATGCGGGTCTTTACACGGTTAATCTTTATAGCCATTAGATTATTTAAGGCAAATGTACTCTTGTGGATTTAAATATTGGGGTGAAAAAGATGGTACAATTTTAAAAATACTCCCAACTTATTAGACATAGAGTAAACCCAACTCTAGCCTATCTACCTAGTAAAATTTATTAAGAATCTTCCATAAAGAATCTTGATATTTAATGTTAGTTTGGTTTGGATTGAACCAGTATCGTTCAGTCAAACTATGAAATTTGTAGTTAAAAAACATCAATTAACAGCGAAATGCTGTTATTGTATAGTGTGATTGTGTACTGTGATTGTGATTATAATTTCGAGCTTTTAAAATGTGTAGCAATGGAAATATTAATGGAATACCAGTTTTTATCTTTAAGTTTATATTAGCAGCCAAATGCTCTTATTTCGAGAAACGTATTCATTCACGTACTTGTATGACAACATTAACCACTCGTCATATTCAAGTCTTGTGAGCGTTGAGGACTTGTATAATTGCGTAACAATGCTCAAGTTGCATCTACTTAAGTCGATCGCTCCCATGATTCGGGAGACAAGGTCAGAAAATGAATATAGTGATTTAAGGACGTTGGCTATAGTTTTGAGTCTCTTTGATTACTAGATTGCTTATGTTGTGCCATAAATTTTCATCGTTTTATCATCTTTAGTTTCCTATAACTTATACAAGTTTGTCCGGGTCCCATTATTTTATTGAAACGGTAACAGTTGGGCCAACACTGGTCTTCGTAATGTGCATCAAGAAATTACATGAAACCATCATACGCTATTCAACATTATTAGTTATCGTGTAGAAATAAGGTGTGTATTAATTAAGGAACATTATCAAAATTTAAAGATACTTACATTTGTCGCTTGGTTAATAAAAAATTTCTAGGACAAATCCAGGATCCAATAATATGCAAACTCGTAAAGTCTTCTATGTCGAATTTATGACTAGTAACTAGCTTTCCATAGTCGATCATGTGACTGTTACCGACTTGAAGCATACCAAAACTAAAGAACGGATAGAGGTTACACATTTGCACTAAATTATTTGGTCATAATTATGATGCACCCAGTTGAACTCGATAAGTACTTTAATTTCTTAAAAGTGTTTCGGACCCTAATTTTATTATATAAAAAAAAAGAAAAAAAAAAGTTCATTAAAAAGCCCACTGAAATTATAAATTTAGCTAATTAGGGCATAAGAAATGATACATGGACCTAAACTTAAGCGTAAACTTAGACCTAAAATCACTTGACATCATCTTAATGGGTTGTAAAATAAGTGGGTCCCCGTCTGCAGCCATCAAGATGCTGACACTTGGTTTTAGGTCTAAGTTTAGGCCTAAGTTTAGGTCCATGTATCATTTCCTATTAGGGTATTAGACATTCTAATTCTTAGTAAACACAGATTTTTGTCATGGTTAAGTGTTCTTATTACAATTTTTTTCTTGTAGCTTTCTTAAATATCTATACACAGCACTAATAACTTGCCATTAATTCTTCATTTTCTTCATCTACCAATATTTAATGCACTTGCATTAAAGTTTATTTATATTCTTGCATTGGCTGGTTCTAAACACACACACACAAATACCATACAAAGATAACGAAATACTCTATGATGTTTTTTCGCAGCAGCGAACACTCCATTCTTACCTACATCAACCGTGTTACTTCTGCAAAATCACATTTGGTTAATATGTTTGCTCGAAGTGATGATCAAGACCCTACATTGTTTCGGCTTTTATTTTACGATACAAGATCAAAACGACGATTTTCTTATTGAAATAGGTGCTCTCGGAAATACTAAGGTATAATCTCACTATCATTTCTTGTTAATACGTATATCTTATTATTAACCTTTAGATTTTGTTAGTTGATCATCACTAGTATCAAAAAGTAATTTGAAAGGTTTACAAGCTATAAAGTTTTGTTTCTTTTCTGGTGACAACAACAGTGTATATAATTCATAGGATAAGATTTTCTTTTAGAGTATATAAAATTTTAAGCCACAATAGAGAAAATGGAGGGTAAGTTTGAGAACCAAATGTTTGTTGTATGCTTAGCGTGTCTTTCTTGTAAATAATTAAATAAGTAAAATGTTTCATTAATTAGCATGTCTTATTAGTTTGTTTCTTAAAGTAAAAACTCAGATTTGTATATTGTTAGTCACTATAAAGTATAAACAGTGTTGAAGAGTGAATAAACATAAATTTAGACAAGTGTTATAAGTTTAATGTTTGGAAGCAATATGTGTTTATAGGGAGTTATATGTATACAATATTAGTGCAGCCAATCTTTCCATAGCACCATCACCACCACTTACCGTTGATCAAATTGTTGATGCTATATATGAGAACAGCTACTCGGGATCATTTATGCTTATGATCCTTACAACGGCTTTTTCATGGGCTTTTGACCAGGCACAAGTAGATGTGAGCAAACCACCCGAACGGACCGGACGGACCGAGACCGGACCGAATGTCCGGTCCGGTCCTCGGTCTCGGCTTTTAGGCTAATTCGGTCTCGGTCTTGGTCGGACCGGTCCGGACCACAAACCGACTATTTTGCCTTGTTAGACCAGACCGACTAACGGACCGACCGACCAACGAACCGGACCGACCACATACAGTCCGGTCCTCGGTCTCGGCTTTTGGACTAATTAAGTCTCGGTCTTGGTCCGGTCCGGTTCGGGACCGATGCTCACCCCTAGGCACAAGACCGGGCAGAAAAGCATAAAGGGGCAGAAAAACATAAAGATGCTAACAGTGGGGCAATGTTGTATTCACTACTAATATATTCTATTGGGCTTATGTATCATCTAGTAGTTCTATCCTAAAGTTGTCTTCCACTCGAAAGTTTATTACATCGAATCACCAGTACCAAAAAATGAAAGGACACAATATATTAAATATGGTTGATTTGTTGTTGTAAAATGCCCAAGATCCTAGTCTCCAAATTAAGTTTGAGAAGAACATCTATAAGTTACCAAAATGATTTGTAAAAAGCACAGGTTAACTAATCATAAACTTTTTGGGTGACTTTGCTTATCGAGAAAAAGAAAAGTAATTATGCATTGGTTACTTGAAACCTCATAATTAACGAAAAAGAAATTGGCATAAAACAAAATAACAAAAACTTGCGTTTCTACGTAAATAATACTTTTGGAGTCTAAGCATTGCATGTATACTTTTGGAGTCTTCCTACACGAAAGTTCTACTTCATTTTAAACAAATATAAAACCGCATGCACCGAAAGTAACCTGTTTCTTTCTTTTCAGCATCGACCCAGGCTTCATTAGTGGAGTGGCTTTGAGGAGCTCATCAATGGAAGTTTTCTTTGTGGTTTTGGGCTCTTAATATTGTGTCCTTCGCTAGGATCCACCCATTCAGAAACTTTGAGTGACTCCATGGACTCCCTATGAGATGATGCTTCCGGTGAAACATTCACTATCATGAAAATCTTTGATCTAGGGGAGCTCATGTACGTCTGGTTGCATTGCATTGAAAGGTCATTGCTAGTTTTGACTCTCTAAAGTCCGGTTCCTTCCTCTTACACAAACTCTTAAACATCTTCCTTTAAAAGCATTGCTAGTTACATGTATAAAATATTAGTGCAGCCAGTCTTACCAACAGCAACCGTGTTACTTCTGCAAAATAACCACCGGTTAATATGTTTGCTCGAAGAGATGATCAAAACCCTACATTATTTCGGCTTTTATTTTACGATATATGAGCAAAACGACCAATTTCTTGTTATAATAGATGTTCTCGGAAATACTAAGGGTATAATCTCATTATCATTTCTTGTTTAATATTTGTATTTTATTATTAACCTTTAGATTTTGTTAGCTGGTCATCACAAATATAAAAAAGTAATTTGAGAGGTTTATAAGCTATGAAGTTTTGTTTCTTTTCTAGTAGCAACAATAAGAAAATGGAGCTTGAGTTTGTGTTTTAATGGAGGTTTGGAGAAACAAAAAGTCGAATGTTTGTGTTTGTTTGCTTAGAGCACAAGGTATCGCAATAACGAATAACACGTTATTGGTATGCCATCTTAGCGCCACATCATACACTTTCCAATAACACATCAATAACTAAAACACCCTCCCTCATAACACACCATTAACATGTTATTGGGTCCCACAAAATACCCCACCAAATATATCACTCACTCACAATACAAACAAAAGAAAGAAAAAAAGGCAAAAGTTGCATTTGGCATGAGCCATTGGAGTGGCTCAAGGAGCATTTGGCTCACGGATGGCATTTTGCCTGGTATCACATTTGGCATGTTATTGACAAACTTTTGTTGTTTGGCGTGTTAACTTGGTAGCATACCTGCTGCTCTTAGAATGTTCAATTGGGCTAATGAAAATCATTTAAAATACAAACTTGAATTTTTATTAATATTTGAGTTTGTATGCTCAGTATGTCTTTCTAGTTTGTTTGCTTAGAATGTTTTTTCTGGGATAATATAAGGAAGATCACTCAAGACAATTTTGTATGTGTTTGTTGTATGCTAAGCATGTCTTTCTTGTAAGTTGTAAGTAAATAATTAAGTAAACTATTTCATTAATTAGCATGTGGTAAATCTGAGAAGAATTTCATCGGTCTGTGTGACAATCCTTTTTTTATTATTATTTTTTATTTATTTATTTTTTTTTCAAATTCATATACTAAACTTTTAAATTCCATCACTCCGGTATCTTTTCTAACCATTTTGCGCTTTAATTTATTAAGACTCCTTTTATCGGGGAGGGTTAAAATGGTCATAAAATACAACAGTGACGAAATTTGAAAGTTTATACATGAATTTGCAGAAAAAATATTTGTTACACATACTCTGAAATTTGTGACAAGTAAGTTACATTTTAAATACATTAGCCCAATGGGAGTGGTACCACTAAAATAGAACAAATTAAGATTTTCGTCTACATAACTTTAAACAAGGATCTGATCTTCTTTTAAACTAATTTTTAAGCATCAAGCCATCAAGGATTGCTCTTGAGTAACATCTAGAGCATAAACCATATTTCGTTGCATTCTGACCAGCATTTAGTTTTCTTTCCTTTTTTAGCAAACATAGATTTTTGTTTATGTCTGAAATTTTTCTTTTTGAAGGCAAGTCAGCAAGCCTTAAATGAGGACTTTCTTATATGAAAAGGAGTAAGCTTTAATTTCAAAGTGCTTAAAAATTTATAGCTTGTCATATCTGCTTGGCAAAGATTGAGGTCGATGTTTTTGTTTTTGGGTAAAGGGAGTAATCCCGCACCTGTAAATATATTAACCAAAAACGTTTAAGTACAATGGATATGGTGAAGTCCCATATCTCACCTCGTTACATAGGCATAAAGCTTACATAACAAGACACTTCCAATTCTCTAAACAATAAAACAAACCACTACTCAAATGATAACATATGACACCACAAACTAAAATTACTGCCTAGGACCTTGAACCTTTGTGCCATACATGGCATTAAAGGTATCCAAATTCCCCGAAAGATCACGAACCTGTTTCGCATAGTCGTCGATGTCATAGTCATCATACTCATCTTCAAACTCGTGTCCACCACCAAAATATTAATGACTCATCAAATGGGTTAGCAACAACCTCATCTTCGAATCAGACACCACAATCTCTCCTACTTTAGAAAAAGGGTTGGCTCTTAGTAGAAGAGGTAGGCGAATAGGTTGACCATCATCATCCACAAGAGTAGCTTTCCAAAGAATAAGTAGTTTTCAATCTTACCAATTTTCTCAACTACGGGAGAGAACCAATATCCATTGTTCTATTGAATCACACAAGCGAAACTTGTGATGTAGAACCAGCTTATCCACATCTACTTCCTTAGAACAACCAAGAGAATCTCCAATCATTGCCTCCTCATTAACCTCCTCATTAGAAGCAACCACAGACTTTGAATGCTCGTGTCCTCATGCACCTCAAGTGTCCCAAAAGAATTAAGTAGTAACAGAGTACCTGTAGCATTAACAGTAGCAACATCCGGCGTCTTCTTCTTGGGATATAAACCGCTTCCTAGAGCAAATTTAGGACCCTTACCCATATTAATACCGCTAGACAACTTCGGACCTTGGGTTTGGCTTTCCGATTATGCACTACCTTAAACCATCATCATTCACATCCAAGTTCGGTGTGAGCATCAGAACATGCTCCTTAGAGACTTAGGACAACAAGCATTATCATGCCCAAACACTTTACATTCCATGCAATGTGAAGGTTTCCATTCATATTCAACCTTGATACTAGCCGTCAGAAACCACTATCATCCTTCTTAGGATAGCCATAGTTACCACATGTTTAAGATCGCCCGATGATAACTCAACAAGAGCACGAGCAAAACTAATACGACCCCATGAGTCAACGCACATGGAGCTAGTGAATGCATCTAACATGATCGGCTTACCCACCGAGTAGCAATAAGGCTCAACCCGTCATCCGAATATGCAAGTAAAGGCACATTATGCAATTTAATCCACACAGTACTTTGTAACCTCACTTTTGGACAATAACACGTCGAGTCCATTTAGTGAGAATGATAGAGAATTACGAATTATCCAAGGTCCTCGTTGAAGAACATTCTCAACACCTCTTTAGAATCAAATTTAAAGAGAAATACACCATCATCATTCTTCATAAGTTTCTTTAAACCAAACTTACCCCATGTATTATTGACATAATTCTTGACCAACTAGAATGCAATATTCTTGCCAACAAAGAAGCCAACAAGAGTATTATCATACCGGTTAAACACACCTTCCATAGCAGCCTTAGGAAGAACTGTATCATGATTATCAATTCGATTCTCATTCACCAATGAACGAAAATTAACTTTCCTAGACACACGTTCCGAGTTTAACACATTAGCAAACGACCTCACTTCATTGTGTATACCATCACTCACATTAAGACCAGAAGTAGAAGCATTCTTACCAGCCATCGAAGCATTAAGATCAGGAGTAACAGTATGATTAGTACCATACAATTGTGATTGCATAGCCACATCAAAGCTCGACAGAGGAGTATTTGTAGAATAAACTTTAGTACCATTACCACTTGAGTTGCTCACATCAGAAGATGAAGCCATCTTAGCAATATCAATGTCAATTTTATTTATTGCTGCATCAAATTTCTGATGCGCATTAGCAATCAACTGCTCCACATTAGGCTGTATAGAGGCCGAATTAGAAGCAGGTTTCTCTCCTAAATTCGACATCACACCAGCTTCCTTATTCATAGTAAAGGCTCCATCATCCCCACTTACATTCGACACCCTACTTTGATCAGCCAAACTAGGTGCAACAACCTTACTCCGGTCACCACCCTCGTCCAATCCTTTGCCACCA